>OY744571.1:1956606-2323515 GCA_963556235.1 Cryptophagus acutangulus
GTGAACCATTAAGTCCTGCAACTTTATCTAGTGACGCTTCGTTGAGTGAAGAAAGCCAAATTTTGAACTCTAAAGTTAAACCGGTCACACAAACTACAACAATTCTTCCTGAAAATTTGCAGTATCTAAAAGATATCGAGTGGAAACGAAGCCCATTTGTTGAAGGATGCGTTACAATTAGTGACAATGGTAGTTTTACCGGGATGAACGTTAAGATGAAAAACGACTCTGAAAAATTCATTCTTATTCATGACTCTGATTCCGAGACGGACGATTTACTAACCCAGGCGGTTGATGTGAAAAGGATGAGAACTGATTGCGGATTTCCGTTCGCAATCAGTCCCAATAGCACTCCGTCTATTGTGACGGTTAGTGTTAGTGTTGGTTCCGCTTTTTCTACTGGCTTCTCTGGCGTTATTGGTTCGGTTTTTACTACTGGCGTTGAAAGTTGATCAAATTTTTCTCCCTCCTCCAAAGGACCACCTTCAGAAGATTCAGTTGTAGATAGTTCTTTTTCCGTTAGTTTCTGTTCAAGCCTTAGTTCAGAAAATTCAGTAATAATTAATTTTATAATTTCCTTTAATGTTGTCTAAACAATGCATTTTTACTCAATTGGCGTTGATTCAGCAGAACTATCACTATCGAACGACTTCCTTGCTTCCCTAATGACATTATCAATGATCTGAATTGAATTCGTGATGGGTTTAGATCCAATAAAAAAAAATCATTCATTCTTTTTAATTCCTTATCGAGGCCGATTTGGAGCTTGGCCGTTTCGATGGTAATTTTCTTGTGCGCTACTGGAAATGGGGGTAAGTTTCAAACCCTTAAAAAATTAGTTCATGCTGGAATATTTGTATTTAGGCGTTGTAACAAAAATTCTGACCTTGAGAGTATTTAACGTTTTGGTAAAACTGTCGTACAGGACATATTTGGTGCACTTGGGTGTCATTTTTTATCTGGTTGGTGGCAAGCGAACCTTTGATCATTTAAATTAATCCCGTTTAAAATAATTCTTGTAAATCGAAAAACTAAGTAAATATTTGAGAAGAAGCAGAGTTGTAAGTGTACCCAAAATTTTCGTTTGTCTTAGTCATAAATGACTAGCATTACTAGTATTCCTGCCATCATCATTGCCTCCACTAGTTTTCTTCGGTGGTATTATCTGAAATCAAAGTTCGTTTCCTTTGAATCGCTTTTGGAGAAACCTTCCCTCATCCTTTAAAGCAGATTCTAAATTACTATAAATGCTTTCCTGAAACAAAAAATTCATATTATCACGTAATTTGCTATCAAGCAAGATACTAACTGCTTTTTCGTTATTGTTAACAACGTTACTAACAACCACTCGAACCTCATACTGTTTGGCGAGCCATTTAGCGATTTTATTTCGATGTGTTAGTAAATCGTGCTCGGAAATATTAGTGGTCATTAGTACAACTTTGTCGCCTTTAATTGTATTTTTTTCCTTTTCCAGTTTGCGTAACTCACGTTGTTTCAAGTTTTCTGCATGGTATTCATTACCAGTCATCAACTTATACACAGGTTTTTGTGTTTTCGTATCAATATCCACCACTTTCACGAGTTTCAGCCCTCTTCGTTTCGAGATCTTCCGAGCCTCTTCCAAAGTAGTTACTCACTCACGATACTCACGTTATCGCCCGTTAAACCCATCACGAATTCAATTCAGATCATTGATAATGTCATTAGGGAAGCAAGGAAGTCGTTCGGTAGTGATAGTTCTGCTGAATCAACGCCAATTGAGTAAAAATGCATTGTTAAGACAACATTAAAGGAAATTATAAAATTACCTATTACTGAATTTTCTGAACTAAGGCTTGAACAGAAACTAACGGAAAAAGAACTGTCCACAACTGAATCTTCTAAAGGTGGTCCTTTGGAGGAGGGCGAAAAATTTGATCAACTTTCAACGCCAGTAGTGAAAACCGAACCAATAACGCCAGAGAAGCCAGTAGAAAAAGCGGAACCAACACTAACACTAACCGTCACAATAGACGGAGTGCTATTGGGACTGATTGCGAACGGAAATCCGCAATCAGTTCTCATCCTTTTTACATCAACCGCCTGGGTTAGTAAATCGTCCGTCTCGGAATCAGAGTCATGAATAAGAATGAATTTTTCAGAGTCGTTTTTCATCTTAACGTTCATCCCGGTAAAACTACCATTGTCACTAATTGTAACGCATCCTTCAACAGATGGGCTTCGTTTCCACTCGATATCTTTTAGATACTGCAAATTTTCAGGAAGAATTGTTGTAGTTTGTGTGACCGGTTTAACTTTAGAGTTCAAAATTTGGCTTTCTTCACTCAACGAAGCGTCACTAGATAAAGTTGCAGGACTTAATGGTTCACTTAAAAAAAATTTCCGCTTTTTTTTGACTTGACTTGCTGGCTGTACATTTTCAAGGTCGACGAAAAAAGTCAATAAAGTGTCACTGGATAAACTTGTCGGACTCAATAAGTCATGGAAAGAACGCTTCTTTACGTTGGTTCTTTCGGTCGTTTTAATTCTGGATTTCTTATTGCGAGACGGCACTTGATCTTTATCTTTTTGTCTAATTGGGATGGATGAAACGAGATCATAGTGCTTAAAGTCACGTTTACGTTTATCTTTGTCTATCAAATCATCTAATATTGATACATCTTCGATAGAACCATCCGACGAAAAGCCGTAGTTATGTTTCTTCATTTCCTAGGTTAGTAAATCGTCCGTCTCGGAATCAGAGTCATGAATAAGAATGCATTTTTCAGATATAATGATACAAAATAAAGGTTATGTTCTTAAGACATGCGTTTTGTGTTATCTACTATTAAAAACTCTTATTAATACACGAACAATAACATTAAAATGCATTATGTTAAAACGCTATGCAGGTGAATTTGGTGCTGCTGCCGGTATTGGTACCAATAACCATGGTTGCTGCAATTATCCAGTCTCCAATTAGCCATGTTGTATGATTTCCTCTTCTATACTTGTCTTCCATAATATTAAAAACAACCGAAGCATTTCGAATGTAAGCGTCATGACAGCTTCCAGGAAATCTCGCGTTAACATTCAATATTTTCATATTAGCTGTCATAATTACATATTAGCTGTACATTTTTTGAATAAAAATCTTTTCTGTTGACACAATTCTGATCATCTTCGTTTGGAGCTAAAATTGCAACATGTTTACAGTCAATTCCACCAAGAACTCCTGGAAATCTAGTTTGGGCCATATAGGTGGCTTTAGAATTTAGACGTTCATCTAGCGATGGAAATGTTATCCAATCAGCAGCTAGATCCTGCTCAATCGCTGCAGCCACTTTGTGAATACATGTCCCAGTGCTTTGTTGACTCATAGACAGCAAAACTTCTTCTCCCACACCTCGCTGATAACTGCCAGTTATTTTAAAATATTTATTATAATATAACTTTTGCTTTTCGCTTTTTAGTTTTCCGATTTTTAACGACTAATAAAAGAATTCGAAAAAGGCACTTTGAGAGTAACCAACATATACAGTGCATAAAAACGCTTCTCTTCTCTTTCGCTTCGCTTTTATTTTTGAGTTTAGCGAGTCCCACTGCAGAGGACAATTGTAAATGTCTATCAAGAAAAAATAATATCCATTCTATTTGGGTTACTAACAATTTGTCAATTTTGCCACTAATCTCGAGGATGTGAACGTAGCTTAATATAAAAATCTTCCAAAATCAATGAATTAGCCAAAACTCCCTGAGGATATAAGCTATGTTTCAAACAAATTCAAAAGATTTCACGGCCACATAACATAGTGAAACCCCACTCTTAACCGATTTAAATACTAGATGCCCACCTAAATAATTATTAAATTTCTATTGCTCAATTTGAATAAAGCGCATTTAAAAAAATTTATATAAATTTCAACAAATGCTTTTCTATTTTGTATGTGTCATAAACATAAAACAAAATAACCACTGAAATTTTTGAAGCATAAACTAGAAAATTGAAATAAAACTTACCAGTGAGATAAATAATAACGGCGAGAACAAAAAGAAAATCCCAGATTTCCTTGACGCTTCTCATTTCAATTTATCTAAACTGGCTCAAGTAAGTCTGAAACGTAAACAATACTTCATTTATCTAAAGGAAAAGCTGCACGTTTTTTCTTAGAGTAATTTATTCAAAAATTAATTAAACTATACATCGACTAAAATATGTTTCTTTGAATATTTTCCGGGGCAGCAATGATAAAATAAAAACTGAAGCATAAAGTAAACATTTTGTGATTTGTTGTTTCTGGCCTTAAGATTAAAAATACACAAGTACTTTGTTACAGTAATAGCAAAAATATAAATGTATAAAAATCCAACAATGTTTTTATTAAATTTTTCTTTATAAGGCCAAGAATTCTTGGCTCTTTATTAAAATGATACTTTACAGTCGGCTGGGTTGCTTTATTATTATTATTGCGAGAATAGTCATTCTAGAAATAGTTTCTGATCATTAAAACTCTTCAACAGGTTGATGAAGTAATTGCACAATATTATAACATTGTTTGAGAAAACCATTAATAAAACATAAAAATATTAAAAGATAGCCAGAATAATTTTATTGGTCGAAATTTTTAGTGAAAGCGCAAGTAACTATCTTTCATTCAGTGCACCCAAAGATTGAATTGCATACTGTTTTTTTTTTAAATTTTTTACTTCGTCAAAAATGTTATCTGTGTTTATTAATATAACACATAGACGAAAGTCAATTGTTTTTATGACAATATATATATTTTTTAATTTAGTGAATTCGTCTAATTCAATGGAAGTAAATACTCGTAGTCTTGTTAGATATTTGTATTGATAAAAAATTATGTTAGAAAAAATAAATTTCACAAAGATAACCTAACCTAACCAAAGCAAAGTAATTGTGTATAGTATAGAAATGAATAATGGTTTATTGAAGAACATGTTTCATAAGACCAATTTTATTGCACGAGTTCAAATTTAAAAGACGACCCGAAGGGGCGCGTTTTAAAGAATGAGTGAAATAATTTGACTTATGAAACATGTTCTTTATAGTATTTTATCTATTTACGCCCTTTTTACTTTTATTTTAATGCAAAATGGCAATTTTAAAAGCTAGGGAATTTTATGTTAGTTAGTGACATTGATGAAACACGTGACAGATTATTATAGGTTTCCAAAAACACCTTTATTTTTTTGACAGATTGAATAAATGTACGCACTACCAACATTACAAAAATAAATAACCCTACGGCTATTAAACCACGCCTTTTTCTATTTCGACACTACTTTTGGTGCTGTTATAGCTTCTTTAAAGATGTAAAACAGATAAAACATGTTGTGTGATTCTTTATTTGCTTTATCATTCAAATAAATACTATATTTAGACATAGCGGAATTGAATTCGAAATAATTTAGTACTGATATGCATTGGAATCAATGATAGATAAATAAAACACCTGAAATTATTTTTTACCATTTTTTTCAAATGAATTTGGAATCTTACTATAGAAAGCATATTTAATGAAATAAATAAAACTTCGCTAAAGTAACTGCAAAAAGATCCAAATAAATTAATGGAAGTTAAAAAGAGTGATCCATTGATTTTGTTCGGTCAATTTGTTAGACGAAAAAATATTCTTAATATTCTTAATGTAATTCCGAAGTTACATTTTTCTTTAAGTGAAGTTGTAGGTACAAAATCAGCAATGATTGATCAAAAGTATTACTAAAAATTATTTATTTTTTATTTACTTTATCTATTATGGGAGATACCCAAGATCAAAAATTAACAATGGGTGGACCACAATAATATATTGCCAGATTCCTAAAAATAATACCAATATGATTACTAAACTACTAATTAGCATGTAGACTGGTGCGCCGAATGATAATTATTTATCATTTAATTATAATTAAAATATCAACTGGTTAATTACACTATATATTACTTAGATTTATGATATTTCTCAGTCTCACTTAGATAGTACACAATTATATCCGACAGTTTTACATAAATTCTACGCTGAAAAGCTAACAATATAAATTCAAACTTAGATTGGATTTCATGTCAAAGTATCCACCAAATATACATTGTCCATATCATTCTTCCTAAAGAACTTTTCGAATAGCATATCTGTAATGCAATTTTCTTGATTATTTCATTCCTATCACAATACTGTACTTGAAATCACAGCTTTCTATATATTAGTCCGACAACAACCCGTTGCCATTTCTACGGGGCCTATTACAGCGATAACACCTCCCGTTGCTATAGTTACTTTATATAGATGATAATAATTGTAATGTACATATACCTATTTAGATATCCATGAAACAAAATATGTAAACAATATATTAGCTATTGAACAAATCTGTCATCTCAAAAATGTCGAACAGACGATTTGGAGAGATTAAATAACGTTAAATAATAACGTTAAATAGTATAGTCAATATTAATAACGTTAAATAGTATAGTCACGAAATAATCTTTAAAATACAACTCGGGAAAAGATTATTGTTATCGGTAATTTTGCATTTTAATGCACTCAAACTACGTTTCCTAAAGCAATTTTACTTGTCAAATTGGCAGACAAAAAACCTCGCGTACCGCTCGGTTTTTTGATCCTTCAATTTGACTCGTAAAATTGCTAGGCAACGTAGTTTTCGTATAAAATTCAAAATTACCGATAATAATCTTTTCCCTTGTTATATTACATATGACAATATAAATCAAAACTTTATAATATTCTTTTAAATTTTCGACTAGTTAAATTCTAATAAAATATTTAAGTTACATTTACACATTCGAATGAATGATTAATCTAACAGTTGGTGGTTAAAAAGAAACAATGCTGATCCAAGGTGGGAATATTATTTCGAGTATCATCATTATCTAAACAATTATTCACTCAAACAAGAACAAGAAATGTATTTTTTACTGTTTCAGTCAAGTAGTGTCTTTTAACAGTTAGCAATTATGTTTTAGGTATGAATTGAGCAAACAGCTTGTGTTCCAAAAACTTGACATGTTGCACAATGACGTTCTTGTGTTGTTTGAAGAAAAAAGTCATTCCAAATCTTGTACAGTTGGTTCAACCAGGTAATATTAACTCGGGGGCTGTCACATAGTTTCCTGATCCTATTGTTACATTGGTTAGTGTATAAGGTAGGTAGAAGTAGGCCGATAGCATAATTTTAGTAAGTAATTTAATTGTTGTCTAGTTTTAAATAAAGAGAGAATTGTGGTTTATGTCATCCCCATTCAGGATATCCAGTATTTATAAATTCATCCCCCACAACACGTCGACACCACGTTTAAAGTGAGTCTCTCTTTTGACTTCCCCGCCAATAACATAAAGTGCGGTGTTGTGAACACTAGCTCTAAGAAAGTTATATGCAACAGTACGACAAATAAAAACAGATGCTTAAAAAACAATAAAATGTACTGTTAGACGTTTGTTTGGCAACTTGCAGTATAAATAGCTATTTTGTAAATCAAAGTAAATTAATAGGAAAAGTGATCACAATTTGAATAAAATGTAATTCAGTTCAAATGAGCCAAACACACACATACATTATAGAATGGTTTCATGTACAAATTACTTGCAACTTGTGGATTTAATTGTGAAAATTTATTATATTATTATGCAAATTAATTGAGGGATTAATTTACCTAAACAATAATAGATCCACTTGTTTTTTTGCTTACACTATTAATTAAATCATACAAGAATTTTATTCACTTTATAAAAATGATAAACATAAAAGCACAGCACAATTTGTAAATAACTATTTTGCCAATTTAAACGTGCTTCTATCAAAATCTTTCTCCGGTTAATTAGCGTCATATGATTATTTTTTTGCTATATAGATTGTTTGTAAATAAGTTTCTATAGTGTGACGTTTTGAAACACACTAAACTTACTAGAGCTTTCAGAGGATACGACGCAGCCATCCCTTTTTAGCTTGTTGCATATCCTTGTCATTTTCTCTTCTATCTTTATACATGCGCTCGAAACTCCCGCCAACGGCTTTCGATTGAGGAAAATCTAACACCGGCATCTTACACAAGGTGGAAAAACCATTATATATACATTAAGTATATGCCAGGCAGACTGTTTTACTTTAAATTTAAAAAAAAGAATGGATGTATTCTTTTTTTTTTAAATTTAAAGTAAAACAGCACTAAAACCTCACTGAGAATTTTATTAAATTAAATAAATGCTTGTACTTATGATATACTAGGAACTGAAATTGTAGTCGAATAAAATAATTCCTACTTAGATTACACTTTTATGGCGTAAATAAAAATTTTGTTTCATTTTATCCGCTCATACATCGACAAAAACCGAGAATAACATTGACTCATATGTCATAATATATACATGAGTAAAATTGTCAACAATAATACCACAAGACCTTTACAAATAGCCGGCTATTTGTTTTCATTAATTTATCAAGAAAGCTTGCATTTTAATAATTTAAACGAGAACTTATCAAGCATTAATAATCTGATTAAAGCCCGAGAGCTTTAGCTCGAGGGCTTTAATCTTTGATTATTAATGTTTGATAAGTTTGAGTTAAATTATTTAAAAATGCAAGATTTAAGATAAATTATAAAAAAATAGCCGATATTGTAAAGGTCGAGTGGTATTTAGAAAGATTATTTATTGAATGAAAATTTTAACAATTTTTTTTAAAAGATTATTAACATGTTTGGTGACTTGCGGGTTCACAAAGTAAAACTACTTAAACCGAAACCGTTTATTACAAGATTACAAGGTATTTACAAAAGTATTTGAATGAAAAGTGTTGGTGTTGGATGTTGACCGGAGCGAGTCAAGAGACAGAGTGATGTTGATTAGTCAAAAATTCGCTAGCTGACCATCGAGGGTAAAGCCACCCCCGATGGTTAACTAGCTCGGTGTGGCGAACATCTGGAACATCTGGAGAACCCATCGGTCTTCCCGAATAACTTTCCCATAGAACCACTACGGGAGCCGCTTCGTTTCTATAACATTTATTGCTGATGCAATAAACATTATGCGATACCCTAAATGTATAAAATTCCCAAATCTTTCCCGGCCTGGGAAAGTTCCCAGGGCCGGCTAATTCTACGAATCCAATGTGGAGACTAGTCGCCACAGTACCCCCCTACCAGTGATGAAGTCACGTAAATCCAGCTTGATAATGGTCCGGGAAATGAACGCGTCGGCCTGATCGCGTTCGTTGTCTAGTGGTTGGTTTTGGGGATGGCAAATTATCGACTGGTTCGTCTGGAGTATCATCTTGTTTGCTTCTTGTTGTAGACTGGTTTGCTTGATCGTCGTTGGAAGGTTCATTTCGTGACATCACATATGCTGGTTTTAACCTTTCGATTGAAACCGTGATAGCATTGCCTTTAACTTGAATGACAAACGTTTTATCATTACGTTGTAGTACTCGATAGGGACCCTCATATGGTTTCTGCAGTGGCTTCTTGACGCCGTCATGTCGAACCAAAACGTAGTCTGTTGTGGCTAGATCCTTGAAAACAAATGTTGTTTTGTCACCGTGACGAGTACCATTGGATGGGCGCAAGTCGCGGAATTGCTGCTTTAGGTCTTTGACAAATACCGAAGCGTCTGTGTCACAATTGTTATCAAACTGTGAAACTAAAAACTCTCCTGGGAGGCGTAGAGTTTCACCGTAGACTAACTCTGCTGTAGTTGCTTGTAGGTCTTCTTTCCAGACCGCGCGGATTCCGAGTAAGACGGTCGGCAACACTTCAGTCCACCTATTGTTTTCGTGGCATTTGATTGCTCCCTTGAGTTGCCGGTGAAAACGTTCCACCATGCCATTAGCCGCAGGGTGGTATGCTGTGGTGTGAAAATGAGTCGTACCTGTCAAACGGTTTAGATGTTTGAACAGGTTTGACTCAAATTGTCTCCCTTGGTCCGTCGTAATACGAAGGGGAGTGCCAAATCGAGCGATCCAATTGGAATAGAAGGCGCGAGCTACTGTGGCAGCTTCTTGGTCTTCTAGGGGAATGGCTTCAGGCCATCTAGAAAAACGGTCGACACAAGTGAGGCAGTATCTGTAGCCCTCTGAGATCGGCATAACTATCAGGTCGATATGAATATGCTCAAATCGAGCAGACGGAAGAGCAAATACTCCGGGAGTTGTTGCGACGTGCCGGGTTACCTTGGATTGCTGACACGCCATACAGGCACGTGCCCATTTCCTGCAGTTCTTCCTTATGGACGGCCAAACGTAGCGTTGAGTTGCCAGCTTGACTGTGGTCCTAATTCCAGGATGAGATAACTGATGAACCACGTTGAACGCGGCTTGTCGGAAGGGTTTGGTGATGAATGGTCTTGCATTGGTAGTTGAGACGTCACACCAAACGGATACGCTCCTACCCGGAATCTGCACCTGTTTGAGTTGAAGTACCGAATTTTCACTCAGATAGGTCTTCAATTCATTGTCGGATTGTTGAGACGATGCAAGTTTGACGTAGTCAATGCCATCAGCAAGTTCCTCGATTCGGGATAATGCGTCTGCTACCACATTATCTTCTCCCGCAATGTGCCTGATGTCGGTGGAAAATTGTCCGATAAAATCTAAATACCTAAACTGTCTAGGGGTGCACTGGTGTTCTTTCTTCTTGAACGCAAACGTAATAGGCTTATGATCCGTAAAAATGGTAAATGTTTGCGCTTCCACCATGTGGCGAAAGTGTTTTACAGCTGCGTAAATTGCAAGCATTTCACGATCATAAGCGGCATACTTACGTTCGGCGTTGCTGAGTTTCTTCGAGAAAAACGCTAATGGTTGCCAGGCACCATCAATCCATTGTTGTAACGCAGCTCCAATGGTATAATCCGAGGCGTCGCTGAAAATGGCGAGCGGAGCATGAATTTGTGGATGGGCCAGTAAAGCAGCTTGAGCTAAGCTTTCTTTACAGGCTTCAAATGCACGAGCAGCAGCGTCGTTCCACGGCACCGGTGTTTCCCTTTGACGTCGCCTTGCAGCAAATCATGAAGCGGAGCTTGGGTTTCAGCAGCCTTGGGTATGAACCGTCTATAAAAGTTTAACATACCCAAAAATTGACGCAACTGCTTGATAGTTGCTGGCTGCGGGTAAGTGCGTATTGCATCAACCTTGTCCGGAAGAGGCTGAGTTCCTTGACTAGATACTTTATAGCCAAGGAATTGAACTGTGGGTTGACCAAAGACACACTTGGCCGGATTTACAACAACTCCGTAATCTTGTAGGCGGTTGAACAAGATGTTGAGATGGTGAAGATGTTCTTCCGGTGAAGCTGAAGCGATTAGTATGTCATCAATGTAGGCATAACAAAACTCCAATCCACTCAACACTTCATCTATGAACCGCTGGAATGTTTGTGCGGCGTTTCTAAGTCCAAAAGTCATGAACGGAAATTCGAACAGTCCAAACGGTGTGGTGATCGCGGTTTTTGGAATGTCTTCTTCGGCCACAGGAATTTGGTTGAAAGCTCTCACCAGGTCTACAGTGGAGAATATGGACTTACCACTGAGGGATTGTGCAAAGTCCTGAATGTGCCTTACTGGATAGCGGTCCGGCTCAGTCCTAGCATTTAATCCACGGTAGTCTCCACAAGGTCTCCATTCATCGGACTTTTTCGGTACCATATGGAGCGGTGACGACCAGCAGCTTGAAGATGGTCGAGCTATGCCTAGCTTCAGCATAGCGTCGAATTCCTTTTTGGCGGCGCGTAGGCGGTCAGGGGCGAGGCGTCGTGGTCGTTGCAAACCGGCTGTCCTGGTGTTGTTTTGATATGGTGCTTGGTACCGTGTTTGGCATATGCACCTGTTCCATCGGGACGTGTAATGTCGGGGAAACGTGATAGAAGTTCATGGTACGGCGTGGCACCAGAAATTGTCTTCACACTTGTCCCGGTGAGCGTGCACTCAGCCACCATTCCTTTGGAGGTGAGGAGAGTGGTTGCATCCAAAAGACGTTGGTTACGGACGTCTACCAAAAGGTTATAAAACGACAAGAAATCGACGCCAATGATTGGCTTCGAAACGTCGGCAATGACAAACCTCCACACAAACTCTCGACGAAGCCCTAGATTAATAGTTAGTGTAGTTGTGCCGTAGGTCGCGATGGTGGTCCCGTTCGCTGCGCAAAGTTCGTACGACGATTTTTCACGCACTCCACGACAACGAGATACCGGAAACACACACAGATCGGCGCCCGTGTCAATTAAGAAACGCGTCTTCGTGTCTCTATCGGTGACGAAAATACGGCGTGAGGTAGTCGGGCAATTGTCGTCGGCCGTTAACAACGAGTGCCCTCCGGGTTTCCCGCACTATACGAACACGGTTGAGTACACTTCTTGGCCAGTTGACCATAACGCCGGTGATACCAGCATTTACCGTCCGAACTAGGCGTCGCTGAGCGAGGACGCGCACGAGAATGCGATCGCGGACGTGAACGGTTCTCGCGATAACTTCTGTCCGACGGAATTTCCGAAATTTCCTTGCGCAATGCCGCTATCTCCTGCTGCATGGTTAATGACAACTGATGGAACTGCTTTGCCACTAGAAGTTCCATTGTCGTGGCTGACGTTTCCGCTACGGTTGGGCGCGGAACTGTTGCTTCCGCGATGAGGTCTGCTATCTCCGCCAGCTTCTCGAGCTCGAGTTCACCCTGAGCGGCGAGGACTGCCAGCATATGTGGCGGTAATCGACTTTTCCACAAAGTCCTTAACATCTCGTCTGGAACGCCAGTCCCGGCTAACTCGCGTAGGTGGCGCAAGAACTGCGATGGCTTGCGGTCGCCGATTTCTTCATGTTCGAGGAGCCTTTTTGTCTTCTGCTCCTGAGAAGCGCAAAGACGTTTTATCAGCTCCGTTTTCAGCTTCGTGTATCGGTCCGTTTGCGGTGGACGAACGATAATGTCGCGCACCTCTACCGAATATCGCGCATCTAACGCGCCAACAACATAACCAAATTTGGTGTTTTCTGTTGTCACGCCTGCGGAGTGGAAACTGGCTTCGATTATCGAAAACCACAGTTCCGGATCACTCGCGTTAAACGGTGGGATTCGTACCCTAACCCGATCGACTGCATTTGCATTTGTGTTCAATGCCTGTACTAGCTGGTCCATGGTTAGAGCAGGAATGGGTGGTTCCGGGGGCGCCATGCTTATATTTATTGTAAAACACGCACCAAAAAAAAAAAATGTTTGAGTTTACCTTGAAGTCGAGTATCCGTTTTACAGAACTCCACAAATCACCTTATGTTGCACAAATCACGTTATGTTGCACGTTATGTTGCACAGATCACGTCGGGGTCACCACTTTGGTGACTTGCGGGTTCACAAAGTAAAACTACTTAAACCGAAACCGTTTATTACAAGATTACAAGGTATTTACAAAAGTATTTGAATGAAAAGTGTTGGTGTTGGATGTTGACCGGAGCGAGTCAAGAGACAGAGTGATGTTGATTAGTCAAAAATTCGCTAGCTGACCATCGAGGGTAAAGCCACCCCCGATGGTTAACTAGCTCGGTGTGGCGAACATCTGGAACATCTGGAGAACCCATCGGTCTTCCCGAATAACTTTCCCATAGAACCACTACGGGAGCCGCTTCGTTTCTATAACATTTATTGCTGATGCAATAAAGATTATGCGATACCCTAAATGTATAAAATTCCCAAATCTTTCCCGGCCTGGGAAAGTTCCCAGGGCCGGCTAATTCTACGAATCCAATGTGGAGACTAGTCGCCACACATGTAAAACTGTCAAAATTAAATTCGCGTCGCCTACTTCAAATTTAAAAATGTCACGTGATCGGATATGGCTACCTATTAAAATAGTCGCTGATATTCCAGCTAACGCATACCTCATCTCGCAGTAAACACACATGAAATAAATAATCACTTATAATATCACAAGTGCATTCAGTATAATCTAATATACTGTATTGAGCACGAAACATATTTTTTCGGAACACCACGACTCCGAAGGAGGAGTGGTGTTCCGAAAAAATATGTTGAGTGCAACAATGCAGTATATTCTGATAATACTGAATGCAAAAGTGGTATTCAATAGGACTATATAACGAATAAATAAATCTGACATTCATTTGAAGTTTTGTACTATGTTTATTAAAAACTTATAAAACAACTGACATTTATTTTGTATTAAAATTGAAAGTACAATTATTGTAATAAATATTTGTGGGGTTGTTGCCTGATGATGACTGGGATGATACCACTGGTGTTACATTTGCAGTTGTAGTAGAAGTACTTTGCATAGTATCATTTCTCATTTTTCATTTCTCAAACTAATGAATAGTAACATTAGTTATAACTTTTTCGAAGCACCGAATCACCAAAATGGATATATCATGTCGTCAAGCGTATATTCAGTTATCAATACCTGATAATTAGGGATAATGCATCATTCCTATTGGCTAATTTCAAAATGAGTTATATAGTCTACACAATAGATCAACATGCATAAATATTGTAAAACTTTAAATAATAAAAAGTCAATTTGGTAAATACTCTACATAAATAGCTATCCCATCATAGCATAATAAACAGCTCATAGCCTTCATTTGAAGATGGCACATGGAAAACTTAAAATTAAGGAGAGTTATCCGAGGGAAAATAACAAATCTGAGCAACAAACGTGGAATTATATAAACCGGAGACTAAATTTAGGAAAACAACAGAGCTCAGTTGACAACAAATCTTCACAAACATATTATTTCTACTCGTCTCGAATAAATGCATTTTCTATCTGCATACAGTTTGCATTTGCTGATTGGGCTGTTCTTAACTAGAACAAAACAGTGAGAAAAAGAGCTTAGAAAAAGTAACACAAAAGTAAAGTAGGGAATAAAATAAAACAAAAAGGTGTTGGAGATCGTTTTCTCGTTAGCTTTAGTTCTTCACGCTAACTCAGAAAGTTGTAGGCAGCCTGACATTACTGCATCGCATTTTCAGTGTCGCATCGCATTAGCATGAATGTTGATAACTTTTTATAATTTAACCAATTTCCTCAAATACCCCATACTGTGTAAAAGTCCTCCACCATCGTCGGGCATTTACCTAGAAATGTGCCAACTAAAAATTATATAGTGGACCCCAAAAAACAATACTTTTGTTTTTTGGGGTCCACTAATACGGAATATTTTTGACCATTTAATTCGCATGTGACTATTCCCACATTGTATTAAATTTTTGTCAATTTGGCTGCTACAAAAGTTTGCCCTAACTTTTTCAGTGGCTAATCTATACTACCTTTCACTTCGTGGTAGCTTTTCTCTAAACAGAAAATTCTTAAAGAACTCAAAAAACTTCCAGAATTTTCACATGTAATACCATAAGTGCACAAATTATTTCCAGAAAATTTTTTTAAGCTCACGAATGCATTAGTTGGCGTGGAAATTTGCCCGAGTCGCAGACGAGGGCAGATTTCCTGACGCTAACTAATGCATGAGTGTAAGCGATAACAAAATTTCGGAATTAATTTTTGTACGAATGGTATTCGGTAAGAAAATCGCACAACTCTTAATTGATGTTATATTTTATAAAATATTTAATAAATTATAATGACATTTTACTACTAGATATTTCCATTCTACATCTATCTTAGTTTTTCATCTATCTTACTCGACTTCCACTTCTGCTTCCGTTGGAAACCAACAACAAACTACTTACAATCACTGTGTTTTTAATTTTAATTAGTTTTTCTGATATATTTGTTGGATTCATTTAATGTTACCAATTTTTCCAATAAATTAATTTTGACAACAACTTTCATTGTGACATCGGAAATATTTTAAATATTTCCAAAATATTTCCAAAAAATATTGATGTTGATCAATTGTAACTATAGCAACAAGCTTAAATGCGGCCATTCTATTGGTTGCTTAAATAGTTGTGCGATTTTCTTTTAAAAACATTTTTTTTTTGTCGAGTTGCCAAGCAACAAAATTCTTATTAAAACATTACAACTTTACGTTCGACAATAAATTAAATTTATTTTTATAGTATTTGAAAGAATTGTTAATGAAAAAAGTTTCTTTCATTTTCTAAGCATATCTTAGTATCGTATAACTGCTGGAGTAAATGCTTCATTAAAAATGGAACATTTTCATATACCCTTTACAAGAATGTTTAATATCTATTAGTAATTTATCAAGCAGAAAAAAATTGTTTTATTTAACAGGCACATTTATTCAAATAGCTTTTGATATAAATTCCAATATAGTAGCGGCCCAGGCTTTCAAATTCACATTTGAATTTTAATTGAAATTGAAAAACAAAGCGAGAATTGCTTTTGATATATTTTATTTAATTTTATGAAATCTTTATGGTAATGAGTTTATTTGCCCTCGATATGTCACGCGTTTTGTGGCTATGCCGCATAAAAATGATGAATGGCAGAGCTTTAAACATGTTAGTTGTTTAGATGTTGCCTCGTTTCTGCTGTTTTAATCTAATATTATAACTCATGTTTACTACTATCGTTTTTGCAAGCAAGTTTAAATCTAATTAATTGTTTCCTCAAACTGATGCTAATAGTACCTATATTAGTCTACAAGCATATAATAATAGCCATTATAAAACCAAGTAGAATACTATATTTTGTCCACACTGCGTGTATAATGACTATTATTTTACTGGAAACCCTAACATAATGCATGTATTATTCAATAAGTTTATGTAATGTTTATCAATATATACTATGGATAATACTTATAATCAGTTCTATGTGAATTGAGTGGTATAATAAGCAATTTAACTTTAATTTAAAATCAACCTGTAAGCGAATTGGTTGAAAAGATAATTATAATATAATTTGCAATTTTTCAATAGTATTGTCCAACAGAAAGAATTCTACGGAAGTTTTATTTTGGAAATTCCGAAACCTTACAGAACGCGTAGATTACCAAAATGATTTGTTCATCAGCATGGTTCGATTGTCGGTTGGCTTTGGCTTAAAAAAAAATTAATTTGACTTGTAGTAAAAGTTTTTGTTAAAAGTGGCAATTGAGCTTATACATAAGATTTTTTTCTTTATGATAAAAATTCTACAAAACAAACAATTAATATTGAACTTTTCACTAGTGTTTAAAAAGTTTAAAAGTTTCGATACGGATAGTAATTCATGCGACAACACTTCGAATAAACCGTGATAACCAAGTTTTCTTAGTGGACATGAATTATAAATTAAATATTTAATTTTATTTTTTAATAATTCTGGCTGAGTTGCTTAATCCATGTTGGTCTTCAAAGGGACTTAAAAACTGTAAACTAATTAAACCGTTTAAAGTGTTTAAATAGGAAAGTTTTGTCTGTTATTAACAGAATGATATTTAGTTGAAACTCGGCTTCTCAAACTTAAAAATCTACAATTTTTATGAAACGCATATGATATCCAAAAAATCACCCCTAATCCAATGCGTTAACCGAAACCGAATAAAATATTATAGCGAATTTAACTTACCGTTTCGCGCCTTTAAGAAGCGCCAAGCGGATAAATATTTAACTATTTATGATTCCTAACAATATGTACTCCGTGGCCATGTGTTTATGCATGTTTATATGTATGTCGTTATTTTTTTTATCTTATTTTTGTAATGAGCCGTTGCCTGAAATTACAGTTAACTGTAGTCAATTCCCACCAACATAGTTCAATATAGAGGGCGTAAAAAATATTTAAATTATCAATACAATCGTATCAAGAATTCAAAGCATTAAAATTACATAGAAAAATAGTTTCGTAGCAACTTTAGCATTAAGTAGGATTAATATATCCATTATCGAAAGCCACATGTAATGGAATTAAGTGTTGATAATACAAAAGTTTCTCAAGCGTGAATTGAAAAGGATTGCTGACGAAGGAAACATCTTCGGATAAATCTATATCTATATTTGCTGATATCAGCGAAATATATCCAGCTTGAGCGACATAGTCAGGCTTTGAAACCATTGCTCTAAACCTCGCTAGGCACCTAGTCACTATTGAGGCAAAAGTAGATCAATACGTGAGAGTGTAAGGAGATTTCGAGAGTCGACCAACAGGTAGCGTGACAGCTCTCTCTCTTTCTTCACTAATTCTTTTCCTGTTCACCCACCGTTGTCAGGTGCGACTTACTTCATAAGTGCCGCCGCCAATCAACTTTTTTATCATCGAGCTTTCATTACTAAACAAGATCTGGTTGGCTATATGCAGTATATCTCATTAAAAACAAGAGCATCATATGTTAAAGTTTCTCAATTATTTTTCGAAATTTTCTAAGAACAAATAGAAAACCATCCCAAAGTAACATCATAAAGTTACCAAGCTTTTCTCTGACCCGAAAGACAACATATTTTATTTTATTTATTAAAAAGTAGAATAATAAAATTGTTTTTATGATGAAACTATATTCTAAAAACATTCTTCAAAAATCAGTTAAATTTTAAATTGAATAAATCCCAGAAAATAAATAAATAAATAATAATAATAATAAATCCAGAACAGATGGAGACATAAAAGGAACAATTTATAATAACTTTATTTTACTCAATCAAATATAAAATTTTAAACATAAAAAGCAGTGCAGTCTAGAATTTTGATACTTTTTATAAATAGAACGAACAAGCTCATTTATAGACTAATAGTACCTAGACAGTTTTTAATGCATGCTTAATTTCTAGTTTGATTTGGACGAATCAAAATTTAAATCGAGGCTTTGAATTTTTTAATTGTTACACTTAGCAACAAGGATACAAGATACCGACCACAAAAGTGAAACAGAGACAGTGAGCATCAAAGCTTGTCGATTTTGTTTTTAATTATTCACAAAACCAAGGTAAGGGCATAGTTTTAAAAAATAATGTTGATTTGTTAGTTTATAAGAATTTTTCTCTCTTCAATTCTCATGTTTTGTTGAGGAATTAAAATAAAAATTTTCTGAATACAAATCAGGCGACAGTTCTTAATCAACAGAATAAGAGAATAAAAAAGCCTTTTTGCAATTTGCGATTAAAATGACATCTTTTTAGTTGCCATTTTTGATGTTGAAACAGCCTTCTTTTTTTTATTGTTCTAAAAAAAGCGTGAAAAAATAGTAGTTTATACAACAAGTAGCAAAATGTAGGTTTTTTTTTCATGAGAAGTAAGTTTGTCCAACGAGGCGCCAGCCGAGTTGGACAATACGACGAATGAAAAAAAAACTAATTTTGCACGTGTTGTATACACTACTTTTTGCAATTTTCTTGCTATTAACTTTTTAAATGATAATTTGATTCATTCAGAAAATTTAAGGTTGCTTGATTTATGCTTAATTTGTTAGTAGTCAAAGTGAGCAATGGAAAAACAATTGCAATCACCCCTAGATACCTCGCTAGATACCTAAAAACGAACAGGGCGTTTGTTTGTTCACTTGATTTTTGTGAAATTCAATGAAAAAATATAAAAATCAGTGAAAAAATGTAGAAATTTGAGTGAAAAAAAGACTTTTTTTCATTGATTTTTAAGACCAGTAAAAAAAAGTAGGCCGTTTCAACATTGGAAACAACAACTGAAAAGTTGTCATTTTAATCGCAAATTGCAAAAAGACTTTTATTCACAATCGTTATTGTAATGTTGTGATTACCAACGATTTAGAGGTCGGGAAGTTGAACATTACATACCTAGGTTCGTAATACTGTCAAATAATAAATATGATTGTTTGACACTTGCAACAGTAGAATTTACACAAGTATTTAATGTATTTTGCTATTTCCACACTTTTAATTACATTTAAAGATTAATCTAGTCCAACAGCACAACAAATTAATGAACTATCGTAAAAAACAACACGCAACACTGTATTTTTGTTTTGAACTGGAGTTTTGACAACTGCAATTTCACTCCAGATTTGCTGATCGAAAAGTGCATTTCCACCACGGTCGAAAATGTGTTTTTATTCATACATTTTTAATTATTTTTTTGATTATTTCATTCCTATCACAATACTGTACTTGAAATCACAGCTTTCTATATATTAGTCCGACAACAACCCGTTGCCATTTCTACGGGGCCTATTACAGCGATAACACCTCCCGTTGCTATAGTTACTTTATATAGATGATAATAATTGTAATGTACATATACCTATTTAGATATCCATGAAACAAAATATGTAAACAATATATTAGCTATTGAACAAATCTGTCATCTCAAAAATGTCGAACAGACGATTTGGAGAGATTAAATAACGTTAAATAATAACGTTAAATAGTATAGTCAATATTAATAACGTTAAATAGTATAGTCACGAAATAATCTTTAAAATACAACTCGGGAAAAGATTATTGTTATCGGTAATTTTGCATTTTAATGCACTCAAACTACGTTTCCTAAAGCAATTTTACTTGTCAAATTGGCAGACAAAAAACCTCGCGTACCGCTCGGTTTTTTGATCCTTCAATTTGACTCGTAAAATTGCTAGGCAACGTAGTTTTCGTATAAAATTCAAAATTACCGATAATAATCTTTTCCCTTGTTATATTACATATGATAATAAATTGTTCGATTGTGAATAAAATAGTATACATACCTCGGTGGGAATTTCATTACAGCCTCGCGCTTATATCTGACCTCGAGGCTTCGCCTCTCGGTCAGATATTAGTCCTCGGCTGTAATGAATATCATTCCCAACTCGGTTGTAATATACTAATTTTTCACTCTTTTTCTACTTTTTTTCACTCTTTTTACTTTTTTTCATTATTTTAAAAATTGCTAAAAACGTGGCAAAAAGTTATAAAACCGCAATGTTTTATTTATTAACAATATTAATTGTACAATTAGTAAGAATATTTAACTAAACAGAAACATATAAGCAACATTTTCCATTAAATTTGAGTTAGCAAACACTTCTATTCGATTTGAATTATGTGAAGAAAGCTGTTTGATTTTTCGTTCCTAGGGGCGATTTCAATTGTTTTATCAATGCTTGCTCTAATTAATAACAAATTAAGCTTAAATCAAGCAACCGATTGTCATCTGATTATTAACTAATATTTAATATTTTTTATTTTAATTAAAAATTGCAAAAAATAGTGTATACAACACGAGCAAAATTAGTTATTTTTTCACTTCTCGTATTGTCCAACTCGGCTGACGCCTCGTTGGACAAATTTACGAAATAACTTACATTTTAGAGCCCGACCAGAATGTAAAGGAGACCCCGGCGGAGATGTGCAGAAACCAAACTTGGTTTGGACCAAGTCCATTTTTAAATTTTAAAAGGTTGTAGGGGTGTTCAACATATGTTCTGTGTTGTCATCGTTCTAACCCTACTTTTAGCCAAGTTTGTTGTTGTGGTTTGTTGTGCACGGTTAGTGAACTGTGTTTGCTAATTGCTACTCGGACATATTTGTGATCACTGGTTCTTAGAATAACCATAAACCCCCACTTTAAATGGACTCTTATTTTTACCTGGGTGAAAATTAAGCCTGACATCAGTGCCTTTTGTGCCAAGCCAATGCCACCAGTGCCAGTTTTATTATCTTCGAGTTTGAGTTTATTTTATTTAAAATCTGTGTTTATAAAACAACCATTTCAATCGACTTGCTGTTTGCTGTGTATTTGTAATCGATTTTGTAAGTTCGAATATTTTTGTTTGCGGATACAGTTAACTTCACAACAATTAATTTGTAGGCAAATAAAAAAATGGAAGGCCCAAGTACTTCAACATTTGGACAAAAAGGACTAATTCTTCATAGCCAAGCCAGGGAAATTGTTGCAAACGTTATCCAATTTATGAAGGCTGAAGCTGATCGTTTCAAGTGTACTGGGAGGGAGCCTGAAATACCCATCAGCAACTACCGAGAAAGAGCTATTGCAGCAACCGGAATTTCCGTCAAAATGTATGGTACTATAACGAAAGAAAGGAATGAAATTGAATCTGGAAAAGCAGCAGGCTTTAAATCGCCTCGTAAAAAAAGAAAAAGGGCCTCAACAAAATCCAATTTGATTGATGGCCAAAAACAAGCAATTAGGGAGATCGTGTACAACTTCCACGTCATCCAAAAAACACTACCAACTACCCGAAATATTTTAAAAAAGTTGGAGGAAATGGAATTTCCATTTCATGGTGGCAGAACTACTTTCAATAAATTGTTGAAAGAATTGGGATTTCGGTATGTTTGGTTCAAATTATTATTATACTTATTATTAATCAAACTAATTTTTATTAGATGGAGGAAAACGCAGGATTCCCGAAAGTTTCTAATGGAATCGCATTCTATACGCCTGAAGCGCATAGAATATTTGGAACAGTTATTCGCGTTCCGGAAAAAGGGAAATCCGATTTACTATACCGATGAGACATACATTCACTCCTCCCATACCCAATCGCACACCTGGAGTGATGATAGTGTTCGCGGTTTTAGAAAACCCGTGGCAAAAGGACGTCGTCTAATAATCGTCCATGCCGGAAATGAAAGGGGTTTTGTTCCTAATGGACTTCTAATTTTTACGTCAGGTATATATAATTTTTTCAATTAACATTATATATTATTTATGTTATGTACAAATTAAATGTATTGTATAATATTCACTAATTACTTACACATTACATTTTTTTATGTAGGTTCAAAATCAGGAGACTACCATGACGACATGAATTGGACAAATTTTGAAAAATGGGCTCGGACTCAACTTATCCCAAATTTACCTCCAAATTCGGTTTTGGTTGTAGATAATGCTTCCTACCACAATACCAAGGCTATTATGGAACCCACAACTGCCACAAGGAAATCAGATATGATAGAGTGGTTAAAACAAAGAAACATAGTTCATGATGATAAACTAACGAAGCCCGAACTATACAACATCATCAAACCACACAAAGGTCAAGCTTCAATTTATAAATTGAATGTTTTGATGGCTAAGCATGGTCATAGTGTGCTACGCCTGCCGCCGTATCATCCCGAACTTAACCCAATTGAAAAGGTATGGGCTGCTGTAAAACAGAGGGTGGCTTCACTGAATACTTCCGCTTTTACATTAAAAAATGTAGAACAATTAACCAGAGAAGCTTTTAGCAAGGTGGGCGCTGATGAATGGGCAGCTATTTGCAACCATGTTTGCAAAGTAGAAGCCGAATATAAAAGAAAAGAGCCATTACTGGATGATGCCTTGGAAAGATTTGTCATCACGGTAAATACTGGGTCGTCTGACGAAGAAGTCGAATTTGACTCCGAACTAGACGATGAAAGTTCCGACTCTTCATCGTCTAGTCCATAACCATTGTTATAAATTGTCTTGAATATTTGTAAATTGTTTGTTCTGTATATTTGTACATTTTAATAATGAATATATTTATTAAAATATGAATTAATTTATTTAATTTATACCCTTACCACACATCCCCACCCCTCCAATATAGAGTTTGAGTCATATGGTTCGGATTTTCATCATATTATATTTCTATTATGCATTTAAAGCAAATTTACGAATAATCTAATTAAAAATAATCTGCGATCCTTATTTTGCAATTTCAACCCTTAACATACCATATACTGACAAAATGTATAATACTATAACGAAAGAAAGGAATGAAATTGAATCTGGAAAAGCAGCAGATTTCTTTCAAATTTGGATCCTAGTAGTAATTTAACTTACTTAACTTATCATTATTTAGTTAATTAAATTAAAATTAGGGTAGGGCCTACCCTAATATTAAAATTGTAACCCCTAATGCACCCCTTACAGTTTGATTTGTCAGATTTCTTTTAAATTTGTTTTCTAATAATAAATTGAAATATAATTTTAACTAGTTTATTCAAATATAGGCTAGAATCCTCAATTCATGTTTTTAACCCATAACACACCCCTTACACTGATAGTGCTAGGATTTACTTCAAACATTGATTTATATTGGTAATTTTAAATCTAGCTTCAAATAGTTTCATTAAATTAAAGTACCTACAACAAATTTTTCACTTTTTAATCTTTTCATACACACGTTTCAACTTTATTGCTTAAATTTGTTTAAAATTTGGTTCCTAGTTAAAATTTAAAAAGCATTTTTAAATAACCCGATAAATTTTTTTCAGTAAAAGATGCCGCAAAATTCTAAAAATTTGAATAACAAATTTACAAATACAATTTTACAAATTTACAATAGCAACGAGAGAAGTACTGTAGAATCTCATTTCCAACGATTTTTTTTTGCGCACTGGATTAATAGAATGATGATTTTTTATCATATTTATCATGATAAATCTAGTTGGTTATGCATGTCCGTAGGGGTTTCTGGCAACCGTATAAATATAAATGACAAAAAGCGTTGATTTAGTTAGTTATCAATTTTCTAATAAAAATTATTCATAATTATTTCATAATTATACATAAATATACTTGTAATGATGTATTAGATTGTTCTTAAATGAAAAATTAAATAAAAAATCATATTAGTGTAAAAGAAAATTATTGCAAGTTACGCCACTGGTAAAAAATATCCCTAAAATAGGAATAAATGCTAGTAAATGTTCCACCCATGTGTGGGCTGGGCTTAGCTCGAGCGCGCAACTATTTTTTGCAGCAGTGATCCTTCTTACGATGAGAGCAGTCTACTACTTGTTGTATAAATAACTATTTTGCATTAGAATTGAATATATAGGTTCATTGTAATATTTATCTGTTAAAATTATGCGAAATTTATACTTCATTAATTTTATTGCGGCCATAATTTTGTACGCCTTCATTCGCGTTGCGAATAGCAAGGTTTATGCATTCTTTTAATTGGGCAATCATAAATTACATTTTATTCTCTTATTTGGATTAAATTGGATAAATAATTGCTTGTTTTTTGAGAATACATTTTTCTCAACGAATAAGAAAAATATGTATTGAAGTTTTGTTGTTCATTCTCTGCTTATAAAGAATGCATAGCATAAAATTGGCATTCTACAATGACGTAGAATGTGGGTTTCTTTGTGAGTTGATTCTCTAGAGTGCTGTGGATAACCCACATATTTGATTTTTTACATTTGTGCAAATAAAACCACTTGGATAGATATATTTATATGCTCTATATCGACTAAAAATAATACAGTTCATCAATTCAAGCAAAAGTTTTACGTACAAGAATTAAAATCAAAACTTTGATAGAATAGAATAGAATAAATTTATTTGTCTTTAAAGCAAAATATACAATTTCATAGACACGTCAAAGTAACATACATACATAAAGAAATACAGTAATTGCAAACAAACTACAAACTAAAACATTACATACTACAAATTAAAATTGTGTGCAAAGAATTCATTAATTGAGTAAAAAGAATTATTTATTAGTAACCTTTTTAATAGGCTCTTAAAACTGTTATCGTTCGTAGAAGATAATAGAAGAGTTTTTGGGAGATGGCTATAGACTTTTACTCCAATTATGAGAGGCCCGTTTGCCCTAATTTTTAGACTGTGTTTTGGAATAACAAGGTTCATTCTGTGTCTGGTTTGGTAGGTGTGGTAATCACCATTGGTATTAAATAAGTGTTTATTTGCATTCACACAGCACGATATTTTAAACAGAAATAAATTAACTACTGTGAGAATTTCAAATTTTTGAAAAAGAGGTTTACATTGTGTTGTATATGAAACTCCAGCCATACATCTGATTAGCCTTTTCTGAGATACTAAAACTCTCTCAATACCACTACTAGAGGATTCCCAAAATAGTATTCCATAACTTAGCCTAGACTGATTTTCTGAGAAATATGCGCTCCTCAGAGATGTTGGATCTAGTACTCCTTTTAAACTACGAATTAGATAATTTTTACTATTAATTGTGGTACAGAGTTTTGAGCAGTGTAAGTTCCAGCCAAGAGTGTCTTCCAAGTGTAGTCCCAGGAACCTAGTGCTATTTACTCCAACAAGTAGATTATTGTTTAGATGTAAATTGAAATTGTTGGTTTTCGCTTTATGTTGGTTGTGGAAAACTAAATAGTTTGTTTTTGATATGTTAAAATGCAGCCTATTACCATTAAACCAGTTGCTTAGAACTTTCAGTATTTGATTTGCTTGGTCTTCCAAATTTGAGTTATCTACAGTTGATACGAGAATAGAGGTATCATCGGCATATATTGCCGATGATACCTCTACATGTTACTTGACAGTTTTCCCCGACGTTACTTGACAGTTTTCCAAAAAATATGGCAAATCATTGATATATAGAATAAATAGCACTGGTCCTAAAACCGATCCCTGAGGGACACCCATACTAACATTTATTTTGTCTGATAAGAAATCTTTTTTTGATCCGTCTACTTCTCTGTTTATTTTAACACATTGTTGCCTATTACTCAGGTATGAGGCAAACCACCGAGCCGGCAATCCCCTAATACCATAATTTTCCAATTTTTTTAACAAAAATTCGTGATTAGCACAGTCAAATGCTCTACTCAAATCACAAAAAATACCAGTGGGTAACAGTTTTGATTCAAGTTTCTCAAGGACATTTTTGTGAAATTCTAATATTGCTGAATTTGTGTTTCTATTTGGACGGAACCCATGCTGAGCTTTGGATAATATGTTATATTTATTTAAGTAAGGTTGCAGTCGATATAACACTGCATATTCCAAAATTTTTGAAAAATTAGATAACAGAGATACCGGCCGGTAGTTGCTCATATCCTTTTTATCGTTTTTTTTATGAATAGGGATGATGATAGCAATTTTAAACATATCGGGAAAAACTCCCTGGCTCAAAGATGCATTAATCAGATGTGTTACTGGTGTAATTAATACTGATTTAAACAATTTAATAAATTTTGCAGAAAATCCACAAACGCCTATAGAAGATTTTGCTTTGAGCTTATCAAACAGAACATTGACTTCAGTTTCTGTCAGTGGTTCCAAATACATACTATTATGAATTTTTAAACTGTCCGGAAACTCATTATAAATTTGTGGAATAGTTTGTGCTATCAGAGGTGCTTCTTTAAAAAACAAATTAAATTTTTCTGCTACACTTTTTGGATGGATAACCGACTGACCATCAACAATTAGCTCTTTTGTTTCATCCTTTAAACAATTATCTTTCATTGATTTCACAAGATTCCACATTGTTTTTGTTTTATTATTTGATTTGTTTATCAAGTTGGAAAAGTGCTCTCTCTTTGACTGTGCCAGCATCTTTCTATAAACTTTTTTCCTGCCTATGTATAAGTCTCTAAGTGTCGGATATTTTTTTTGTAGAATAAATAAGTCTTTTAGATCTGTGCTAGCTTTAGCAATGACTGGGCTATTAGTCCAACTTTTATTAGATATTTTCGTTATGTTTCTAAAAGGAAAGCATATGTCAAAATAATAAAATAAAATTTCCAGAAAACAAGTTACTTTATCATCTACCTTATTAGTTTCAAACATATCTATCCATTGCCCATTTTTCAGCCAATTATTAAATTTATTTTGATTTTCTACATTAAAATTTCGTTTTTCTATTTTTGGGAAAAATCTTTTAGACGACTCGTTTAATTTAACTGAAAGAGTTAGCACTTTGTGATCCGATAAATGCGTATCTCGCGTTCCGCTTAATCTGCACATATGATCAAAGTTTGTAAAGATATTATCAATAGTTGTAGCTGTATTAAGTGTGACCCGAGTAGGTTCATTAATTGTTGGTGACAAGTTGAAGGTATCTAGAACGTCCACAAAAACTCTACTTTCTACCGATTGTTCGGAGATATTTATGTTAAAGTCACCGCATAGAAAAATAGGAGTACCTACTTTGAAAAATCTATGCAGTGTATCTGCCAGATTTACAATGAAGTTGTTAAAGTTGCCGCTAGGTGAACGATATATGCTAAAAATATAGCAGGACGTTTGCTTTGATTCACAAAATATTCCACAAATTTCAAAATCCTTTTCAATACAGTATTCTGTCAAATTTAAGGACTTGAAACTGAAATCAATATTTAAATTTTTCCTAATCCATATTCCTGTACCACCATGTTTAAAAGATCTTCTGCAATAAAAGTCTACCAGCAGATAATTTACGAAATTCATGCTTACCAGCTGATCGTTTGATAACCAGACCTCACTAAGACACAGAATGCTTGTATTCAGTTCCTCTAGGAGAACTTCTAGTTCAGTGATTTTATTATTTAGGCAGCAAATATTGAGACAAGTTAAATTTATTAAATTATTTTTTGTTCCCGTTATTTTTCGGTTTCTTGAAGCCTTTTCTTCTGAAAAAAATCAGACTTAGAATTATTAAAATTGTATCTACGAACCACAACATTTTTAGGCCAAAATTCAGGATTGGAAACTATTTCTAGTTTATTGAAGTCAAAACTTATTTTAAAAGCACAAGTAGTTGCAGTATTTTGTAACTCTTCAATATGGAATTTCACATTGGGACATTTTTTCTTCAGGTGGTCATCCACGTCTTCAATTGTTGTTTCTTGGCGAGCGCGTCCAACATACAGCTAAGCTTTTTTGGCCATTCCATTGAAACCACTGTCTTCTACGTCCGTACCAACTGTTTCTAAGGGTTTTCTGCGTGGTGTGCGCTTCTTTACAGATGTATATTCATCTTCATTTGAACTGCTTGCTGGCTTCTTTGGGGATTGAGATTGAATTAATTCCAAGTCATCAGCTGTTTTTGTTTGTTTGGTTTCGAACGATTTTTATTGCTTTCGAATTTTTTTGTGTGTTAGAGTACGAGCTCGCTATATGTAGTGATGACATTGGCTTATCTATCAATGGTGTTGACTTGTCCTTAGTTTTTTCTTTCGGCGATGAAGCATGAATCTTTTTCAGCAATATAATTTGTTCATTTAATAATCGAATTCTGTCTTCTAAATTCTCAATTATAATGTCTTTTTGGGTTACCAGTTTTTTTAAGTAGAATATTTCCACATTACTTGAGTTTGAAGTAGTACTCATTCCAGGAACTGAGTTGAAATCAGTTTCACTTTCACAATAAATTTCGTCACAACATATAATTGTCTTATCGTTAATGAATTTCACGTTTTTTAAAAGTTTAACACAGCTACCATGACTCACTGTATCGCATTTGTTGCACTTTAAGCCACTTTGGGCAATACATTTGCACCGGCGACAAGGATTTTGAGGAGCACTTTCTTTAGGATCTTTGCCGCCCGCCATTGCAACAATAGTATAGATATTGATAGTTTATTTAATATTCAACTTAGTTCAGTAAGCGTTAATGCAGAATTTAAATTTAACGTTCTCTTCAGTTTTTGTTAAATTGATAGGCTGGCGTCAATTAGTTGTTAAATAATTTTTTTAGCGTAGTGAGAACATTCGGAAAACAGTAAAGGTTTAAGCAAATGGTTGGTAACTTGACATTTGATAATAATTTTCATTACGTGTGACGAAAATAGTCATTGTGATTTTATGAATTGTGTCCTTCAAGGATCAAATTTAATTATGTAGTCATTTAAATTCATTGCATACTAAGGGAATATTTTGTTTTAGTTTATGAAAATAATATTTAAATTTGCAAACACATGCTTATGTTTCCGCAGCATAAAGTGCGTGAAAAGTTACAATTTGCTCGTGTCTAAACTGAAATTACCTGCCATGTAAGCTAATTTCAGTTGCAAATTTTTCTCAATTACCTTTTGCATTTGGTCATAAATTTTCTCTCTTGTTGTCATTGTTGTAAAGATATGGTTTTAATTTTGTCAAGCGGTGGCTCAGTAAAAATGTCCAACTTGTATATTTTGATGATAAAAACGACCGTGCGGCTTGCAAGCAATGGCATGGTATGGAAAAAAGAAAGATATAAAAAAGACATCACACGATGCTTTGCGTTTTCTGAAACAAGGAAAAAGTTCGCTGAAAATGGGATTCCACGGTACTTTTCTTGTTACGTTAAAATTTCATATTGAACTTTTCAGATTTTTGTAGCATTTATTATGGAATATACATAATCGGGTTATTTAAAATCGTTTTCAAAATTTTTACTAGACACCAAACATTTGAAACAAAGTTGAAACGTTTTTATGAAAAGCTGAAAAAGTGAAAAATGAATTGTTAGGTCACTTATTTATTTGAAGCAAGATTTAAATTTTCCAATAAAATTCAATGTTTGAAGTAAATCTTAGCCTGCACATTAGTTAAAGGTTAGGAAAATTAATTATGGATTCTAGCCCATTTTTGATTATGCTAGTTGAAATTATATTTAAATTTATTAATACAAAACAAATTTGAAAAAAAATTGAGAAATCACACTGTAATGCATGCATTGTCGCGGGTTTTCTCCACGACATACAGGAAAAGGTTATTCATTGTTTAAATAAAATTCAGATTAACATTTACAGGATACCAATATATTACAAAAACCTACTACTACAATTCTCAAGTTTTCATAAGGCAAGGTGGACATCTCGTCTTTACAATTGGTTGCCTGTCTTAAGTTTTTGCACTTACATTTTGTTATTGGTGCTCGACGTTACGAAGCCGCTTGTTGGTGGGTTGTAGCTGGAGTTGCTGCTGGCTGGCGGAAACGTTGACGATGGCCCAGTTGGTGGATTCAATAACGCACAGTTTCAAACGCACTTCACTCCTGCTTCTTTCTAATGCGGGTCGCACTTATTCTCGCACTTCTTATTCTTGTCTTACATTTAGCCGCTCACTCTCGATTATTGGTCTCAATAAGATTTGCCAAACATCCACTACTGACTATCCAAAACTCGAGACTCTAAGTGCTTCACTGAAAAAACTCAGTCAAAACTCCAAGACTGACTACTGACTGACTAACTGCTAACTGACTTTTTGCATTATGCATTCCTTATATATACTTCTAATATGCTATTAGTTAAAATAACAATTACATTAAATAATTAGTGCAATACTTAATACTATTAGCCAAATTGATGAAATAGTATTTTTTAAAAATTGTTTAAATTTACTCTTGATGATATTATGCAATTACAATTAGTTTGGAACATGCATTGTCCATTTAATTCGTAAACAAAATTATCAACTCATCTATAAATAACATGATCTCATATATTGATTTAAATAATAACAAAATATAATTTCTAAATTTTAGCCAACACAGTATTAAGGGTTACAATTGTAAAATGGGGGTCTGGTAGTACCATAAGCTTTACGACTGGTACGATAATGATTGCTATTGCGACCCTTATAACATATTATTAGAATAATTTGAAAGTCGGTTTGATATGGATTTACAACAACTCTAATTATGTTTACTTTAATCGTAGGTTACTACAGTCTATCCAAAGATAGAAGATCGTTACGTCATGAATGTGAAATAATGACGTACTTAATACCAACCTCAAATTTAAAAAAAAAACTAACATAATCAAAATGAATTTAAGCATAAATTCTTCATTTAGTACTAATATTAACATTGCTATAAGAATAAAGTCATTATATGAGGTATTAAGCGAGAAAATGCGTTAGAAAGTTTTGGTTTTAGGGATTATAGTGGCTTAGGTTGCACCTGGCTAATGAATGGTTTACCCCCAAAAATTTCACAATAATCGATTGTGTATTGCTGGCAATCTAGATCGATTGTCAGTTACACTGCTTAAATCATAGCATAAAGTCAGGTTAAGTTTTGTGACTATTGCTATTCTTGTGCTAAGTTTTGTGAGTATTAAGTGACTGTTTTGTCGATAATCGATTCATAGTCATATCGCTTTGTAATAAAAGTAAGTAATAATTTGGCAACATTCAATACTACTGTAATGTTTTCGATGTTGCATATTAAAAACAAAAAACACATTGAATAATATTGATGTAAATAGACCTTAAGCCTACGTCATATAGCATTAATGACGTAACGATCTTCTAACTTTGGATAGACCGTATACAGATTATTATACATACCAGATAATGTATTTCTTTTGTTTAAAATACTGAAACATTTTTTGTTTATAAATATTTAAAACATTAAGCTTAAATTTCGTATTATAGTAATAAAAATTAGCTAAGCATTTTTATTAATTATACAAAAGTTTACAGCGGAGCGCTAAAACTGCAACTTTTCACACTAAAAGCAATAGTAAAGTTCTTATTTACCGTGAAAAACTTACTTGCTATATGGGCAAACCTAACATTAATTAGATATTTAGAAACTTGTGGTATAATTGTTGGGTGATTTTATTGCTTTAATCAACCAAAATTTGCCTCACAGGACGCAACACCCTTGAGACTAGTGGCTTTTATTGAGGGTCCCTTTATTTTACCCCAAGATTTTACTACGCGTGAAAATAATAAAATGTTATATTGTGCAAATTAATATAATTGATTTAGTATTTAATTCATTCATATAGTTTTTGATGATTTGGTTTGGTTTACACACAAAAAAGTAAAGAGAAGTGCTTAGGCTAAACCTCGGATACGCAAACGTTAATTTCATAAAACTCAAGTGTTTTCCTGTTCTCTGCAAACTTTGAGCATTGTTTAGGAGATTTTCGTGACGGAAATTGAGTCGAAGTATGCGGCACACATACCGTGAGCCACACAGCCTCGCCTACATGAGATATACTCCTCATGTAGTGCTATGAATGTGTATTCCTAACATTCAGATGGGTCGATGGCAGTCAAAATTAAATTGCAGGAACTAATTTTCATAATAAATGAGATTGCCAGGTTAACAAATTTAACCTCTTGATCGATATAATGAGCGCCAATTGGCCAAAAGCCAGCCTCGATGTAATAGATGCATTTTAACTCTGGACCTATTTACTATCAAACTTAAAGTAATACTTATTGTAAAAATATATATCTGCTAGATTGTCCTAATTATACGATTATCCATGCTCATTTTCATTTATAATAACATGCTCTTTCTTGACCTGTTTTATGCTAAACGCTAATTTATAGCAAACTTTAAAAAACAATCCATTGATTGTTTATGAGTTGACGTTAGATGTAACTTACAATATTTTGTTGATAGTTTAAATCATACATGATAATTTAATGCAACTGCATGAACACACTATTACTGCATTCTACACTATCTATGAACACTAAATTGCATAAATGTTGCGTGCGTCGCTGTTTTTAGACACAAAACACATGCAGGACGTATGGTTTTTGGTGTGTTTTGTCGGGGAATAAAAAGAAGGGGTGTATAGGATATAGTAGACATACGACGCTTTAGATTACAGAAGCAAGACGAAAGATGCTAAAGACGAATTCGTACTGTTATTCACTTTTTTTGTTTAACTATTTGGTTAACTATTTGCTATCAATTTTCCTAGTTAGCTCGTTTAAATTAATTTTTTTTTTCATAAAGTAAGTTTGCTGCTTATCAGTAAACCTACGCACATCTTAATCTACGCACATCTTATAATTTCAGTGTCATCTCGATATCTTTATACCAGTTGTGTATACGTATTACTTGTCTATAGGGTTTTGAAACGAAAAGAGAAAGTCGACGCCGACTACGGTGGACGAGTGCTAGCTAAGACTGTGTTTTTCTGTGGTGTCCAGAGAGAAGTTAAGTGTTTGAAATGTCGGAAAAAATGTAGCAATTTACTCACCTTGGCCCCACGAGACGAGACGAAAAATTTAATAAAAATATACACAAAAGAAAAAAGAACATTTTATGGCCAACAAATTGCTATATAAATTGTTAGGCGGTAGCTTGACTGATTCAATAGCACATGCCCCACAAAAAATGGGTGGCTACTTTGCTGTGATTAATCGCTAGATATTATATCCTCCACACTACAGTAAAGATTGAAACAAAAACATGTTGATAATTTACGATTCGATGGGAGCATTTGTTGAAATATTACATAATAAAAACAATTATTCAAATAATAAACCTCCAAAATTGTATTAAAAAAATTAAGGATCAATGATGACATAATACGTAATAGGACCCCACACATTTTGTTTTCTTGGATATGTGTCGGTCAATATGTTTTAAAAGTATTTTGAAAGAACGCTAGCTTCTCTTAATATTTTGAGTGTGGTACCGAATGGGTTTCATCTGTGCTATTATTACCCACAAATTGTTTATCTAAACAGTTGGGGTGAAAGCGGCCGGCAGGAACCCAGATTGGGGGTTCAACGATAGCTTCGGGATGGATTACCTATTCCAAACCGACCAACAAAGTCTGGCCTCCCACTTGATATTTTCTTATAAATACATTCGACTCATCGACTTCAACAATATTGTTATCTCCACCCAATTGATGGAATTCTTGCCATGCGATTTTAATACATTTCCATTCCTGGTCAGTGCTTGTAATAATGCAAGTGCAACCATTTTTTGACCAGAATAATGCTAGATTTTATAATCTAGTCCGCATCATCAATGACAATGCAAAAGATTTGGAAATGTTGTAATATTTTGGAGTTCTTTTCCCAAATCACATTGATGATAAAATACATTGTCCCCGATGCAACGCAACCTTAATTTGCAACACCGATCTGACTCGTGGTTTGGGGTAGCGGCATGTATGTTTAAACAAACATAAAATTGAGCCAATTATCAAAATATTGTGCTGAAGCTTTCGGTCAAAGAAATTGAGGAGCGCCTAGGTTTGGCTCATGATATCATCTTGGCATAGCTACAGTACTGCCGGGGTGTTTTGGGTAAAATCGCATGGCACGAATTCCATCAATTAGGTGGAGATGGCGACATTATTGAAGCCGATGAGTCAAATTAATTTAAAAGAAACTATCAAATGGGCTGCATTCTACAACATCAGCACGTTTGGGTATTTGGAGGAGTCAGTAGGAAAACCAAAAAAGTTTTCGGAGTTATTGCTCCAAGCCGAGGGCGAGACGAACTTCTTGAAGAATGCTACAATTCATCGACTCTAACATTTTCATCTACTCAGGTAAATTTTGCGCGTACAGACCTTGCCGGACTTTGTTTGCTGGTAAACCATTTCGAAGCTTTTGTCGAACCTCCGCGAGATGAACCCCTAATTTGAGTTCCTGCTGACCGATTTCACTCCAACTTTTTAGATAAACAATTTGTGGGTAATATGCCAGCACAGATGAAACCCATTTGGTACCACACTGAAAATATTGAGAGAAGCCTACGGTCTTTGAAAAGTTTTAAAACATTCATGAAATGTCCAACATAGTCATCAATTTGTTGGAGAGTAGATGTATTGAAATAACATTTTGTGCAAATACAATACTCCACTCGAAAAGTTTTTCAGGTTCAGGCGTGACACTGCCCAATGTTATCCTGGAGTTGGCAAGGAACCAATGTCTTCAAATGTAATGGATTGTGTGTGCCTAGAATGTGTTTAAATAGTTTGTTGAATAATATTTTAACATTTGTTTAGGCAATATGCACATAATAGCACGCAATGAAAGGATTTCAGATAACAACACTCAACGAAAAAACATATTGATGATCACTGGTAAAACGGTTGAAATATGGCTTAGCGCTGTCAAGTGTTGAGTCAACTGATTGTGATTGTTTATCCATGTCGGTTCATAAGGATGATTTTTCTTTAGTAACAAAAACTGATGATACTCAACTGATAAAATTGCAGAATTGGATCGTTGAATGTGTTTCATAAAGTAAAAGTAAGTGTTCAAAAATAAACAAAACTGGAAATAGATAAATGGTGCTGTTTACCCCAATGTTGTTGCAGGGGGTTGAAATTTCTACACAATATTTCTAATGCGCTCAGAAAGACACCTTAAAAATTGCAGGGTTCTAGGGTGAGTCAAACTTAGCTACCCCAAGAGACCTACTCTTACCGCATTGCTCATCCAAAGATACTATTTTTGATATTTTATGTTATTAATTATCTTTTTAATAAACAATCCTACTTATTTATTAACAATTAATGTAATTATGTTATTGAAATTAGCATTCGCATTAAATAATAGAGATCAATGACTGGAATTTGAATTAGTTTCGTTTCGAATAAATGTACACATTTACGGATTACACACACATATCTCATAATGAAATATAGTAATAATATTCGAGGAATTGACAATGAAAATGAAGTCGGCGGAATTTGAAATTTGGTTAGGTGATTTATTCAAAAAATTCGTTTTGCATTACAATTCAAATTCATGTCAATAATAATTTATGGACACAGTAAATTTGTAACTCAGAAACAATTGTTTTCAACAATAAAGATAAATATTTAAGTTAATTAATATGCGCGAAACTGCATATCATATAGGTATAAAGTTTTGCTACAACTAGGCTTTTCTATTAGAATTTACATTAATTCACCGCAAAACCCATTTCACATAATATGTTAGATATTCTGACCTGTTGGCGTGTCGTGTCTAGAAAATAAAAAACCGAAACTGTTGTACCTTTACATGAGCGTACTTCAAATATAATCAATAACAGAGAGCACAAAATTGGGTGGTTTTCTTCTATTTTAATTTTTTTATACCACACAGGTACGTCGGATCCTAGTCGCTACCCCATACCCAAAGATATGAAACCTTTATCTGTATTTTTTTTGTTTTTACACACTTCAGATTCATTTCTTAAAATTTCTTAGAAAGGTAAAAACTAAAACTAAAATATACATACATTTAACCGGATGCAAGTCGTATAAATTCTAATAAATGTTGACCAAATATCAATTCCCAAGACGCCAATTGTTGTTGACGGAATTTCACAAATCCAGACATAACTACAGCTAGTTTTAAATTATTGTAGGTTTTGCTACTTAGATTTTAATGTAGAATTTTTTTAGATAATAAAAAGTACAATTTAGTTTACATTGTTTCTTCCTCAAACCTAAACAAAATTGTCGTTTATATTTAAAAAAAAATCCGATAATGATTCGTTAATGATGGCTGAAAATATTTAAATACTTAAAACCGTTGTTAAAATGCACAGTTTCTATAAAAATTATAAGAAAATGAGTCAAACTTATTTGCAACTTTTTTTCACAAATCCAATCAAGTTAAAAACGATTTTTGATTTAGAACAATTCTTAAACGTTCATTAAAACTACTCTGTATAAAAATTAATTGCGCCATTTGCTATTTACTATCATGGGTAATTTAGAAGCCGCCAGTTAACTAGGTCAGATATAGTGACTAGTGTTAAAGCTAAATGCAATTTAAACTAGATTTCCATGTGGAATTATTCATTGTGGAAATGATTTTCAAACCACTATTACAATTTATAATTTAATTATTTTTATTCGTCATCACGATATCTAATTTCCTCGATGCGTAATAAATTTTAGCATTTTGTAGGAACAATTCATTTGCTGTATTTACCACTATGACAAATTTATATTGTAAATTAGTCTCTGATGCCGATAAGTTTCAAGTGAAATGCTGAAATTACCTGTTTCAGCTGGTAGCTACAATTATGGTCTTTTAGCTTTTATTTTGTAGATTAATGATGAGTTATAGTTGGTTTTTAAAACACTGGTAGAAAATTACATGGCTGCGGTATATTTGCAGTTTACCCGATTGTATTATGGCGCTTAGATAAAATTGCTGCATTACCAATGCAAATGAAAAGACTTTTAGGATAAAGTCAAATGGATAAATGTGGATTGGTACTGAAATAGATGTTAGGAAATTTTAATCAAATAATATGGTTAAACGTTGACAATGAGTTGGCGCAAATTGGTTAGTTAGCGATAAGTATTATAATACACTCGTATCTATTTCTCTATGATATCTGTTCTACCACCAAAAAAAAAAAAAATAACAAAATATGTATATGAATACTCCCTATTTCTGATTTGTGTTTAATAATTCACATGTCCTTCCCCATAGCGTTCATTAATAACCAGGACAGTCTTTGTGAAAGTAGACATTCTTTGTGCAAGCAGCAATGCAATAAAACGCTCTAGAGTTGTTTGACTTATTAAGAGCCAATGTGTTATCAAAGCTATAGCGGCTAAACTCATGAAACAACTGAAAGTAGAAACAGTTTGACGTGTAATAGGAAAAGATGCTACAAAAGTGTAAACAATGTTGGAAGTACTCGACGTTTTCTCTACGCAGACGAGAACTATGAATGAGGTCTGCCACTAAAATGAAAGAAAACTCGTGTTTCTATAACAATTAAAAACACTTGGGGGCCTTTACTTGAAAGCGTGTGTCTTCTAATAAAAACGTCTAATTAGATGTTGCAGTTTTTTATATTTATTTAAGATCCTTACAACTTATATAGACATGTGTTATTGACTTATTTTTTCAAAATTTATTTACAATGTGGCACAAGTTACGTTTACTAATAATGTTAACTAACGTGTAATATTGTTTATTTACAATAATTTCTGTATTTTTGAAAGATTGAAAATAATTCATTGTTGACTTTTACTTTCCACCCTACAGAACACTTTCCAACCTTGAATCCCCTTAGCACCAACACAAAAAAACAAAATTACCAGCTTGATATTGATCGGAATTTAGTTTTAATGTGGGTTTGAGGGTTCAAAACTTCAGAAATTTAAATTTATTATCACTTATTTTCGGTTTTATGTATGATTGTAAATAAAATAGTATACAGACCTCGGTAGAAAGTTTCATTACTGTCTTGAGATGTAGTTGACGCTGGCGCTTCGCGCCTCGGTGAACTATCTCATCTCTCGACAGAAATGAAATACTTTAAACCTCGGTTTGTAATTACACAAATCTATTACACAAATCATGTTACTAATATTGTTTGTAAGATATAATTAAAATTGCTACAAATCCAAGAGCTTGTGGAAACAAGTACGAATCTGGAGTTACTAAATCTCTAGGGTGGAAAAGTACTCATATATCTCAGCATTTTTCTTTCATCCAATTTCAGCAACTTCAAATTGTGCAAATTTGCCAGATAAAAATCACTCGCGCGAGCGCTTGTAATTTTTAATTCTATCAAATTTGCATTTTCTTTAGTTGCTACGCAAAAGTGTGCTACGCAATCGAAATTTAACCGGCCACTCCAGACTTCTTATGCTATTACTACTGAATATATAATAATCTATAAGTGATATTAAGGGATTTATTTATTATTATGTAAAATCTGGCTATTTAGTTAGGAAATGTTTTATTACGCCAAGCGCTAAGCAAAGTAACCGAGGCGTAGAGTGCCGAGGTTATTTAGAGCGCAAGGTAAGTGCACAAATTACTTCCGATTTTTTTTTCGACCTTACGAATGCATTAGTTGGCTTTGAAATCTGCCCGAGTTGCAGACGAGAGCAGATTTCCCAACGCAAACAAACGCATAAGTGTAAAGCGTGAATATTTAATGTTTGTTTAAATACATATTCTGGGATATAGTTTGTTTAAGCCTTTTATGAATGAATTTCTATTAGATATGTTCGTAAAATTTTCAACAGGTTAAACCACATAACCAAGTTTATATACGCTTAATGCATGTCATGTTTACTTACTAAATGAGAATCATTGATTTTTGTTTATTATAGCCCGAATTCTACTACACAGTCTAGATATATAACAGTTTAATATTAAATTAAGTAACTAATTTTAATATTAAAATAATAAGAGTATTTGTTAGGCTACATATTATTATCATTTTTTATTATTACAGAGTAAATAGAAATAAAAAAACATCATTCTTTTAGATACAGAGAGTCACTAAGTTGTGTAAATTATATATTATATATACAATAAAATGGCAAGAAATATCCATATTCTACATAGGGCTTCTGCCTTATTCATTTATTTTTTTAAGATTTATTTACATTGTGGCACAAGTTACGTTTACTAATAATGTTTATTAATGTTGAATAATGTTTACATAAATCATGTTTACTAATATTGATTGTAAGCTATATTTAAAATTGCTACAACTTCAAGAGCTTGGAACATTGTAGTTACTTACATATCTCAGCATTTTTAGCTAAACGTGTGCTTAAAAGTAAATGTGTTTTCTCTCGTTAAAGTTCCATACTTTACTTACTTTACTAAAAAAGCTCGAACTGTTTGGCGTTAGAGGCATTTGCTTGCGCCTAATAAAATCATATTTATCAGATCCGTAATAGGCAGAAATCTGAAATAAGAACGATAAACAGAGGTGTTCACAAGGTTCAATTCTTAGACCATTACTTTACCTAATATTATATCGGACTGCATTCTCCAATTTGCCGATGACACTTCTATTATTACCGGTACTAATGATGTGTCAGGACTACACCTTTTCCAATTGTAATTCAGAAACCGTCACTTGTAATTCAGAAAGCGACCATTGCAATTCAGATACATCACTTGCAATTCAGAATGTATTAATTGCAATTCAGATTTATCAATTGTAATTCAGAAAGCGTCAATTGCAATTCAGATTAATCACTTGGAATTCAGAAAGCGTCAATTGCAGTTCAGAAAGCATCAATTGTAATTCAGATGTATCAATTTTAATTCAGAAAACGTCAATTGCAGTTCAGAAAGCATCAATTGCAATTCAGAAAAAAAGTTCTGTTTCAATTCAGAAATATATAATTTATTTTTACATAGATGTCTTCAAAAACAAAATAAACTACTTAGTTTACGTGAAATACTATGTATATGTCATAGTTTTTTTTTTATATAATAAAATATAAATAATATAGCCGGCTCTACATGGCAAGGAAGGTAACACTGCACTTCTACTACTTAGCTAAAGTTATTCGGAAAATTCCACAATTATCTTTTAACTCCATTTGGAATTAATTAAAGTCGAAAGTATTACTATGCATTTGCTACATAGTTTTTGATTGTTGATTTACAATTAATAAATAACTGACGTTTGGTATTGTTGTATTTTGTTTTTAAAACCATCTATGTAAATATAAACTTGTTGTTTAATTTAATAATGTTGTTTAATAATAATGTTTCTGAATTGCAAGTAATGTATCAAGCAAAGTAATTGATGCTTTCTGAATTGTAATTGATGCTTTCTGAATTGCAATTGATGCTTTCTGAATTGAAATTGATGCTTTCTGAATTACAATTGATAAGTCTGAATTGCAATTAATATTTTCTGAATTGCAAGTGATGTATCTGAATTGCAATTGATAATTTCTGAATTGCAATTGATGGATTCTGAATTACAATTAATGCTTTCTGAATTACAAGTGGAAAAGGTGTAGAACAAAAAATACTAGAAAATTTGGATATATTAGAAATCTGGTTCGGCAAAAACCTCTTAAAACTAAACGTAAACAAAACTCATATAATACAATTTGCATTTAAAAAGGACAATAGTAATCTTAGACTAATAAGCAATCATACAGACCTGGTATCAGTACAGAAAGTGAATTTTCTTGGTTTCGGAGTGGACTCTAGGTTAAATTGGTCCTCTCACATCAATGGACTAGCTTCAAATACAGCTAGGTACGCCAATGCACTTAAAATACTAAGCCTATTTACCAATGAGTCTACCGCATTTATAGTCTATTTCGCCTACATAGACTCACGATTTTGTTATGGCATCCTATTCTGGGGTAATTCTTCTGAATTTGATCGAATTTTTATACAAAAAAAAAATTGTGAGGCAAATATAATAACCGTCCTCAAAAAATAGCTGTAGACTTTTCTTTCCACTGAAAAATATACTTACGCTTACTTATCTTAATCCTTGAATCAGTATCTTTCTTTAAAAAAAATCTTGCACTTTTCATAAGCAGTGATCATCATGACCATGATATTCGTTTTAAATCAAACCTAAAGTGTGATAAATTAAAATACACTTACCTTAAAAAAAAAAACGCAACTCATAACATCAAAAATAAATTCAATAAACTACTTCTTAGTTTATTGTTCTAGTTTTACTAGAACAATACATTTATTAGTCATACTTTATAAGTTAATTTTATATAATTTTTCGTAGTGACCACGCCAATATACGCACCCAGCTGATCTGCGAATCATGTAGCGTCCAATAAAGAACCTTTGGCACAGTGAAGATCGACTTTTAGTATCCCAACTCATAGACAATTCAACTTCAGTTTAAATACCGTGGATTACTTTCTTGAAAAATAAAGATTTGATATTTAAGTGCAGTTTCTTTGGAATATCATGCAACTTTCTTATAATTGCAATTTTTTATACTTTTGTTTATTGGTGAGCCCATATAATAGTATGTGAAGGCAAGCCGACATGAGTATCTTTACATACTAATTTCAAAAAATATTTCATTTAAAGCATATTTTTGACGTGAAAGTTATTTACATAATATGGTCCATTTTAATTATACTGAAAGTGCGTGGTTTAGTTTGCCTATCAGCACCTTGCATTTGATTCCATTATTAGATTTCAATACCACTTTAGCATTAATTAACTAACTAAACACAAATAAAATTGTGTGTTTAACATAGTTTAGTGCAAAACAGTAGCCAAGCCAAGCCAGCAACTGGTTAATTAACATATTGCGAAACTTCCAAACAAAATCTGAAAACTGGACGGATTTCCATTAAAATTAACATCAAATATTTGCTGTAAATAACAAGCACATTTAATTTGCTGTTGTTTAGGTTGATTTTAATAATGCTCTAAAAAATAAAACAACAAATAACTGTAAAAAATTATATTAATGTTTCTCCACAAATAAAATCAAATAATTTATTCAATTACAAAATCAGCAACGTGTTTCGAGTCTAAACAAACTCATTATTAAGAAATATTATATTATAACACACAATAGTCCTTACAGACTAGCCTCCACAGAATACTCTATTTTGTGATTATAATACAAAATAAGAGATAATTATGTGTTATTTTGCATTTACGATACATTTTCTCACTTTTTTTATTAATACCAGTACGTACTTTAGAAATTTGTTTTTGTAAGAAGTGGGTCTTGTCTGTGGGTAGTTGTTAGCTATATTGAGAATTTATTTTGAAAGTCCGTTATGTTATGAAACATTATTTTTAATTTACTGGCATCTTTAGAAAGATATAAAATTTGCAACCCTTACTCGATTTAATATCAGAACTTTTTTTTAAATATACTACTATATGCCTCATTTACATTCATTTTTAAATCAAATATCTATTAAATGTATGTGACAATTGCATCTTGAGCTATACGTTACAACAATATTGCTGCTTCTTATTACCTATAGCTGAATTTTTTTAGAAATAAATAAAGCTAAACTAAAAATTCCAGGTAAGTGATTAAATTGTCAACTATTACTGACTGAAGACCATCGTAGCCATCAATTGTTACAACTTAATCCTTGAACAATCTAGCGCATGTGCATTTATTTGTAACTATAAACTCACATATGTCCTTATATATACCAAACCAATCCTTATACAGAAATTTGTTTACACATTCTATTAGAAAGTAATGAGAAGTGTGTCTAATAGAGATTGCACCCTGGAAGTTGGAAGCACATGTCTTGATTTCAAATCAATGTTTGTATGCTTTTTGACTTTTATCATGAATAAGTAGGTACTACTCAAGAATGACTACCATTCTTGAACGAGGCTTTTTTTAATAATTGTTTTTTTTCTCGAATTTTTTGGAATATATGCAATGGTACAATTGGAGCTCGAACGTATCTTGTAGTTTTAGATAGTTGTCACTGCAAGTAGGCGCTTTCTCATATGCGGCAGTCACGCTGAACATTTGGCCAAACAAATCGCTGTGCAACGAGTTTTGCGGAAGCGTGGATTCCTGGATAGCTGAGACTGTGCAACTATTCGAACACTTGCTGTCGGAGTTGAGTTGGTACGAAAGGTATTGGTTGATTAGTGGATGTATCAAAAAATAATTCGTAGTCTGAGCCTGACACAGGAACAAGTTCCAATTGCAATGCTGACTGGTTGTTGAGGAAACTTTGAATTTCAGTGTCCTCTTGTTGTGCTTGAGCAAGAGTATGGTAGCCCAGAGGAGTGGCAGTTACGGCGGAGATTCTAGAGAGCAGATGACCCACTATATTGCCTGGGCCGTTAACGTATTGAATATCTGTTGTGAACTGAGCGATAAATCATAGTTGATTGAGCTGGACTGGTGGTAGTTTCTCGCGTCGTTGCATGGAAGCAAAAATCAGAGGTTTTTGATCCGTGAAGATGGTGCAATGTTATGTCTCAAGAGTATGGCGAAAGTGTTGAACGGCTTTTCGTATATAGCGAGTAGCTCTTGATAGTAGGCTGGCCATTGGAGCCTACTACCGATATCTACGGCAGCAACTAGAGGCGGCGACATGCCTGCCGTTGGACTTTTCCGTTGAAAACGAACTAGGTGCGACGTATTTTCTTGCTTTGTCGCCAAAGCGGTTGTGAAACCAGCAAAAACTATTGGTGGTGGCGTCGCGACGCTCGCAGCTTGAGTTTTTGGATGCTTTGAGAATGATACTTACTACGGAGCCTGGAGGTGTGGGAAACGCCGTTTTGATCGTGCAGGAGCTTCATAACCAGTCGGGTCAGTTTGTTGAGAAGTTAGCTAGGTCTATTGTGTCTTGCGCCTGCGGTGCGCGGGCGACGTTGATGTTCAACAGGACTATAGTTGGAGACAATTCCATAATACGGTCGGCGATATCTGCTGCACTGTCGAGCGCCATAATAGCTTGCACTTGCAGGATTGCTTGATCATTTGCTGGCAATCGCTGCAACCATAGGGTGCGTAACAAGGAATCCTGAATTTGTGTTGTACCAACTAGCGATCGAAGATGGCGAAAGAATTGTTACAATTTGCGCTCACCAAAGTTTTCTGACATCAGCATTTGTCGAACTCGTTGTTCTTTGGTGAGCGATAGACGACGGATAAGTTTGGTTTTTAACTTGGTGTAACATGTTGCTACAGGTGGAGGGTTTGGTCATGACGTCCTGCACTTCATCAGCCTATCGAGCTGCAAGTTGAGCCGCTACGTGATTGTACTTAGTGGCCTTTTGTGTATTGTTTGCGATAACTAATTGATATTCGACATGCGCGAACCATATTTCTGGTTTGTCTGGCCAAAAAGGTCCCAATCGAACTACCGCGCGGTGAACGACTGGGCCTTGCGCTTGATGTTGTAGTACCAGTGTTTGAACCTGTGGGTGCTGCTGTTGCGAACGAGCATTATCGGCCAAAAGAGCGTCGAGTTGGATTTACAATGCGAGGGTGACTGCAAGTTCTTGTTCAGCCATTTTGCGTGATTGAAAACATGAATCTAAATCTACTCACGGTTTTGATACGATACAGTGTTGAAATATTGCACTTTTAGTCCAATGAGCACAATAATACACGAAAGTCAAAAGCGTGGATGGATATGAAGAGGAGCCAACTGTTTTTTTTTTAGAACAAAGAACTTTTGCGTCGGGGTCACCAATATAGCGTCGGGGCCACCAATATAGAACTGCGGTTATATTAAAATGTTTTTTATTAACTAAAATATGGTCACAATCGAATTATGTATGATGATGACCAGTATATTATCAGATATCACTGTGCGTCCGAAGCTAGAGAGCAGCAAAATTATTCCCTTACTTCGATTCACACTTGAGCCTCTTTTTTTCGGCCGTTGGTGGTGTTCTTCCGTCATAGGAGTAGCTAGTGTTATTTTCTTTCAAAATAAACATTTTTCACGACAATAACAAAAGGTGCGTTTGCATATAGACGCAGTAGTAGATCCATATTTCTAAATAATGGACATACATTAGCATCTTTGTTGGCACTTACGGCATTTCGAGCACATTTCTACGTGCTCAATGATTAAACTATTAACTCGGACTCTCTTGCAATACACAGAAGTGCCATTGAACGCGTAACTACATCTTGTTGTAAGCGTCAAAATGCCGTTTGTAACATCGTAATCCCAAATAATATCAACATACATTACAGTCTACGAGCTTCCTCTCTGGAATTATCCAACCAACTTATTAGTCGAAATGTACTATATTTTATTTTAAAATACGACCACGCTTTATGTGAGTGGCTTCTTAGCATACAGTCAACTGATAAAATCGCAAATGCTGTCATTTATTTTTTACTCTTCATGTTTGATAATTATAAAAAAATCTTGGTATGGTATTTACTATTTACATCGCTAGCTGTCTAACCGAGTTTCTTTATTGTAAGTTGTCAGTTTCTTTACATCTAGTTAGAAATTAAGAAACATACTCTGTTTTGAAGGAATAATCAGATGTAATCAGAACCATTTATTATATTTACACAATGGAGTGTCGAACAATTGTCAATGGAGTGTCAAACGAGTGTCAATGGAGTGTCGAACAAGTCTGCAGTTGCAATTTTGATTACCATTTTCTTAAATATAACGATTTTTTTAAAATATATTTCAATGGAACTTAATTAAGTTACAAGTGTGTGACGTCACTTGTAGGAATTATAACTATAGTAACTACACAAAAAAATACGCTGCCCCACTATTATGAGCTAAATACTTTTGAAAATTTTGACATAGGTGATAGTGTCAAAGTGTGATGATAGTTAATTTTTATTGTTGCGATTTGTGCTTTCAATGAGTAAAAATATAAAATTATGTTGTGTACCCCAGTGCAAAAACAATGACAATTTCTTTATTTGCAATAACAGAATCTTAAATCACACTATTAAAGTTAAACGTTTGAAGTTAAATTTTACAAGTTTTCTGTTGGCACTTTAACAATTATTTTTTTCCAAAATCGTTTAATAATGTTAACATATTTCAACTCAAAAGAGTAAACAAGTAAGTATTTTGCTCGCATGTAAAAAAAAAATTATATGTATATTGTGTTGCATAAATACGAGTGTTAATTAAGGGCATAAGAATTATAAGAAAGCAAAAAAGGCATAGTTAATAAAGGCAATAAGAAAAAATCGCTTCAGCTATGCTGTCGCGATTATTCATTTCATTTCTGTCAAGATATTTGAACAAAACATTCTAATTAAAACAAAATTATTCGACGACATTTGTATCTCGTGTGTAGTTACCTCTATAATATTTAATAATTGAAGTAATTGCTCTTTTAAGAACCACGATTTTTATGGTTCTGTTTCTATAAAGATATGTTGATTTTATTATAATGTAAATTGTAAGTAATCACTTACTGTTCTAGAACGGTAAGAACAAATGTTAGATATAGCATTCATTGTTTTTCTAGAATAATGTTTTCGTTATTTGTAGTAACTAATAATATTCAAAGCAATATGAATATGATTCAAGCTTTCAAGCTCATTTAACGATTTATTTTCATATGACACTTTCTGTAAGTGACAAGAGATTGCATGTGTGAACATTCATGCAAAATCTGCTCTAGCAGACGTAATTATTGAAGAGATAATTGTGGCTTTACATGATATGTTGTTAGCACCTTGTCGGTCAGTTCTAAAATTAACTTAATATCCACGTCAATAATTGGAGTATCTAATGCTCTCCACCATTTTGCAATTGTAATAAAAACATTAGAACCATTTTGTATTCACTCGCTTGTTAAATCAATTAGATAGATTCAATAAATTATGAACTTCAAAAAAAGGGGACTTACTAAAAGTCATCTATTTTTATATTGACTATTTTTGGATTTGCTTTATTTTTAACTTTGGTAGCTATACTTTACGCTTGTCAATTTGATAGTAATAGTAAATAATTTATTCTTAAGAGTTTTCTATGCTATTGATTTCAAAATACATTGCAAAGACCAACAATACAACTCTAGTACTTTGAAGCCATTCAACAAATTGTATAGAAAGCTTAGATGACTTCATGCAATAAATTGGTGACTCTAGAATGTTTACACAAACTTCTGAATAAAGGACATATGCCATCTATATAATTGATATGTGTAATAAATTAGGCGAACCAACTGAAGGTTGCATTTATAAAGTAAGTATATAGAACATATCACAAAAGCATTCTATTGATTTCAAATTAACAAACACAATGTTTATTTCGACGTCTCCGGGGCGCAGCGGTTAACAACGGACTTGCTAGTAGAGACACGTTGATTAACATTTTTTAATCTATTTATATTAATTAGTTTTACGATTTTAATGTTTAACAAACTTATATAAAAAAATCGTCATACAGTTCAATTGGTTCAAACTTTTATTGGATTTCTAAAACTACCATTAGATTGCTTCTACATTGCTTAATAATAAAGATTTTGGAAAAGTTATATATACAACAGTGAAACGCCACCCTTATTGTCCGCTCTGTTAATGATGCAAATAGTATTATTCTTTAGTTTTACATTTCTTATTTAAAATTTACGTTTAATTTTACTCAGTTTTGTAAAATTTTAGTTAATAAGCTATTCAGTTATTATTAAGTTATTAAGCTATTAGTTATTTAGATGTTCCAAAGGTGGATCTAAGGCCGGTGCCATATTTGCGAAGTCGCCGTGCCTACCGCCGCCGCGGCGATGTCGCTCAATAATCAAATGTTTACATTTGCGGCACTTCTGCTAGTGACATTTAGTATAATTGTACTTTATCAGGAGTAACGTGTTGTGGAAATTTTTCAAAATAGCATGTATGATATGTGCTATACGGCAAAGAGGAAAAACGAAAAAGTTGTTGAGTATATCTATTAAATCCCCAGCGAATGTGAATGTTTACGACGCATACTGATACAAACATATTAGCCATATTTTTTGAGCCATTTCTTGAACATCAATTGAAAAAGAATTGGCAAAGTGAGATATTTCCAAGCATTCTGCTGCTCCAGAATAACAATGGAGTTCTATAATATAGAGGGTTTCACGAATGGTTTTTAATTTTTTTTGGATATCATTCTTTTTTAGCTTTATAGCTACTGGTATTGTAGTCTTATTAATTATTTTATAATGAAAATGAAAACACGTATATTGAGAACAAATATATGCTTCTAGAGAGATAAAATTAAATAAAAAGCAACCGGGCAACGGGTAGGGCAACCGGGCAACGGTACATATAGGTACATATACCGGGAAGCGATGTTTGAAAGTTACACCTAATTTGCTATGCCATGTACGCCATGTGATAACCGAAGCCTCTTTGAATTTGAAAAGACGTGATGGTACGCTTCCGTAAAGTTACATATATTTCTAACGCAATATCCTTTGTATGTCTTATGCAAATTACTTTAGAATTTATTTCAAATTTTTTTCAGTTTTCTAAAAAAACTCACCATCGCAAAAAAATATGTTTATTTTCTTATAATATATATTTGCTATAAAACAGCGGAGCATGAAGCTTACGTTGTGCACCATTTGGCCGTAAAACTCGGCTATCTCACTGGAGCACCCCATTGTCTGTTGTGAAAAATTGATCTAAAACTGGCTTTTACAACAAGTCCCGCAGAAAATATGTCCCGAATTCCAAGACACAGGCAACAACAAGAGAAGGAACAAATAACGTTGTAAAGTATATCAGAGCTTAGCCCGTCTCTGCCAATTTTATCATATTCACTTATCTACAAATAGATCAGTTCAATCCCTACTCCCGTCTTATATATGTAAGTAAAGCGTATGTTAGTTACGATATAGTGTTCTTAACTCGTCTGAATTAGCCCCGAAATTGTTGGCAGCCTTATCAAGCAACAACTTTCAACTTTAATAGTGCTGCTTCTAAAACCGCCAATTTAAAGATCTCGCTTTCGATTACATTACATTGATCAACATCTTATTTTATTATGGGGCACACTTGAATGTGCTTGGCACGCAATATATTTTTAGTTGACAATAAATTATGCAAGTAAGTTGGTATTTATTACTATACTCATTTTCAACAGGTCGTTCAATTAAGCAAAGATACGTTGTAGAGTGGCAAGAGAAGGGCTTCAAGTCTTTGACGGGAACGCAAAATTATAGTTTTGTTACAAACACAAATTCAATTTTTAGGGCGGTAAGAAGTGATTTGGCTTTCACAGTAGTAAATTATCATTATGGTAGCAAAATGATTACTTTTAAAGATGCAGAGGATAATAATGTACGCATAACACTTGCTACATTTCCCCTCTGTACATACGCGAATTTTCTGAATGAGATATTATGAAGAACTGAAATCTCTATTTGCAATATGCCTTTTTTCCAAACTTTCAACAAAATTTACCGCTTCCAGGCACCAGGGACTAAGTGTTTTATATAGCAAATGCAATAAATATAGACATCGCTTTTATTTTACTTCTTTTGTTGTTTGGTTTTCAAAATAATGATAAATATGAAGGAGCTAATATGTCAACATTTGCTGCATTCCAAACAAGACGTTTTCCTTTTGACATGAAGAAATTAATGATACTCCTTCTAGTCCTTTCCATTTTGTCTAAATAAACCAAATAATTCTAAGGCTGATGGAATACTAGCTGAATCAAAAATAATATTAATCAAATATTAGCCGTTTCGGATTTTTCCAATAAATAATTTTATTATGATGAAATTCAGATTAAAAGTTTTTTTCGACTACAGCTTCAACAATTGTGAGTTGTGTTACAATTCATTTTAGTGTGTTCCACTGGAGCGTGTCTTAAATCTAAAATCTTGGCCGGAAAAGCGAATACTTTTTCTTGGTTGTTTAACTTGATAGAAAAAACATCAAAAACAAAAATAATTATTTATATACAGGTTCCGAAAACTTTGCAGCTATGTATGAATCAAGATAAAATAATCAGCTAATAAATTTAATTCATCCTTCCCAGGGTCTTAAATTTGAGCCAGGAAAAGCGTTTAATGTCGCACCGAAATTGGCTTTTTTTCTGATTAATCTTAAAAACTTTACAGTAATTTAATTTTCAGGCAGCAATAAAATCTAAGCGCAACTTTATTATTGGATTCTTTATAATAAAACCTGTAAACTTCCATTTGTGGATCAAAAAGTTTAGTTATTTAAGTTCCAGCTTTTTAAGCTTTTAGAAAAACTATAAACGCAAGAATGTTGATTGACAGTTTTCCTCACATTCAAGGTGATTTTTATCACGCGCTTGAAAATATACAGTTTACAAAGTATGGTTCAATAATTCAATAGACGCAAAAAAATTAATAATTTTTAAAGGAGACCCTAGTGCCCCGGACTTACACAATAGAAGCTAATAGCTACGTTGTTTTTCGAATGGCAACCTGTAAGAATAAAAATTTAATTTGCTTTATGTGATCGCCAAACTTTACTTATACTGTGCTATGAGATAATAATTGAGAATAATATTCCCTTCATATGATTTTCACCCACAGCAATTTTTTGTTGAATTATTTATTATATCGAAATCAAATTTTTAGATTAAGCAGTAAAAAGTAATGAAAATTGAACTATTAGATAATTAAAGGTTTCAATAATAATAGTTATTTATACAACAAGTAGCAAAATGTAAGTTATTTTTTCACGAGTCGTAAATTTGTCCAACGAGGCGTCAGCCGAGTTGGACAATACGAGAAGTGAAAAAATAGCTAATTTTGCTCGTGTTGTATACACTATTTTTCGCAATTTTTAATTAAAATAAAAAAATATCAGTTAATTGTTTCTTCTAATTATATTTTCAAAGGCTTAGCTTTTGAAACTATGGGGCCTTGGTGTAAAGAAACTTCAAGTTTCATAAAAACTTTGGGAGACAGTTTGATTAAAGAGACGGGTGAAAAAAGATCAAAAGATTTCTTGTACCAGAGGATATCTCTTGCGATCCAAAGAGGAAATGCTTCAAGTATTCGTGGAACGCTGCCTGATGCTACTTCTTTAGCCGAAGTCTTTGTTTTATAGTTCTTTTCTTTTTTTTATATTTGTATTTTTTAACTAACAATAGATTATATTAATAGTTTAATAGTTGAAGTTCATTATGTTATTTAAATTTCAACCATTTCTTATTAAATAAAAAATATTAAATATTAGTTAATAATCAGATGACAATCGGTTGCTTGATTCAAGCTTAATTTGTTATTAATTAGAGCAAGCATTGATAAAACAATTGAAATCGCCCCTAGGAACGAAACATCAAACAGCTTCCTTCACATAATTCAAATCGAACAGAAGTGTTTGCTAACTCAAATTTAATGGAAATCTTGCTTATATGTTTCTGTTTAGTTAAATATTCTTACTAATTGTACAATTAATATTGTTAATAAATAAAACATTGCGGTTTTATAACTTTTTGCCACGTTTTTAGCAATTTTTAAAATAATGAAAAAAAGTAAAAAGAGTGAAAAAAAGTAGAAAAAGAGTGAAAAATAGTTATTTATACAACAAGTAGCAAAATGTAAGTTATTTTTTCACGAGTCGTAAATTTGTCCAACGAGGCGTCAGCCGAGTTGGACAATACGAGAAGTGAAAAAATAACTAATTTTGCTCGTGTTGTATACACTATTTTTTGCAATTTTTAATTAAAATAAAAAATATTAAATATTAGTTAATAATCAGATGACAATCGGTTGCTTGATTCAAGCTTAATTTGTTATTAATTAGAGCAAGCATTGATAAAACAATTGAAATCGCCCCTAGGAACGAAAAATCAAACAGCTTCCTTCACATAATTCAAATCGAACAGAAGTGTTTGCTAACTTAAATTTAATGGAAATGTTGCTTATATGATTCTGTTTAGTTAAATATTCTTACTAATTGTACAATTAATATTGTTAATAAATAAAACATTGCGGTTTTATAACTTTTTGCCACGTTTTTAGCAATTTTTAAAATAATGAAAAAAAGTAAAAAGAGTGAAAAAAAGTAGAAAAAGAGTGAAAAAAAGTCTTTTTTCACGCTTTTTTTAGAACAATAAAAAAAAGAAGGCTGTTTCAACATCAAAAATGGCAACTAAAAAGATGTCATTTTAATCGCAAATTGCAAAAAGACTTTTTTCTAATACTATTTTAGAATAATAACATTCTTCAACTAATTTTAATTTGAGAATGTACTCATTCTGCAACAAGTGCGAGAATATTCATTCTTACACAAGTGATGGAATAACCACATGTGGCGCCATCTCATGGAAGTTGACGCAACATTAAGCTATTGTATTTTGATTAATGAATTATTCATTTAACTTATTAATTGTTGATATTAGTAATATTATAATTCAATCAACTAAATCATTCATATTTAGAACATTCTTTATGATATTTTATAACTAATTTTGTTTATTAATACATATATTATAGCAGCGACATCTGTGAACTAATTGCCTAAAAGCGATAGGTACTAGACAGCGACTCAAACTGACATATTTTAATTGACGATAGTATTAGAAAAAGTATAGTCTGAAACTCGTCGGAATGAATATTCAGCCCTCGTGAAACCGTCAAACCCGCCTTCGGCTCGTGTGACAAATTTTCATTCTCATTCCGCACTCGTTGCAGAATATACTATTTTTCATTGATTTTTAAAACCAGTAAAAAAAGTAGGCCGTTTCAACATTGGAAACAACAACTGAAAAGTTGTCATTTTGATGGAAAATTGCAAAAAGTCTTTTTTTCACGCTTTTTTTAGAACAATAAACAAAAGAAGGCTGTTTCAACATCAAAAATGGCAACTAAAAAGATGTCATTTTAATCGCAAATTGCAAAAATATTACTATAGATTTTATATACAGCTTTTGACCTTAAATTGTAGTCGTAGCTACAATTGTAGTTGAATGTAAATAGCTAAAATTGTAGTAAAACTTGAAAACGCTCCTTAGTCGATCCATCAAGTGCGGCGTAAGCAAAGTGTCAGTGAAATATTATATAGTTAATTAGGTTTAGCTCTTAAGCTTGATGGATTGAAATATTATAAGCTTTCAAGGGTATAGAATATCCAGTGCATTTATCAATTTGATCGAATATGAAAGTGATTTTTATTAAAATTGGTGTTGAGACAATGGATGGCTTTCATAGGCAAAAATACTTAAAGCTTACGAATAGTAAGTAAAATAAGAGTAATATGGCGACTCATATTTAAAATATGAGCAAGCTTAAAGCAACGGAAGCAAATGAACTAGAGCTAACTTTTTCAACATTTTTAACGTTTTTGTTAAATTTGACTTACCACGCTAATAGCGTAATTTACTACTGCAAATAGTTTAATTACAATACCATAAAGTAAATCGTTACAAATGCAATAATTATATTTAACTTTTTGAGGGGCATTGCTAATTTTTGTATACTGTGCTAGTTTCCTATAGCTGCGTGACATAAATTTCAGCAGAAATCGTGCAATTCTTAATTTAATAACGATAATTAATGACCAAGTTTAGAGTTTAATTAATGACCAAGTTTAGTTACGTACCCGAAAACCGCTTCAACTTCTCGTTTACTACTTTGCCTTTCAGTGTAACGTTTTCTATATATTTTTTTTTCTGTATCAACTCATATTAAAATATTTTATATTACATATTTTTTTAAAATACAAATCAGTTAATTAAATCCGAAGTTTTTGGTATCGATCTCTCATCTGTAAAATGCCTTGAAGTTTTCAACTTCACGGTATATTCCGTAGGGTTGAAGCTTAAGCTTTATAGACCCCAGAAAAACCTGTTGGCAAATCCTAAATGAGCTTCTTTTTACACCAGTAAGGGTGATGGTCACCCTGCCGAAATGGAAATTATAAAAACAGGAAAAGCTGACACCATACAACCGGGATACCTCCTCGAGATATCTCGGCATGCAAGGAGAGCGGCGAACCCGATGTTGACGCGGCAATCGTGGAGACGGAGGAAGTAAGCTGTTGCATGTTACTCCAAAAGTGCCTAAAGCAGAATACAGGGAATTCAGGACAAAGTACAGACAGCTATTCTTAAAGAGATAAGGTTTGTACTATTAAACTTGCAACATAGCAAAGCGCCGTCTTTCTTCATAGGACGTCAAATGGCTATGGAACAGATTCACATACACCTCATACAAGAATCCTGGATAAAGGGAACTGTTAAGGGCCTATCAGGGTGCAGGGGGAATACTTACTATTGTATTTTGCCACCCAAGATAAATTACAGGTAAGACCACTGCATAAGTTCTGCTTCAGAGACTTGGTAGCGGTGATACTACAGACGGGTAACGATGCAGCGGATCACGTACTGATTTGATCCGCCTACCTTCCATACGACTCACACGGGCCTACTCCCGCCACAAGAATTGAGAACAAACATTGAGTGTTTGTTCACTCAATTGAGGCTACTACAGCTCCCAGCCTCAAAACTCTACTTTTGTCCTGGAACCTGACATCAAAAGTTGTCACCTTGGACTATTTATAAGGTCTGTTCTTTGATCTGATGTATAGGCAGGATGCTAAGCAAATACCTGATTGTATCTGTGGGTAGGGGGGTATCGTGAAGGTAAAATTCAGCAAAGGATGTCGGCAGAAGGGTGTTCTCTCACCCATACTGTAGTGCCTGGTCATTGATGAATTCATACGAGATTTTGTGATTGACAAATTTCCGAATGTAGTTTCGGAGATTATGATGAGGTCATTGAAGACATTTTCCGAATGGTGTATGGCAAGAGATCTGTCGTAAAACCCGACTAAAACGGTTACCGTGCCGTTCACAAATAAACGAAAAATCTCTTATGAAGAGCAAGAGTTTGTGGGAGATCAGCTCTCAAGCTTTCAGAGTCGGTCAAATCACCCTAGCTAAAAGAATTATCTGTACAAAGCACCTCGAGAGGCTAACCAAGAGGGGTGCACTTCTTTATGGATGTGCTCGGTCCCTTATGAGTACTCAAACCAAAAATCATTTACTGGATTTTCAACATGGTTTTAAAACATATAGTAACATTTGGTGCAATGGTCTGGTGGCCAGCCTGCAGACGCATCACCATGCAAAACCAACTAGGCAAAGTGCTAAGACGAGCACTGCTGTGCGTAATCGGAGCTTTGGGTACCACCCCTGAACATATCTGGCGGCCCTCATAGGACTTGTGCCGTTCCACTTAAGTATTAAGGGGAACGCTAGAAGAGCTACCTTCGGGCTACCTTCCGGGGACAGCAAACTCTTAATAAGAGATGCGGGACACAACAGGGTCTGGTCTGACGTGATCAAATTCCACAACTTCTCGATCACGAGGAACAACAGGTGTGGACCGTTCTTTAACTTTGAGACCAAATACATAATCTGCAGGTCATGCATGGACGAATGGATATCGAATCCAGAGGTGCTACTGAAACCCAGTGGATCGGTCTGGAACCCAGACGGCTATGGGTCAGAAGATGGCACATTCAATAATTGTTTACACAGCTCTACAAACTTCATGAGTCTTTTTTAATTCAAAAATTATTTTTGATAGTTGATGATTACACAATTAATACTTAAAGCGATAATTAACTATTAAAGATTTTCCGAGAAATCAATAGATTAATGAAATCAGTAATCGCTACATATGTATTAAGATCGGCAAAGTGACAACTTCTCGGAAAACGGCAACTTTTCGTTGTTAAATGAAAGCACAAATGCCTACTTTTATATGGGATTGTAGAAAAAAATTATTTTTTAAATTTATTGTTTTGATTTTGCATGCGGTAAAGAAAGCCAAAGTCACTTACACAAAAGTGTAAGTGACGATTCAATAGGTAAAGTGAAAATTTCTCGTAAGCTGTCTTTTTTTTTATTGTTAAATGGAAGTACAAAAGCCTACTTTAATATGCGATTATGAAAAAAAATACTCAATTAACTTTAAATATGATTACGTTTTTTATTATTAAAACAATATAAAAAATAAATACGCAGACATTTCCCCAAAGGAAAAAAGCAATAAACTACTTTATGAGTTTCAGTTCCAGTTAATAAAATAGAATCATGCAAATGTGGCTATCCTGAAATAACATCGTAAAATAATTGCTGTGAATATTATTCCTTCGAAGCTCAATGACAATAAACATATACCGAATGCAGGATGAAGCGGGAAAGTGCAAAAACTGCTCATATTCTAATGACTGTTTATTTAAAGCATTTATGATTATTTTCCAAACCCTGAATCGATATCAATCTGTGCACAGTATTGAATATACTATTCAATTTTGAAACCCGAACAGGATTACCAGCCAAATACTATATTTATTTGGATTTATTGACTAGAAATGTTCTTCCGAAAGCGCGAATAGAAACATGTGGACTGCATTGATATTTAAATATTTCTTTAAAAGTTTATTTTCTTTAAAGTTTAAATATTTCTTTAAAAAAAATTGACCTGAATTTTTCTTTGCTCATGTTCGATTTTCCATTAAAATATAACCACCTTTTTTATTAGCTTATCAGCTTGCTTATAAGCGTATTAGTCGTATCAGTTCAACTAAATGCTCATAAATAAATAACTTCAAAATCTTGCTAAATCTTAAAAACTTAAAATAAAAACGAAAATTTGCATAATACAGTAATTTTATATTTCAGTACTTACTATTGTGAGTCTCTTTCCCTAACAACACTGTTTTGAATAAATCTCACAGTGTGCAATAACACTATAAGAAAACCACAAGCTTCCGCTGAAGTCATAGATAAAGGAGACTTGGGAAACTAAAGAAGCCAGAAGTATTATTCGTTCTATATGGCTTACAAAAAGTAGTTTTTATTGTACGATTTTGAGTGATTTGATGTTGTTCTCAGTCAAATTTAGATGCTTGGCCCCAGATATATGGTAACTGGATTTAATGAGTATGAATATACGCAGAGTACAATTGATATTTGGATTTAGGATTTAACAAGTACACATTTCTGTGAAGAAAGTAGCATACTGATTTAATTTTATGTTTTAGATTTTTAATTTGCATTTTAGAATTTAATTTATTGTCTAATTTATTGCCTTAGTATTCAGTAGCAGATACTTTATTTAAAATATTATTACAAATATTCAAATTGAATTGTTTATCACAGAAGATCATATAATACAATTTCTTATACAATTACAGTCTTATACAGTAATTGAGTATACAGTCTTATACAATTCATCATTCTGAGTATCACGAAAAACGTTTTCTTTGGTACCGATATAGATAAGGACAGGCGTCGACCGCAAATAATTTTACTTTTCCAAGAATATTACACTGAGTCTTCAAGCTTTACTCTGTAATATTCTTACATTGACTATAATTGTGTACTATCTTAAAGCGAGGCTGATCATAAATCTACGTAATTAATCATTTATGTATTTAATCATTATGTATTGTATGTATTTAATCATTTAATATAATCAATGTACTTGTATAGTAGTTTTACTATAAAAGTAAATTTTTAAAAGCATACTACTTCAAGCTTTAGATCTTTTTTAAATAATATTTTTAAAAGTTATATTTTTTTTGCAGATTTGTTTTTTATTTTTCATTTTGTTGTTTATTTACTAAATGAAAGTATGATTTACTAAATTTATTGAATTTAATTGTATTGTCTTTATTTTGTTATTTTCGCTATGCTTGTTTGAATGGTTTTATTCTCAGATTGTTGGTCATTGTCGTTTTTCTTTATTTAGTCGGTTAATGCGCCGTTTGAAAATTTAAAAGGGCATAAACAAAAATTAGTAATATAAAAATTACGCCATAAAACAAGAATAATCTAAGTAGGATTAATTTTATTCGGCTACAATTTTAGTTTTTAGTATAAAAACATTGCATTGTGAACAAAAAAGGATAAGTTGTATGGTTTAATTAAAAATTATAAAAGTACAAGCATTTATTTAATTTAATAAAATTTTCAGTGGGCTTTTAGTGTTGTTTTGCTTTAATTTTTGAAAACAGAATGTATAAGAGTTTTGGCTCTGCCTTGTATATACTTATGTATATATAATAGTTTTTCCACCTCATGGAAGCGGCCGGTGTTAGATTTTCGTCAATGGAAAACCGTTGGCGGGAGCTTCCAGCGCATGTATAAAGATAGAAGAGAAAATTACAAGGATATGCAACAAGCTGAAAAGGGATGGCTGCGTCGTATCCTCTGAAAGCTCTAGCTGGTTTAGTGTGTTTCAGAACGTCACACTATAGAAACTTATTTACAATCTATATAGGGAAAAAATAATCATATGACGTTAATCAACCGGAGAAGGCTTTCGATAGAAGCGCGTTTAAATTGGCAAAATAGTTATTTAGAAATTGTGCTGTGCTATTAATGTCATCATATTTATAAAGTGAATAAAATTGTTGTATGATTAATGAATAGTGTAAGCAAAAAAACAAGTGCATCTATTATTGTTTAGGTAAATTGGTCCCACAATTAATTTGCATAAGAATATAATAAATTTGCACAAATAAAATCAACAAGTTGCAGGTAATTTGTACATAAAACCATTCTATAATGTATATGTGTGTATTTGGCGTATTTGAGCTGAATTAAATTTTATTCAAATTGTTATCGCCTTTTCCTATTAATTTAATTTAATTTGCAAAATAGCTATTTATGCAGCAAGTTGCAAAAGAAACGTGTTACTTGCACTTGACGTGAATTTGTCCATCAAGAGCAGCCAGACGATTTCCGTCTGTCGAAAAAAAAAATACAAGCTTAATAACCACTGGATATTTTAATTCGAATTAAATGATAAGTAATCATTCCCCCGCCAGTCTACATGCTGTTTTACGGTTTATTAGGTAATTTTGAGTATTAGTCCAGGTAAATATTTAGCTAGTTCTGTGCTAGTTGGCATATATTGGTACTCTTCTGTATCTAATCGTTTATAAATAACACGCAATAGATTTTAGTAATCATCTTGATAGTAATTTTAGTAATTTAGCAAATTATGATTGTGGTCTACCGATGGTTAATTCATTTTAGTAATCTTGTATTGTAATCTAGGATCTACAATTGTAAAATGTAGATCCTAGCCTAATTTTAATTAGGCTAAGCAATGATAAGTTAAATAAATGAAAATTACTACTGGAATCCAAATTCGAAAGAAATCCGAGCATTTTACCTGTGAAGGGTATATTAAGAGTTGAAGTTGTAAAAAAAGGGTTGCATATTATTTTTAATTTGGTTATTCGTAAATACATTTAGAATGTATAGTAGAAACCAAATATGAAAAAAATTCGAACTATATGACTCAAACGGTATAATTGGGGGTGGGGGGTGTGTGGTAAGGTTTCAAAATTATTTTTATCACTCTTTATGTAAATATTACTAAGATAACTGATGTAAAATTGTGGATAATGCTACCATATAAAAATCACAACACCGTCAATTTTGGAACAATAACTTAAAGGGCAAATGAGCCCCAAGGGCTTATTTTTAAAGAATGAAACTTTCACCAGCATTTTCTTTAATGTATTCCTAATCTGTATGCTAAATTTGGTTCAAGTAAAATATTCCTCCTGGCGGGTATTCACGTTACAAATTATGCATTTTTACAACTTTTTGACCCTTCAACCCTTAATAAAAATTCAACCCTTTAAAAAACCCTAGATTTTTTGATATCATTCACCACTTGGGGTATACACGAAACATTTTATTTCATATTTGGTCAAAATCGGTCTGCAACTTTAGAAGATTAAGTGGATGGCACCGATTTAGCTGTTTTTGGCCTCTAATCGCAGGTCTTTGAGAATTTTATAATTTTTTTGCTTTGACATAATCAATGGGCAGGTAGAAAAAAAGGACGCGAATTTTGCTTTAATCGGGTCAGTGGATTTTGAAATATAAGGGTTTAAAGAAACGAACAGATCAACAGACAGACCTATAGACGGAAACGAGTGAATATGATTTTTGTAATATACGCATTCTATAAAATAGAAAAAAAGAAATTTGGAATAAAAAAAAAATTCATGAATACAATACTTCATCTACGAGAAAAGTAAAAATGTAATTTCGGAATTTCATGAAGCATTTTATATTTTTCATTTTAACAAATTGACCGAATATTACGAGGAATATTATCAATCGATCACGCTTTTTAACTTCCACTTATTTGTTTTTATCTTTTTGCAGTTATTCTAGCGCAAATTCAGTTATTTCAATAATTTTGTATTCAATAACCAGAATCCAAAATCATATTTTTAAAAAATGGTCAATAATAATGTCAGTTGTTTTATTTTTGTTATCATTGATTCAAATTCATATCAGTACTAAATTATTTCGAATTCAATTCCGTTATATCTAAATATAGTATTTATTTGACTGATTTAGCAAATAAAGCACCACACAACATGTTTTATTCATTTCTATAGTAATACACAATTATCTTGCCTTGGTTATTATATTTCTTTGTAAAATTTATTTTTTTAACATACGAGTAAGAAATTGAAATCATTTCTCAATATGAATATCTAACAAGACTTATTACTTTCATTAAAAACGAATTCATTAAATTCGAAAAAACGGAAAAACTAAATATTTATGGCCACAAACCAACTTTGTTGATGGTCACAAACCAGCACATAGACTTTCGTCTATGAGTTATTTTAATAGACAAAGATAACCTTTTAGAAGAAATGAAAAATTAAAAAAAAAAACAGTATGCAACCCTATCTTTGGAGACACTGAATGAAAGATAAATACTTGCGCTTCCATCAGCAATTTCGATAAAAAGAATTATTCTGGATATCTTTTTATATTTTTATGTTTTATTAATTGTTTTCTCAAACAATGTTATAATACTCGTATAAACTTAACTTTATCAACCTGTTGAAGAATTTTAAGGATCAGAAACAATTTCTAGAATGACTATTCTCGCAGTAATAATAATAATAGTAATAAAGCAACCCAGCCTACTGTAAAATATCATTTTAATGAAGAGCCGTTCCAAGAATTCTTGGCCGGCTTATGAAGAAAATTTTAATGAAAACATTGTTGGATTTTTATACATTTATATTTTTTGCGATTACTGTAACAAGTAATAAAAATAAAAAACCAGCAAAGCCAGTTTCAAAATTATTTGTGTATTTTTATTTTTAAGGCCAAAAACAACGAAACACAAAATGTTTACTTTCATGCTTCAGTTTTTATATTATAGTCGCTGCCCCCGTAAATATTCAAAGGTACTTATTCTAATCAATGTATATTCTAATTAATTTTTGAATAAATTAGTAAGCAAATTCGTGCAGCTTTTTCTCTAGATAAATGTAGTGTTGTTTACGTTTCAGATTTACTTGGGCCAGTTTAGATAAATTGAAATGAGAAGCGTAAGACAAATCTGGGATTTTCTTTTTGTTCTCGTCGTTATTATTCACCTCACTGGTAAGTTTTATTTCTATTTTCTACTTTATGGCTTCAAAAATTTTAATTGCTAATTTGCTTTATGTTTATGAGACGTACAAAATTGAAAAGCATTTGTTGAAATTTATATGATTTTTTCTAAGGGTGCTTTATTAAGAGCGCCGTGGATGTAGTGGGGCGATTCTGGTCTAATCATATTTTACAATACTATTAAATAAATTACATGACTTGTCAAAAGATGGCTCCAGGCACAATATTTTGATTTCTGTTTTCAATATTAATATTGACAAATAGAGTAAATCTTTTGGATAAGAGATGGATCCACCGACAAAGGCGGATACATAGTTTGGCCGCCCATAGACTAAAATTTTTTATTTCCCCTAGTAGTCAAATATTGTCCTAAAATTGCATGGCAGGCAATTTTTTATTAAAGTTTTGGGGACTATTCTCGAATTCCCGTATAATACAGTGACCCTAAGCAGTGTCGTGTAGCAGTGACCTGTATCTTAGAAGGCAAATTAAACTCAATATTTTGGTGGATCAGCTGGTTTGGTTATTCAATAATTAAAAACAAAAAACCATAAGAAAAGCGTTATTTATCGTATATGGGTCAGATAAATGTTTCGGAGCATTTTGTTAAATTTATTTTTGAAAAGAGGATTATTTCATTAGCTTATATTTTCGAAATCCTTTAGTTAATTTATACCAAAATTGTTGTAATGCCTAAGTTGAACATCTATCTTTAAAACTGTATTTTGGGCACAATTTTACGTAAAGCCGCTATCTTATGTCCACAAAATTAACCCTACATTCTGACTCGTGAGACATCTGTTGGTTCAAGAAAATCCACGGCGTTCTTACAATTTGTAATTTGTTTTTGATAACTATCTAGTGCTATTGTTCTAAAGAAGCTATTCAAATAAATATATTTCTGTTAATTATAAGCATCCTTGGCCTTTATTTTAAGATGGTACTTCGGAAACTTGAGATTAAGGAGAGTTATCCAAGTGAAAATAACAAATCTAAACAATAAACGTGGAATTATATAAACCGGAGACTAAATTTAGGAAAACAACAGAGCTCAGCTGGCAACAAATCTACACAAACATATTATTTCTACTCGTCTCGAATAAATGCATGTACTTTGCATTTTGCCAATTGTGCTGTTCTTAACTAGAACAAAACAGTGATAAAAAGAGCCTAGAAAGAGTAACACAAAAGTAAAGTAAAGAATAAAATAAAACAAAACAAAAAGGTGTTGGAGAACGTTTTCTCGTCTAGCTTTAGTTTATCACGCTAACACAGAAAGTTAGAGGAAGGCTAACTTTAGGGCATCGCATAATCAGTGCATTAGATTAGCACGGAATTTTTTATTTTATATTGAAATTTATTTTTGTAATATTTTATTGACTTATTAATGTAAAAAAGTGCCTTTCATTTTCTAAGCATATACTCGTATTAGTGTCGTGGAGTTGATCTAGAGTAAATGCTTCATTAAAAATGGAACGATTGCATATACCCTTGACAAGAATGTATAATATTTATTAGTAATTGATCAAATGGGAAAATTAGAATTATTTAACAGGCACAATTATTCAAATAGCTTTTGATAATTATATAATCCAATATAATAGTGACCCAGATTTGAAAATCACATTTCAATTTTAATTGAAATTGAAAAACAAAGCGATGACTGCTTTTGATATATTTTATTTATTTTTTGAAAACTTGGCGACTGTGTCGTGTAAAAATGATGAATGCAGAGCTTTAAACATGTTAGCTGTTTGGATGTAGCGTTGTTCTGTTGTTCTAATCTAATATTATAACTTATGTTTATTACTATCGATTTTACAAGCAAGTTTAAATCTAATTAATTGTTTCCTCAAACAGATGCTAATAGTATATTATTCAACAGGCATATAATAATAGCCATTATATGCGAGTAGAATACTATATTTTGTCCACACTGCGAGTATAATGACTATTATTTTACTCAAGGAAACACTAACATAATGTGTGTATTATTCAATAAGTTTATCTAATGTTTATAAATATAACGTGGTATAATGAGCGATTTTACATTGATTTAAAGTCAACCTGTAGGCGAATTGATTGACAAGAAAAATATTTAATCAAAATTTTAAATTTTTCAATAGTGTTGTCCAACGGAAAGAATTCTACGGACTTTTTAATTAGCAAATTTCGAATCATTACTGAACGCGTAGATTACCGAAATGATATTTGTTTATCATACTCGCTAGCAATATCACTAGTGGGCAAATATATTCGACGATAATTGACGAGTTAAAATCAAGGCTGGAGATGGAAATCAAGGATGGAAATCAAGGCATCTCCAGCCTTGATTTTAACGAGTCAATTATCGTCGAATTATATTTAGCCCACGAGTGGTATTTAGCAAGACAATATAATGATTTCGAACTATAAAACAGTAACAAAGTAAACTTTATTAAACAATCATGATACAAACAACTAATTCATATTGTTGCAATACATATTTTGAACGTTGAAAACGCAATTATTATAAACTATTTTTGGCTCTGCTGTTTGAACATTCGACTGAATGTGAGTGTTTGAATTGACAGAAGATGCCAAACAAGTGGTGGTAGTCTCCATTGCCCCAGAAGTGGTGGTAGTCTCCATTGCCCCAGTAGTGGTAGTCTGCAATGCCCCAGTAATGGTAGTGTTTGGTAAAGATGAGTTGGTGCAAGTTTTTCTTGTAGAATTTATGATTTCAGCGTGTCTATTTTCTTGCATATTGAGATAAGGATAAATTGAATTCGATCTGCTGTGCCCAGTAATTTTAATCAATTGTTGGTCTGGAATATTTGCATTGGCTAAATGAGTTACAGCTGTCGATCTGTGGCTATGATTAGTGACTTTTTTATTTTTGGTGTCCATTCCAATTTTATTAGCTGTTTCTTTTGTCCATTTCGAAAGTGTGTTAATTCCTACCGGTAAGTTTTTGTACCAACAACCACTTTTATTCCATGAAGCATTTGGAGTCAGAAATAATCTGTCGCTTGTTAGATTTTTAGTTGACCTTTTCTCCATTATTTTGTGGTACAAACGTACTGGACAAACATCAATGTCATTATTATTTTCGATTAACCATTTACTATTGCAACATTGTTTACTTCCACCTTGATTGGTTTTATCAAAAACTGGATTGTATTCAATTCTTCCTGTTTCTTTGCCAAAAATATCTGTTTCCTTTTTAAAAAAGGATATTTTAGCGTAAACTCCTTCATTGCCTCTCCACGCTAATTATTTGGCAGCTATATTGAAGAACTTCTTTTGAAGTCCTTCTGGCGTGTCTTCATCCCATATTTTTTGCATTTTTCCATAATCTTCAGGTGAAAATGCTACAGCACTCAATTTACGTTTTTCTGGAAGTTTCTGAAGTTCTTTTCTTTTTGCATCTCTAGCTTGCCTAGCAGCGAGAAATTCAATATCTTTGAATGGATCAAATTTTACGTTTAATTCATTAAAATATTTTTCTTGTAGCTTTTTAGCTACGCTATTCCAAATGGTTTTGACTGCTGTTTCTTTGTAGTCACTTCCGTCTAGTTTTCGCATGGCATGTTGAAAGCAAAATCTTTCATGATATTAGCAAGTTCTACAGTTGATTTGGATTGATCTAGTTCTAATTTTCTTGAATTGCAGAAACTTATAAATTGACGCCATCGAGATTCTTGATTAAGTTTTGTGTTTTTCGGAACCATATCATGTACAGCACTATCTATATTTTCTTCAGAGTGATTGCCCCAACGATCTGCTTCAATTTCAATACTCATTTTTGCTGAACGGTACAATGACAACAAGCAATAAATAAATTAATTGAATGTCAGTGACAAATTTTGTTTTTAGAGCCTCCTAATTTAATTGAGTCCAGTGGTATATTCACTTTGGCTATCTCTATTTTTCATTGTATTGAAAGGAGATAGTAATATGATTTTATACCCGTGAATACATATCATCCACTCGATTATCTTTTTTTATTTATATCCAATATGATAATTTCTGAGCTATGCAGTTTCGGTGTGGAAAATAGGATCTAGTGGGCCATGAATTATATTGTCGGTCTGATAGTCGGTTGACTTTGCTTAAAACAAAAATTGTAATTTTTTTTGTTAAAAGTGAAATGTATTTAATTTTTATGAGGCAATTGAGCTCATAAATATGACGTTGAACTTTTCACTAGTATTTAAAAGTTTTGATGCGAAAAGTAATTCGTGCAACAACACTTCGAATAAATAGTGATTGCAAAGTTTTCTTAGTCGATGAATTATAAATTAAATATTTAAATTTGTTTTTAAATAGTTCTGACTGAATTTCTTAATCCAAGTTGGTTTTCAAAGAGACTCAAAAAGTGTAAACTAATTAAACCATTTAAAGTTTTATCTGTTATTAACAGAAATATATTTAAAACTTGGCCTTTCAAACACAAAATATCTAAAATTTTGATGAAGGCCCAAACGATATCCACAAAAAGCACCCCTATTATCCAATGGGTCAACCGAAACCGAATAAAATATTGTAGCAAATTTAAATTACCATTTTACGCCCTCTAAGAAGCGCCAATCGGAACCTTCCCAACAATATGTGCTCCGTGGCCATGTGTTTATGCATGTTTTTAAGTATGTCGTTATTCTTTTATTTTATTTTCCCAGCGCCATTGCCTGCAATTACAGTTAATTGTAGTCAATTCCTATCAACATACCTCAAAATAGAGGGCGTAAAATATATTTAAATTTTCAATACAATCATATCAAGAATTCAAAGCATTAAAAATTACATAGAAAAATAGTTGGGTGGCAACTTTAGCATTGAGTAGGATTAATCTGTCCATTATAGAAAATATCATAATGCAATTAAGTGCTGATAATAAAAAAGTTTCTCAAGCGTGGGTTCAAAAGGACTACTGAGAAAGGAAACATCCTCGGAAAAATCTATATTTATATTTGCTGATATCAGCGAAATATATCCAGCTTGAGCGACATAGTAAGGCTTTGAAACCTTTGCTATTAACCTCGCTATGTACCTAGTCACTTTTGAGGCAAAAGTAGATCAATACGTGAGAGTGTAGGGAGATTTCGAGAGTCGACCAACAGGTAGCGTGACAGCACCCTTTACTTCACTAATCCTTTTCCTGTTCACCCATCGTTCTTAGAAGCGATTTACTTCATAAGTGCCGCCGCCAATCTACTTTTTTATCATCGAGCTTTCAATCTGGTTGGCAATATACATCAAAACTTGTGGCGCCTTAATACACTATTCTTTGCTTGGCTATTTTTTGTCCTTATAGACAAAACGTCTAGAAGGATAGCTCTCTGTCCTTATAGACTCTGTCCTTCCTTATGGACGCCCTCTGTCCTGACAGACCTCTTAGCAATAGCTAAGAAATTGACAACTCAAATTAAGTGAATTTTGCGCCATTTATCAAGAGCACTCCAGAACCTGCGCACTAGTTTTCCATACACGAGTGTTGAGTCAGGGTCCGTAATCTTTAACGTAGACTTTCATTTAGTGTTAGAGTGGGGGACCTTACTTCATAGAGGCAACACTTGCCCCGCCACTTTCGCTTCTTCTTTTATTATCAATCAATATTAGTAAACATGATTTATGTAAACATTAGTATTATTATACATTAGTAAACATTATTAGTAAACGTAACTTGTGCCACATTGTAAATAAATCTTAAAAAAATAAATGAATAAGGCAGAAATCACATGTAGAGTATGGATATTTCTTGCGATTTTATTGTATATCTAATATATAATTTACACAATTTAGTGACTCTCTGTATCTAAAAGAATGATGTTTTTTTATTTTTATTTACTCTGTAATAATAAAAAATGATATAAATATGTAGCCTAACAAATACTCTTATTATTTTAATATTAAAATTACTTACTTAATTTAATATTAAACTGTTATATATCTAGACTGTGTAGTAGAATTCGGGCTATAATAAAGAAAAATCAATGATTCTCATTCATTAAGTAAACATGACATGCATTAAGCGTATATAAACTTGGTTATGTGGTTTAACCTGTTGAAAATTTTACGAACATATCTAATAGAAATTCATTCATAAAAGGCTTAAACAAACTATATCCCAGATTATTTCATTCCTATCACAATACTGTACTTGAAATCACAGCTTTCTATATATTAGTCCGACAACAACCCGTTGCCATTTCTACGGGGCCTATTACAGCGATAACACCTCCCGTTGCTATAGTTACTTTATATAGATGATAATAATTGTAATGTACATATACCTATTTAGATATCCATGAAACAAAATATGTAAACAATATATTAGCTATTGAACAAATCTGTCATCTCAAAAATGTCGAACAGACGATTTGGAGAGATTAAATAACGTTAAATAATAACGTTAAATAGTATAGTCAATATTAATAACGTTAAATAGTATAGTCACGAAATAATCTTTAAAATACAACTCGGGAAAAGATTATTGTTATCGGTAATTTTGCATTTTAATGCACTCAAACTACGTTTCCTAAAGCAATTTTACTTGTCAAATTGGCAGACAAAAAACCTCGCGTACCGCTCGGTTTTTTGATCCTTCAATTTGACTCGTAAAATTGCTAGGCAACGTAGTTTTCGTATAAAATTCAAAATTACCGATAATAATCTTTTCCCTTGTTATTATGACAATATAATTCATGGCCAACTAGAACCTGTTTAGGACACCTAAAACGCATAGCTCAGACCGAGGCCTACGTTATTTACAGGCCGTAATGTGGCAAATGTGACGTCACGAGCGGAGGCAAAGCTAATAATTTAAAACATTTATTTAAATTCACACTAAACAAAAAAAAAATATTCTGATTTTTGAAATAGCTTATGTCGTCTATAAAGAACATTTGGACATACATTACATGTAGAAGAAATTGTTTGATGAATTTTAAATAATAGTTAAAAGTTGTAAAAACATGGTTTTTGATCTTCATGCGCTTCTCTCTCGAAAATGAAACGATATAGCAAAAATTTATAGAAACATTTTTTATAAAGCATAAAATTTGCTACAAAATTTCAGTGAGACCTTCCATATGTTCTTAGTGGTTTAGACAAGAAAGACGTTTGAATGGGCGTTTATTTTTTTGAAAATGCGGACATCAAGTCGCTTAAATTCAAAATTAATTAATACTGTAGATGTCAATTATTTAGAAAAATTGATGTGAAATAAACTAAACAGAAAGCTCCTCAGAATGCAACAAACATACCAAATTGAATAAAGTATTACAAAATAATGTGAAATAACAATGTTTACAAACATCGTTTAACAACGTTTGTATAACTCTATACAAAATACAAATTGACAACGTACTGAATTCATTTTGAATCTAAGCGACTTGTTGATTGTTTTTTTAAAAAACTAAACGCTTATTCAAACGTCTTTCTTGTTTAAACCACTAAGAAGAGATGGAAGGTCTCACTAAAATTTTGTAGCAAATTTTATGCTTTATAAAAAATATTTCTATACTTTTTTGCTATATCGTTTTATTTTCGATACAGACGCGCGTATAGATCAAAAATAGTATATTCTGCAACGAGTGCGGAATGAGAATATTTAGCCCGAGTGAAAATTTGTCACACGAGCCGAAGGCGAGTTTGACGGTTTTCACGAGGGCTGAATATTCATTCCGACGAGTTTCAGACTATACTTTTTCTAATACTATCGTCAATTAAAATATGTCAGTTTGAGTCGCTGTCTAGTACCTATCGCTTTTAGGCAATTAGTTCACAGATGTCGCTGCTATAATATATGTATTAATAATAGCTATTTATGCAACCAGTTAGGAAATGCATTTTTTTGTGTAACGAGCGGATTTCTGCGGGACGAGCGCAGCGAGTTCTGCAAAATAACGCGAGTTACACAAAATAGCATTTCCTAACATGTTGCATACAAGATTTTTTCTAATTTTTACAAGAACCTTCTCAAAAAAGAGTTTTTTAAACTTATGATATTAATAATTTAGTGAATTTTATCAAAACAAGTAGGCTTTATTCGGAACTTTTCATCACCAGTTGTGAAATATTTTTCATTACATCACCAGTTGCGTAAAATGTGCCGTTTGCCAACTACAATCGATTTTGAAAAGTCACATTTTACATGCCAAAATTAGAAAAACAAAATTAGTTATAAAATGTCATAAAGAATGTTCTAAATATGAATGATTTAGTTAATTGACTTATAATATTACTAATATCAACAATTAATAAGTTAAATGAATAATTCATTCATCAAAATACAATAGCTTAATGTTGCGTCAACTTCCATGAGATGGCGCCACATGTGGTCATTCTATCACTTGTGTAAGAATGAATATTCTCGCACTTGTTGCAGAATGAGTACATTCTCAAATTAAAATTAGTTCAAGAATGTTATTATTCTAAAATAGTATTAGAAAAACATGTTTTTACAACTCTAAATTATTATTAAAAAATTATCAAACAGTTTCCTCTACATGTAATGTATGTCCAAATGTTCCTTATAGATGACACAATCTAGTCCAAAAATTAAAATTTTTTGTTTCTATATGGTGTTAATTTAAATATATTTTTTAAAATATTAGCTTTGCCTCCGCTCGTGACGTCACAGCCTTATTTATTATTCAGATTCCGGCCTGTAAATAACGTAGGCCTCGCTCAGACCCTATCATATCGGGTATAATAAACAATATCGTAACCAGTGAGTATAAAATTATACCCGCTATAACTATCTCTTTTTATAAAGGCATTAGAAAGAGATAGTTATAGCGAGTATAATTTACCATAGCAACATATTTGTCAGTGTCACTACTTTCAGTGTCACTACTATTAATATTGTGTGGCGAGCGTCACTTTGCATATATTGTACCAATATGAGTTGCGAAGATCGTTGAGGAACAGTTTCTGGAGACAATATTGTGTAATATATATTGAAATTGTTTCCATTCATTATATTGTCTTGCCAAATATAACTTGTGAGCTAAATATAATTCGATGATAATTGACTCTCGTTAAAATCAAGGCTGGACATGCCACTCGCCTTCGGCTCGTGACATCTCCAGCCTTGATTTTAACTCGTCAATTATCATCGAATATATTTGCCCACTAGTGATATTGCTAACGACAATATAATTCATGGCCCACTAGATCCTATTTTCCACACCGAAACTGCATAGCTCAGAAATTATCATATTGGCTATAAATAAAAAAACAAAAGATAATCGAGTGGATGATATGTATTCACGGGTATAAAATCATATTACTATAAAATATTATTATTACTATCTCATATTTATAAAATCATATTACTATATCATATTACTATTAAGTTTACTTTGTTTCTGTTTTATAGTTCGAAATCATTATATTGTCTTGCTAAATACCACTCGTGGGCTAAATATAATTCGACGATAATTGACTCGTTAAAATCAAGGCTGGAGATGCCACTCGCCTTCGGCTCGTGACATCTCCAGCCTTGATTTTAACTCGTCAATTATCGTCGAATATATTTGCCCACTAGTGATATTGCTAGCGAGTATAGATCCTGTTTAAATTAGGAGTGGAAATATATAAAATATTAGATATTTAATATATTATCCTCCTATTTTACTATTTTGTTGTACGTTCATGGTAAATAATGACCCATACAAATAGAGCTTGATTGTATGAGATGATGTGAGTTTATGTTAATATATAAATGCGCATGCGTCAGGGTGCTTATGGATTAGTTGACAATTGGTGGTTACGGTGTCCTCAATAGACGTACTACTATTACGCTATTCAGAATTTTTAGAAAGTTACGTCACGGCTGAAATCTACGGTTATGTTAGTATTTTTTACTTGTTTAGCTTTGTTTTCAATATGAGTAGTGTATGAGTACTCGAATTTAAACTTTTTGTTAGTTGCGATTAAAAATACCTCGTGCTGTACTTACGTGGGCAAAGAAGACAGTGTGACGTCATGACTATTGATGACGTGACTTTCTATGAGTTCTGAAGAACCTAATTATCTTTGTAGTACTATATGTTTATATTCTATTGATTACAATATCGTTTGTCTGAAACTCAATTACTATTACTATTTCCATTTCTAATATTTGAAAAGTTTACATCGCATACCATTAAAATACTGAAATGGGTTTCGTGTGGAGACACAAAATTGAGTTACCCTAAAAAAGTAACAAAACGTGCGATTTGTGCAGGTAAAAATGCTTGCAAAATATCAAAATCGACATTTTATAAGAATTTTTCTGTGCTCAATTTGCACGTTATGTTGATGAATGAAAATAAAATTTTGCTGAAGACAAATGAGGCGACAGTTCTTAATCTACAGAACAATAGAAAGGAAAAAACCTTTGTGCATTAGAGCTAAAATGGAATAAATAGGTTCATTAAAATATTTATCTGTTAAAATTGTGCGAAATTTATATTTCATTAATTTTATCGCAGCCATACTTTTGTACGCCTTCATTCGCATTGCGAATAGCAAGTTTTATGCATTCTTTTAATTTGGCAATCGTAAATTACTTTTTATTCTGTTATGTGGATTAAATTAGTTAAATAATTGCCTGTTGTTTTTTGATAATAATTTTTTTCCGGTGAATAAGAAGAATATGTATTGGAGTTTTCGAGGGAGTTTTGTTGTTCATTCTGTGCTTATAAAGAATTCATAGCATAAAATTGGCATTCTACAATGACGTAGAACGTGGATTTCCTTGTGGGTTGATTCTCTAGAGTGCAGTGGATAACCCACATATTTGTCCTTTTACATTTGTGCTAATAAAACCACTTGGATAGATATATTTACATGTTCTATATCGACTAAATACAAGACAGTTTATCAATTCACTCAAAAGTTTTACGTACAAGAGTTAAAATCAAAACTCCGATATTCATAAAATATAATTATTGGTTTAGTTTAAAATTGCAAAATGAGAGTTCACTTTGCTGACGAGTTTAACGTAACACAAAAATTTGTATTCAAACTTTGATTGGATAAATAATGCAATTAAATATTAAATTGACTCAAAAACAATCGTTGTTCATTATAATCAAGTCACAAATTTCATTGTTAAGACGTATCTTGAAAAGCTTTTATCTCATCATCTCTCAAATTCATATTTAAATACCCATACACTAAATCTAATTACTAAACTGATGAATAAATTTTAAAAGCTCATCTCTTTACAGCCAAAAGCTTTAGTTTATTAAAAAAGGGAATATGAAGAATGGATTTTGGTGTACCTTACAATTTGGATACTATTAATATTTAAGTATTTTTCCGCCTTGATTCCTAAATATAGTTTGGTAATAGCATTGGCTTAATCAAAAATCTGCAATTTATTATAATTAAATTGCTTTCACTACTCCAATTTAAATACCACCAATCAATAAACAGATAAATATTTTTCAAAAGTTCAAACTTCAACACAAGCAACAGTTCTTCTATCTACTAAAAAGTGCCAGTATCTTTCAAAAAACTCTCAAAAGCTAGATAACATTTATGCAAAATAGTTTGAGCCGTTTATTTAGTATAAAATTTCTGATTATAAAATCTAGCATCTAAATAGTTCGATTCCGTGCTTTATGAAGAAACTTGAGAATCAACAGTAGTTAATTACATACGCCTGAAATGGCCGAAAAGTGTCAGCACTATTAAAATGTAAATTCGAGTACTTCAGTCGGTGAAATACCCAAAGAGCTTAAAAATATGTTCCTTTAGTCTATATGGAAATGTATATGAGCGCTCATTCTTGATCAATAATGCCGGGTTTAAACATGGGCAGATCGAATAGCATCATAAAACTTTTTAAATCCAATTTACCCTTTAACCTGATTTAAAAAAATGGTTTGAAAATTGTTGAAATGGAATTAGAATATGGAATATTGAATAAATTCGCAAACAATAGCAAGAACTATAATTAAACAAAACCATAGCTGGAATAAACTTGCAATTGCTTATTTAATATGCAACTCAGTCCAGAAAGCCATGTCAAGAAATATATGTAGATGTACATGCAACATTTCAATTTAAATTTTAGATTAGTTTGCATCTGTGCTTCGCATCATTTAAATTCATTATAATTGCAAAAATGCATCAATAGCGGTAGTTCCTTTATAATAGATAAAATAAACTAACATATAATAGTAAATAAAAAAATAGTAAGTGGATAGAGATGGTTTCAAATGAGATTCCTCCTCCGTGCAATGTATTATTTATTAGAGAGACCAATATCTGATCGGAATATGAATTTTCTATCGATTTATCTTTGGGAAAGCTTGGAGCGTGTTAATGTATTATTTTACAACAAATGTGATTGGTTGTAAACTTGAACAGATTAAACATGTATTTATAATAATTTTAAAGTTAGTTGGATATTGATTTACAATAACTTTAATTATTATTGCTTTCATCGTAGATTACTTGGAAAACAAAATTTCATAATATTTTGGATTTTATAACACTAACTACCAGAAGATCGTATTACAATAATACAAATTAGAAAGCATTTTTAGTAATTATACAAAAAGTGTACAAAAAGAGCGCTAAAACTTCCACTTCTCCCACTGAAAGCATAATTTTGAAGCAGAAAAAGTAAAGCATAATTTTCTTATCCGTCATGGAAAATTTTTAAACGTTTAAATTTTATTATATATGAGCAAACCTAACTTTAATTAGATATTTATAAAGTACTAGTATCATTTTTGGGTGATTTAATTGCTTTAATCATCCAAAATGGGACACGTAGGACAGCACCCTTGAGGGTTGTGGCTTTTATTGAGGGTCCTTTTATTTGACCCCAAAATTTGATTACGCGTTAAGATAATAAAATGTTACATTGTGTAAATCAATATAATTGAATTAGTCTTTAATTCAATCGTGTATAGTTTTAGTTAATTTGGTTTACACACAACAAAGAAAAGAGAAGAGCTTAGGCTAAACTCCGGATACACAAACAACAGGCAAGGTTAATTTCATAAAACCCAAGTGCTTTCCTGTTCTCTGCAAATTTCGAGCATTGTTTAGATTTTCCTGACGGAAATTGAGTCGAAGTATTCGGCACACATACCGTGAGCCACCTCACCTAATAGTCGGGAATCTGAAGGCACAAATTCGATCATGGGGTGTGCACTCGATGATATATGGTTTTAAAAATATGCATATTATGTAGAATGATTTTCCGGATCTGACTATGGGGTAGGCCCGTTTTTTCAGGATTGCAAAAAGGCACAAAAAATTATTTTCACATTTTTTTTTTGGTATTGAAAAATGTGAAATTTTATGTTTACACCGCTACAGCAGGAGTATTATTCATCTAATTGAAATGATTTTTAAACCAATAAAAAGCTCAATTATTTCACGTTCACACACTGCAAATTGTTTATCAAAATTCTTAATAATAATTGCTACAGAAATTGTTTAAACAAACCGCGCACAAAAACTGCATTATAAACTTCAGCATCGAGGTATTTTAAAAACTATTATAGATAGATGCATACATAATTGGTATAAAATGTGCAAAAAAGAATGAAGAAGTTTTTAGTGAAAAAATTACATAGATCGATTCATTTGTGTAAAAGTTATGATTTTTTTAACAACGCGCTTTGCTGTTTTCCGCTGAGCGTATGTACGACTTTAACACGAAGACGGTCTCGCAAACATTATTTGATCAGTTCCTTCAAAATCTAGCGCGATATTTTTTCAAAGTTTTGTATGGTCGACCATTATTTACTGGAGATTTGTATAAATTACGTGCACATTTATTTCATACTTGTAAATCTGATATAAGAAATTTACCACCGACCGAGGATTCTTTTTATCAACACATTCTGAGAGCTGCATTTCAAATAATTATTTGGAAAAAAGCTACGGCCTTAAATCCAAAAATTCCGAATCCAACTAACTTTGGATGGAATTTAGAAGACAATGTTCTTATACCAAAATTGATAACTATAAATGCTCGTCCAAATTTATCATCCGAAAATATGTTTTGTAAATGTAAATTTAAAAAATGTACCAAAAATTGCAGGTGTAACAAAGTTGGATTACAGTGTATAATAGGTATTGTGAGGGTCAATGTCGTAAATTTAATATATAATAAATTTTCAAGTTTATGTATAATTTGAAATTATTACAAAAGATAGAATTTATTTATTCATATAATTAGTAATGTGCAGTGGTAACGCAACTGATCAAATAATGTGTGCGAGACCATCTTCGTGTTAAAGTCGTACATACGCTCAGCGGAAAACAACAAAGCGCGTTATAAAAAAAATCATAACTTTTACACAAATGAATCGATCTATGTAATTTTTTCACTAAAAACTTCTTCATTCTTTTTTGCACATTTTATACCAATTATGTATGCATCTATCTATAATAGTTTTTAAAATACCTCGATGCTGAAGTTTATAATGCAGTTTTTGTGCGCGGTTTGTTTAAACAATTTCTGTAGCAATTATTATTAAGAATTTTGATAAACAATTTGCAGTGTGTGAACGTGAAATAATTCAGATTTTTATTAGTTTAAAAATCATTTCAATGAGATGAATAATACTCCTGCTGTAGCGGTGTAAACATAAAATTTCACATTTTTCAATACCAAAAAAAAAATGTGAAAATAATTTTTTGTGCCTTTTTGCAATCTTGAAAAAACGGGCCTACCCCATAGTCAGATCCGGAAAATCATTCTACATAATATGCATATTTTTAAAACCATATATCTCCCGAGTGCACACTTCGACTTTTAAACAGCGTCTTTTCGGAGTCTAGATTCCCGACTATAAATGAGTTAAACTCTCCCACATAGTTCTATGAATGTGCATTCGTAACATTCAGATGGCTCGATGCCAGTCAAAAATAAATTGCAGGAATTAATTAATTAAATTGCGTGGTTAACAGATTTTAATTTAACTTCTTGATCGATATAATGAGCGAAATTGGCCAAAGGCCAGTCTCAGTTTAACAGAAGCATTTAGACTCTTAACCTGAACTACTTTCGAACTTAAAGTAAATATTTAATGCCCTAAGTAAAAAAATAGTATATTATTGAACAAGCATAGTACTCGCCATGGAAAAAATCCAAACACAAATAAAAACAAACAAATTGCTATATAAGTAACTCGATTAATTCAACAGCACATGCCCCACAAAATCTGGCTGGCTACTTTGCTTTGATTAATCGCTATGCATCATCATATAATCCACACTACAATAAAGGTTTCAACAACATGTTGATAATTTACGATTTTTACGATTCGGTTGGCGCATTCGTTGAAATATTGCATAATAAAAGCAATTATTCAGATAATAAATTTCCAAAATTTCATTAAAAACATTAAGGACTAATCATGACATAATACGTAAATGGCATACCACACATTTTGTTTTCTTTGGTATGTTTCGGTCCAATATAGGCAATGTTGGGATGCAAGTGCAAGTGCAACATTTATAAATGTTGATTCGTTAGAAATGACAATACATTTAGAAAATCTTTGTCATCACAAACTGCATCCCTCATCTAATGTCAAAATTTTTGATATGTTATGTACTTTTTGTTAAGTAGTCCGAATCCTGCATTAACGCATGATTAAAATCATATAAATCATGTAATTATGTTATTGAAATTAGAATTCGCATTAAATAATAGAGATCAATGACAGGAACTGAAATTAATATCCCGTTTCGAATAACCGAACACTTTACCGGATTACACACACATATCTCATAATGAAATACAGTTATAATATTTGAGGATCTGATAATGTAACCGGACACTGAATGAAATAAAGTCGGCGTGATTTGAAATTGGGTTACGTGATTTATTCCAAAAATCCATGTTGCATTACAATTGAATTAATGTCAATATTAATTTATGAACCCAGTAAATTTGTTACTTGAAAACAATGCTTTCTTACTTTCTAATAAGGATAAATATTCCAGTTAATCAAATTTCGTATGCGCAAAACTACATCATACATGTATAAAGTTTTACTACAACTAGAATTGTCTATTAGAATTTACAATAATGCACCGCAAAACCCATTTCACATATGTTAGATATTCTAACATGTCTACATGTCACGTCTACAAAATAAAAAACCAGCACTATTGTACCTTTTCATGAGCATACTTCAAATATAACCAGTGCGATAACAGAGTGCACAAAATAGGGTGGTTTTCCATTTTCATTTTTGTTATAGCACATACCGGAAGTCGGATCCTGGTCGCTCCCTCATAGCCAAAGGATATGAAACTTTTATCAGCATTTTGTTTGTTTTTGCACACTTTAAATTCAATTTCATGAACGAAATTATGCCCAAATTTGAAACAAATAGAGTCGCACTATAATTCAAATTCAGGATCTAGGGAATTTGTTAAAAATTTATTGGAAATGTCCTAACTAAAAAATACATACAACATTTAGATGTTTTTGGGAAAGGTTACAACCGGATGTAAGTTGTTTAAAATTTAATAAATGATTTATGAAATCCCGTAAAAACTTGTTTTAAATTATTGTACGTTTTGTTACTTAGGAAATGTAGCTATATCTATAATTGTATAAGGTAATTACAAACGTAACTTGTGGTACTTCTAAGTTTTGTTAATTCACCATATCTAAAGTCAAGTCGACTACGTTCTGACCTGTTGTATCTAATGCACTAGACCTACTTTTTTATTGCTACCTTGTGCCAGCACATTACAGTATATGCTAACAATAACAGGAACGTACGTCTGCCAGCGCTGCGACATGACTTTCCAGATTTTATGAATACAACCAATGTGAATGACAAGGAAGTTACATGCACGTATGTCTTTCGTCATGTGGTCATTCAGTGCCGTCGTATGAATATAATCTTTTATTTTTGTATTGGCGTGTCGCTGCTGCTTGGAAGATATTCTACGCTACTGGTAAACATTTTACATGGCCTTCAATTGATTTGGTGCAGGCGCAAACAGCTGAGAGCCCACAGGTCAGAACAGAATAGGTTTCACTACATCGACTATCGAAAAAAATCTTTGCTGCTTCTTTGGCATATCAGGGGTATACTATTCCAGGATTATTTAAACTTTTAGAGTATCAAAAGATATTTTACAAGTAAATTTATTTTTATCACAGTTTTAAATCCTTTTTATTCGGCGTGTAAATACTACATAATGCCATTATTTCACCTTAATAACTAACTCTGCACAAAGAAAATCCAATGATTTGAAAATTTCATTTCAAACAAAATTTTCAAATGCACTTTACTATAATAAGCAGTGTAGAAGACACTAATGCATTGTTCGGGGAACCGATGTATTACAAAGCTCTAGAGTTGCGGCTAAACTAACTAAACTGAAACTGAAGATAGAAACAGTTTGACGTGTAATAATAATTCGGTGGAAATGAGATTCCACAGTACCTCTCTCGGTATGTTAAATTTTCTTATTACAATTTTTAGATTTTTTAAAAGGTTTATGATAACTGATAGAATATAAATGATAGATTTTTTGCGGGTGTATAAGTGAAAGAAAAATAACAGTGTCAATTTTTTGACAATTAATTTAACGAAAGTGACCCATTTTTTCTTTAAAAAAGCTTATTTCTAAGAGATGAACCTTAGTTAAAATAAAAATGTCAACACTGAGGACAATTTATTTTGTCGAGTTTAATAATTTGATTTTGATTTTGCGTATATTATATTTTTTCATGTATAGTCTGAAGTCCTTTAAGAACGTATTAGTGTCCATTTTACATAATTTTGCGGCACTTTGTATCTAAAGGATTGATTTTTTTTCATTTGTACACACTTAGTAATGATAAGAAATTCTAATAATATTTAGGCATACAAATACTCCTTCCCATACCTTCCCATACAAATACTCATTCAATATTAAACTGTTATATATTTAGACTGTCTGGTAGAATTCAGGCTATAATAAAGAAAAATCAATAATTCTCATTCATTAAGTAAACATGCCATGCATTAAGCGCACAGAAACTTGGTTTGGTGGTTTAACCTGTTGAAATTTTCATGGACATATCTATTAGAAATTCATTCATAAAAAGCTTATAAAAAGTATTTTCAAGAATGAAACAAATAATATCATATTGTTTTGCTTCAAATTTGTTACTAAAGAACTCAATCCGAAGGTATAAAAAAAGCCACAGTGGCAATCATAATATTGCTGTAATACGCTTCACGTGAGAAATTAAGAACCCTACATTTGTTATTATTTCATATTAACTATTTAAGTGTGTAAGTTTATAACTATGTTTTTCAAAAAGCAGAATAAACGCATTTATTTTCATAAAAAGTTTTAAATTTTGGTGTAGGCGCCGGTAATTTAATGTAGTCACAATTCTTTCTTTCAAAATACAAATTGACCAATTCAATAATCGACAAATAAGTGTTCGATTGACATAAATTTATGTATAATTCTCCAGGTCAGTAACAAAAAGGAAACTTCAAATATAATTCGCTGGAAATGAGATTCCACGGTAGTTCTCTCGTTGCTATGTTAAAATTTTTGTTTTGATTTTTGAGGCATCTTTTGTGAAAAAAAAATGTGTGGTAAGGGTCTTAAATTATTTGTAATCACTCATTATGTAAATATATATAAAATAGCTGATGGAAAATGATGGATTATGCTGACATATAAGAATCAAAACACGGTCAATTTTTGAAAAATTAAATTAAAAGGCAAACTGGCTACAAGGGCTTATTTATAAGGGATGAAACTTTCACCAATATTTTCTATAATGTATTTCTAATATGTATTCCAAATTTGGTTCAAATCAAATATTCCTCCTGGCAGATATTCACATTACAACTTATACATTTTTACAACTTTTTGATCATTCAACCCTTAATAAAAATTCAACCCTGTTAAAATCTCCAGATTTTTTGAAAGCATTTTTCACTTGGGCTATACACGATACAAATGTTCAATATTTGATCAAAATCGGCCCGCAACTTTAGAAGATTAAGGGGATCCACCGATTTTGCCATTTTTAGCATGTTTTTGGCCTATAACGCGCAGGTCTTTGAGAATTTTTTTAAAGTTTTTACTTCTATATCATCTATGGGCGGGTAGAAAAAAAGGACGCCAATTATGTTTAAATCGGGTCAGTAGATTCCGAAATATAGTGGTTTAAAGAAACGAACAGACCGACCGACAGACCGCCAGACGGAAATTAGTGACTATGATTTTCGTAATCTAAGCATTTTATAAGGTCGAAAAAAGCGAAATTTGAATAAAAATAGAATATTATACAACAAGCATATAATGATGGCAATTATTCATGAAGGTGATGTTTGCGAGACGAGCCGCAGGCGAGTTTCTCAAATCACCTGAGTGAATAATTGCCATTATATGCGAGTAGAATACTATTCTTTGTCCACACTTACCCTTGAATTATATAAAAATTTATATTGTACTTTCTGTTATCATCAACAAATCAAATATTTTAGGTTATCGTATTCTTCTTCATCTGTTTTAAATGACGAAAACGTATAGAGAGAAAAAAAAATATAATATAATATAAAAAAATATATTTTTATATAATATAAAAAAAACGTATATAAAACGTATATTTTTCAATGACATTTCATTATACACTAGTGCATAATGAAAGTTATACACTAGTGTATATTGAATATAATTATACTTGAGAAAACACTTAAATAATGCATATATTATTCTATAAGTGTGGACAAATTCTATTATGCTATTTTTACTTCCCTCTACGAGAGAAGTAAAAATGCTTCGAGATGGAAATCGTAAAAATTCGCATAAAAATATGAACAGATTTTGTTTTAATTAAATATAGTTAAGTCTTCGAAGTATGCATATATACTAGGTTTTCAGAGCATAAAAAAATCTTGGTAGAAAAAAATTAATCAATGAAGGAATAAAGTAATTTGCACCCAGATCAGCTTTTAACTTTAGCTTGATTTATTGTTTTAAGTTTCTGGAAGCGTAATTTATGAATCATTCTCATTTTTGCATAAACTTGGAAGTATAAATTTAAGATAAACTGAATTTGAATTAATAATTTTCTTTTGGCAGTGTGCAGAAAAACTTTCATCATACTTAAAACCAGATTACAGCGAAAACTTTTTGAGCGGCAGCCAAAATTGCTTTTCGATGCTGAATTTCAAAAACATTTGCATCTATCAGGATATTAACAAAAATACCTACCTACCAAAAGACGAGCTTTAAGTAATGAAAATAAAACATTCATTAACACCAACAAAAATGTATTTATAATGGCTTTAAAAAACAATGGAGACATTTGTTCATTTCAGTAAGTTCATAATCATTTACTGTCAAAACAAGGATAAATGTTAAGTTGCAAAGGTCTGTTTGCATAAGTCTTTTGTGTGGCAAATTGAAACAAGTTGGAAGGCCGAATTGTATATCACAAAAGTGCTTACGACAAACCTGTTCCAATGGGTCTCTTGCTAAATTTTGACAAAAGGATTTTTAGCACGCACACATATGGCTACAAGTAAAAATAATATGTTGGTTGTGTATGCTCGAATCGGTTTATGGTGATTTCTCAATAAATTTAAACTTATACTCACAGTCATTCATTCTTGCTTGATACAGGGGGTCGTAAAATATGTTGATCAAATTGCAAACATATAGCTAAGTATAAACTTCAATTATTAAATTTTCTTACCAAAATCAAAATTTTCTAATTCTATATAATTGGAGGTATAGTATTATTTTCTATATTAGAGATGCAAAAATATTTGTATACTTGTATTTGTTTTGACTAAAATAATATATTACACTCCATATTTTTAATAACCATAAAATGGAATTAAAAAATTAAACGCTTGCGTTCACGTCGCTAAGTCTTTTACGTCAAAACAAAATTTTAAAGCAATCAGGGACACTTTGAAATTATACAACAATGTATAAGTAATTTAATAACATTGCTGTTGTCGTCTTTTTATAACAAGCTTTTAATAAAATCCTCCGCTCAAAGAATAACTTCATTTTAAAACATAAAATACAATAAAAGTGTCTGTTATTTGACCAGAAAAATAGAAAATTAAAAAATTTCAAAAATTAAATTCTAAATATTCCAAAAATAAGAATGTTTTTAAATCCCCATTTTTACTTCTCTCGTAGAGGAAGTATTGTAACTTTCTAGTTTTTAAAAAATTTTCACTCTTTTTTAGTTTTTAGAATGCGTAGATTACGAAAATCATATTCACTAATTTCCATCTGTCGCTATATAAAACATCGAATCTCACTCTTAAGACCGACAGATTGAGAGTGGGGTTTCGCTGTTTTTTATATATATATATATATATATAGCCGTGAAACAGCCTAGATTTTCTTCAAACATAGCTTAGATGCTCAGGGAGTCTTTTTTATTGGGCACTGTACCTAATGGTATTTTTAGAAAGCCAAAAAGTTTTGAACCGGATGATGTAATTTTAATAGTTTGATTTTTTTACTAATTTCTTATAAAGAAATGAAAGTTTCACTCTGTATAATGAATTAATAAAAAAATGCAACTATTAAAACATACATCATCCGGTTCAAAATTTTGTTGGCAGTAAGTACCTAATACAAAAATCATATTAACAATTAGCAGAATCTTTCGGAGCATATAAGCTATGTTTCACGCAAATCCAAGCGGTTTAATTTTTCTGATTTATTTCTGTTTGCGTTTTCTTCTTCCTATTTTGAAACCCTTTATTTTAGGTTGTTTCTTGGCTAGTTGAAACTGAGATTAAAAGAGCTTTTAAATTGCTTTAATTTACGTAGCAAATAAAGATTGATAGTTAAGTGCAGTTTCACTGAAATAACATGCAACTTTCTCATTATTGCATTTTTTCGTATTGTTTATTAACCTGAAAGAGCTAAGATCACGTGCAATTTTTTATTTTACTTAACTGTCTAGGTGAATTATTTGAGGCATGGTCGAGTCCATATAATACTTTGTAATGGTAAGCTGACTTTACACTTTTAATGTAGTACTACGACTATGTAGTAGTGCTTTCAAACTGAATTGTCAATACGAAAATCCCCAAAAGAAAACTGTCACATACACTCACATATTATTTTATCTATGAGTTTCCTTGCACATAAATAATTTCAAAAAATATTTGATTCATAACGTATTTGTGACGTGAAAGATATTTACATATGGTTCATTTTAATCATATTGAAAGTGCGTGCTTTAATTTGCATATTAACACTTTGCATTTGATTCCATTAGAATTCAATACTACTTTAGCATTAATTAACTAACAACAAAACACAACTAAAGTTGTGTGTTTAACATAGTTTAGTACAAAACACGAGACAAAACAGAAGCGCCAAGCCAGCAACTGATTAATTAATATATTGCCAATCCTGTAAACAAAATCTGACAAATATACGGTTTTCATTAAAATGAACATCAACTGATTGCTGTAAAAAACAAGCACTTTCTATTTGGTATTTTGGTTGATTTAATTAATGCTCTAAAAAAGTAAACCAACAAACTGTTGGTTGAAAATTAGTTCCTTGGAGTATTTCGAAGCCAAACACGCATTCTATTTCTCAAAGTAATATGAGAATAAATATTTTATTCTATCAAGTATGAATATTTATAAATTATAAAGCAAATTACAATAAATTGGGATTATTTTCCTCAAGAAACAACTTTTTAAATATATTTAATCTCGCATTTTTAATACAAATTACTTGAATACAATATTGCGTGGCATTTTAACTTTAGATTTTATGTTTCTTAATTACTTCTGAAGCGTCACGCATTTTCTCTATGTAGGTAAGATTTTTATTTAGTATAAAAACTATATTTAAGTGTAAAATAAATTGTAATAAAACTCAGATAAATAGCTTAAAACTTTTCTACTCATTTAGTGCTAAACATTAACACTTATTTATTTATTACAACAGTTGTAATATATATTGCACTTGCAGTTGAAACTACTTACCGTATTTAAATTGAATGTTTAAATTTTCGATTGATGTTGCGTCACAATCACATTGCCACAGTCACAAACATTCACTCTTTTAGTGGAAATTAAGCCCACGACTCTCATAGTAAGTCGGTACTTGAACCGCTGCGCCCCTGGAGACGGCCAAATAAATATTGTGTTTGATAATTTATATACAATTGCGAAATATGTTATTACAACGTTATTGTAATTGTAATGTTATTACAACTACGAACTGGTTGAGGGCATTTGATACTTCAATTATTGAAGTGTATATTAAGTTAATTTTAGAACCGACCGTCAGGGTGCTAACCACATATCTGGTAAAGCCACTATCATCTATTCGTTAATTAGGTCTGCTAGACCGGATTTTGCATGAATGTTCACACATGCAATCTTTTGTCACTTACAGAAAGTGTCATATGAAAATAAATCGCTAAATGAGCTTGAAAGCTTGAATCTTATTCATAATGCTTTGAATATTATTAGTTACTACACATAGAAAATATTATTCTAAAAAAAAATACTTTTAATGACAATATAATAATATAAGTTAGTGGCACATTAGCATGTAATTATGAAAATTATAATTTACATTGTTTTATTTTACTTGAATGAATGAAATATTTGTATGCAACAATAACTTTTTATGGCATCAGTACCTTAAGCAATTAAATAGTTAATATAATATGATCTTGATTCTATATTTACTCGTATATTGCATTTAGTAGCATTATTGATTTAACACTTTGGTAGCTAGTAATGTAAAGAACTATTTCAGATTTTTTTTTGTATTTTTATAGAACGATTTGTCCTAATATCATTATTACAAAATCTACTTAATTTTTTTCAATAAGCACACATCAAGTAAATAGAATATATGTTTTGTTAGCGATTGTAAATACTATACCATCAAGACTTTTTCACACTTATCTAACATAAAGATTAAAAAAGATTGACATCATTTACCATTTTATCAGAGTATAGTGCAAAAAATTATAAGCAACTTACATAGAACCAGGTGGTATTTTAAAATGAAATGTAGTAAATTTCGACTAATGAGTTTGTTGGATGATTCCAGAGAGGAAGCTCGTTGGGTGTAATGTATGTTGATACTAGTATTTGGGTTTAAGATGTTGCAAACGCAATTTTGACACTTATAACTACATGTAATTACGCGTTCAATGGCACTTCTGTATATTGCAATGGAGTTTGAGTTAACTGTTTCATCATTGAACACGTGGAATTGGGCTTTAAATGCCGTTTGATGCCAGCGAAAATGCTAATTACTGAAACCAGACCTCTTGTCATTGGCGGGGATAATGTATATTGGGGTACAATAATGTCGTTACTCGCTACATTAAGGCTTCAAGTTACACCCATTCCTGCTTTAGGTGTTTTCATTGATGATAATCAGTTTAGAGTTGCCTGCGATTTCTAGGCTTTTCATTATACGTAAACACGATTGTTCTGGTTGGGATACATCAGACATTAGTTCATTTGTCTTCATTTTCATGGTTAAGCTGCTAAATAAATGGGCGTTTTTCAAAACATCAGAAATAAACAATAGTATATTATATACACAGGGACTAAAGTGAGTCTTTTAATCCCGTGGGTGGTTTATTGCCCGAGACGAAGTCGAGGGCAATAATTACCTCAGGGATTAAAAGACACTTTAGTCCAGTGGTATATACGCTATTTTTTGCACTTCCAATGAGTTCCAAATTACTGATTTTCAAATAGATCAAAAATTAAAATGATGTAAACAGAACTTGATTAGTAATTTATATATATAAATCAAGTTGCTGCTCGATAAAACAATAGCTATTGCTAATGTAATACTAAACATAATTAAATAAAAAAATATTTGGGGGATTAAATAGCTATTTGTGTATTAAGAGCGCAAAGTGATACTTTGTCGCGCGAGCCAGAATGTTGTCGTGCGACGCGATAGCGGAGCACGACAATCTGGCGAGAGCGACAAAAACACTTTGCGCTCGAAATACACACAAGATTTTTCCTACAATCGATTTTAAATTAAATTTTTGTTGCAAAAATGTAAAATTAATATTTTGACGACAAATAAAAATGTGATTATATCATCGGTAACTAAGAAACGCTAATTTCTAAAAACAAAAACTATTGTTTTACTGCATTGTTTTGATTTAGCGAGCGAGAAAGTCAGCAAAAAGATCTAGAGCGGGAAAGTGACAACTTCTCGGAAAACGCCAATTTTTCGTTGTCAAATGAAAGCATAAAGGCCTACTTTTATATGCGATTGTAGGAAAAAATATTTTGATCCCAAGAGATTAAAAGTACCACTTTAGTCCCTCAAAATAACGCCTAAAGTAGGCGTTTAATCCAGGAAGTGCAAAAAATTATTTAAAAACTCTTAATATTAATCCACGCTTCTTGTGTTTGTAAACTAATAAGTATATCTCACAACAACGGAAAAAGACCACATGGTTTAATTCAGTTAATTCAACAAACGACTCGAACTATGTTGAATAAATTAAGCCGACACAAAATGCACATACAAATTTATGGATAACATAAAAAGTCAGTTTTTGGCTAACCAGTTAGAAATAAATTTGAAAAGTTGGAAAGGAAGGTCGGTTGAAACGAGTCTAGGTTGTAAATATATCGCATGTCTAGTAAAGGCGCCCATTTTCCATTGGGCTATAGAGTTGTGCCTGTTAACTAAATTTCAGGGAACATCTCCGAGTTTCTAGCAGGAAAACTTTATGTACTACCTATATACGTGCGCTCAAAAATTGAACAATTTATTCTACAGAACCAACTATTATTTAACTAGTAATAGTTTTGGATAAAATTTACTTCTTTTAGTCTACCTATTTTTTCAGTTACGAGTATGTTTTACTTCTTAGATTATCTGCTGAAATTGAATTTTTATGACTCATAATGACAAAAATATGAGGTAGAACTTTTGAGCAATTTCTATAACATCCATTTAAAAAGATTTCGTAAATTGAGATATTTCCAAGCTATCTGCTGCTCCAGAATAACAATGGAGTTGTATAATATATAGGGTTTTATAAATAAGTTTAAATTTTGTTTGGATAAAATTCTGTAGTAGTTGTTTTATTTATTATTTTATAATAAAAATATAAAACATACAGGGTGGTCTAGTTTATATACTAATGATGGTTTATCATAACCATTCGATGGTTTATCGATAAATAAGTCAACATTCGTGATTTTTTTTTTAATAACTTTTTCCGAGAGATCATAACTCTGAAACCATTAAAGCGATTTTGAGAAAATTTGGAACAAGTTCTTACAAAATAGATATCCATTACTGGACATAAGTAACTTTTATCAAAAATTTTTAGGAGCGCCAATACAGGAGGGTTGATTTAATACAACTAGTATTAGTAGTAGCATTAAACACTATCATCGTATTTTCTATATCAAACCAAAACGTAAACATCCATTTAATTATTCTCATTTATTAATCTCCCACTTTTGTAGCTCATACCGTAATTACATCTAAGAACACTCTCGATCAGGACACCGTTCAAACCAAGTATATTAAAGCAATATCGGTTCATCGGTTGGGAGCTGCGATGCCTCAGACAGACAGACAGGTACACACGTTAAACTTATAACACCCTTCTTTTTGCGTCGGGGATAAAAAGCACCCGGTATATGTAGCTATAGAATAAGAAAGAAGGGATCGCTGCCAGTTTCACCTAATTTGCTATGCCATGTACTACGCCATGTGATATCCGAAGCTTCTTTGAATTTAAAAGACGTGATGGTGCGCTTCCGTAAAGTTATATAAATTTGCAGAGCAATATCTTGTGTATGTCGTACGCAAATTTATTTACAATTTATCGCTTTTTAAATATAGTATATCACAACTTTTTCAGTTTCTCCAAAAAAAAAACAGTTCAATTCTTTCTTAATAAACAAATCCATTTTTTTATAAGATGTATTTGCTATAAAATGGCGCAGCAAGGAGTTTACGCTGTGTAGCATTTGACCGTGAAATTCAGCCATCTCACTGGATCACCGAAAGCGTATCTAAAGCTGACTTTTACAATAAAACCAAGCGCACACAAAATATGTCTCGAGCTCCAAGACACACACAACAATAGATAAAAATATTTAAATATCTAATAGTTCTCAATTTATGAATATTTGCATAAACACGGAATGGCGCGGAATGTGCGGAATGTTTTCAAAAATACCCATTTCTGATAATTCTATTATATTCATTCATCTACAAATAGATTAGTTCAATCTTTACTAACCCTTCTTAGCATTGCGTCTTATATGGGTAAATAAATCGTATGGTAGTAACGAAATAATGTTCTTAAGTCGCTTGATCCACCCCGAAATTGCTGGCAACCTTATCTAGTAACCACTGCCTACTTTAATAGTGCAAGTTCTAAAACTTCCCAAAACTTTGATTACATTGAAATCTCGCTTTCGATTATATCCACAAGCAAGTCTAATTTTTGATCAATATCGTATTTCATTATTGGAAACTTTTGTATATGCTTGGCATGCAATATATTTTTAGTTGAAATTATAAGTAACTTGGTCTTTACTTATAGTAATTTTTATAAGGTCGTTCAATGAAGCAAGGATGCGCCAAAGAGCGGCATAAGTTTAGGGCTTCAAGTCCTTCCCGGGGGCGCAAAATTATAATTTTGTAACAAATACAAATTTCATTTTTAAGGCGGATCAAATACGCAATACTTCTTTAAGAAAAGAATTTCAATTAACTTGATTAATTACACTAAAGTAACTTTGCCTTATAATGAAAGTACACTCAATTTATAGACATTGATTTGTAGCAAAAGAATGAGAAAAATAAAAACAATCTAATAAAGTGGAAATCCACATTTGAATTACAACTTATGTAGCTCATTGGCAATCTTTTTCATTAATTAAATATATACTAAACCAATTTAATATAGTTGATTAATAAAAGAAATTGCCAATAGCCAATTATTTTTGTGAACAAATTTTTGCTATCAAAATGGTTATAAAAGATGATTGCATCGCATAAGAAGCGCAAACCTGGAATAAATCAAATGTTTCATTCGGGTTAAATACAAAGTAAAAGTTGCTAGTGAATTTTATTTTCGACTACAGCTTCAACAACTGTGAGTTGTGTTACAATTTATTGAGTGTGTTCCACTTGAGCGTGTCTTAAATCTAAAATCTTAGCCGGAAAAGAGAAAACTTTTCCTTTGTTCTTTAACTTGATAGCAAAAACATCAACAACAAAAATAACTATTTATATATAGTTTGATTTCGAAAACTTTACAGCTATATGTAGTTTCCAAACGCTATTTTTGCGGAAACAAGATAAAGTAATCAGCTAATAAATTTAATTAATCCAGCCCAGTGGCTTAACTTTGAGCCGAGTTTACTGTCGCACTGAAAATTACTTTTTCTTTTGATCAATCTCAAAAACTTTGACGACTACACTAGTTTAGTTTTGAGACAGGCAATTAAATCGAAGCACAATATTATTATGTGATTCCTTATATTAAACTCAGCCAATTTTCTTTTCTGCCTCGAAAAGTTGCATTATTGAAGTTTCAGCTTTCTGAGCTTTTATAAAATGTACAAACGCTGCAAGAATATGTTCAGCCAACATTTTCCTCACATTTATGATGTGATTTTTGTCTCACACTTAATTTTTCATTTATCAAAATTTAATGAAAACTGAAATTGAAATGTTTATTATTTATTGATTGTTGCACAACTGATGTATTAAAAGCAGATGTTTACTGCCTAAATACTTCCGGTTGACAAAATCAGAAGATGAGAAAATCATAAGAACGTTTTAAGTTTTTCGCATCAAAAGCTTTTGAGCATCAAATTATACTGTTTACAAAATATTTTTTAATAATTTAACAGAAATTAAATTAATTGAAGATCCATGCTAATACCTGGTAGCTTTAATCTGTAAAGTATGTGCTTTATTAAAAAGCCGCCATTTTTAAAAACGCTTTTTTAAAAACAGCAGTTTCTATGGTTGTTTTTCTACAAAAAAATGTTGGTTTTATTATTATGTAAACGGTAAGGAATTAATTACTGTTCTAGCACGGTAAGAACAGTTGTTAGGCAGTAACCAAAGCGTGAAATCAACATTCAGTCAAGTAAACTAACACTGTAAACTGACAAAAAAAGACTGGTCGTGCAAAAAAGTAATTAAGCATTATAAGTAACATGAACTTTTGACAAATTCTTTTTTTATACTCGAGCATATTCTTACGGTATTGAGTTTTAAAAAGTCAGGCTCTTCTATTCAAATTATCATAGCGCTTCCTCTCGTTTTATCAACTACCTTAAACCATAATGAATCGATTACTTTTCAGAGCGAGAAAGTATTTTAATTACTATAGATTAACGATGAAAGAGCAAAAATATCATTATTTTGCCATGAAATTACATTAGTAACATATTTCGAACCATCATCAATTATCAGAATGTTACATAATAAATAGAAAATTGATATAATTGCTAATTTCATGCATAAATTATAGACCAATAAGATTAGCTCAATTGGTCAATTTCAATTAATCGAATTAGTGTTTATATGAAAAGCCCATTTAATATATGACAATAACTTAATTATACCGAGTGATCATAAAATAAGATTATTTTTTTCCCGCTTCTATATGATTAAATATATGATTGTAAATAAATTATATTTCATAACTTTTGATCGTAATTTTAAAGAACGCCTGAGTACCTCGGGACATACACATTGGAAGCTAAATACAGATATTAAAAAAAATATCGATCCGAATAACGTATTTATAGCTTCGGTATCATTCGAATGGCAACGTTGTATAAATAAAAATTCAATTAGCTTTATAAGTGGTCGTCATACGATACCGATACTTTTTTATAAGAAAATAATTGAGAATAATATTACTTTCATACAATTTTCACTTCTAATCTCACAAGAGCATTAATTCTATCCGAAAATTTTTTTGAGTGCATTTCAACAACGTATTAATCGGCCCGAGTGGAACACGAGGGCCCGATTACGTTGTTGCAATGCACGATAAAAAATTTCCAGGATATGAATTCATGCTCGAGTGCAGATTCGGTAAGAAAATCGCACCAATACACTTACAAAAATTGATCAAAATTCAAAAAAGTTTTTTTTTTTTTAATCAAGTTGCAATAGAATTGCGTATCTATGCACCGATTGTTGAAAACAAAATACTGAAACTGTTAAAGTAAAAAATGTCGCGGTTTGGAAAACAATCATTGAATACAATAGATAAAGCTGTGGAAGATACGGTACCCAACAATACTAAACAAAGCAAATCTTTAGTCTGGAGTCAGTTTCATTTTTTTATTTTACTTATTTTTTTTTTGTATCTAGTTCTAATTAAATTATAATTTACAAAAATATTTATTTTGACATTTGTTTTGACATAAAAATTTCCGCTGAAATTTTCTACTGCTTGGTGTAGTAAGATAAAATTTCCGAAAAATTTTGTTGTTACCATGGTAATTTATTCAAATGCAACGTAAATTAGTATGGTGCGATTTTCACTCTTAGCAATTTTTGGTTGAATATTTATCACATTGAAATCAAATTTTTAGATTAAGCTTCAAAAAGTAATCATAATTGATAATTAATTGATTTTAAATAATTAAATGATTATGATTTGATTTTAGATAATTAAATGTTTCGGTTATATACACCACTCCTAATTTGTGCAAGGGAGTTTAAAACAAATGCAACTTGAAAACGTTCTTTAGTCGATCCATCAAGTGCGGCGTAAGTAGTGTCAGTGAAATATTATATAGCTAATTAAGTTTAGCTCTTAAGCTAGATGGATTGAAATATTATAAGCTTTCACGGGTATAGAATATCCAGTGCATTTATCAATTTGATCGGATATCAAATTGATTTTTATTAAAATTATTGTTAAGACAATGGGTGGCTTTCATAAAGGCTATTAAGAACTCTTAACGAGTCGCGTGATCAATAGTCATGACGTCACCTTAGCTTCTTTCCCAATTTTGTTAAGCACGAGGTATTTTTATTTGCACAAACAGAAAATACATACAAATTCGAGTTACAAGTAAAAAAATACTAACATAACCTTAATTTTCTTAAGAGCTCTGAATAGCGTAAAATTAAGTTTAAGCAAAAATACTTAAAGCGCATGTTCGATACGTAAAAGATGAGCAATTAAAGCAACGGAAGTAACTGAACTACGCCTCTTTTGAAAAAAAATCTATTTTGATAGATCCTACTTACCGCGCTAATTAATTTTCTAGTGTAAAAAGTTTAATGCCAATACGAAAAAGTATATCATTGCAACTGCAATAACCTAGTATAGCTAAATTATATTGCCATTCTTAATAACCAAATTTAATAAACACTTATTTCGTTTTTTGAGACATATTGCTAATTTTGGTACATTATGATAGTTTCTTATAGCGCGTGGTATAAAATTAGGCACAAATCGTGCAATTCTTAATTTAATAATGATAATTAATGACCAAGTTTAGAGACATACCCGAAAACCGCTTCAACTTTATGATTTATTACACTACCTTTCAGTTTAACGTTTCTTATAATTTTTTTTCAGTTTAAACTCATTTTATACAGCAACAACAATCTGGGCATTTATTACACTACCTTTCAGTTTAACGTTTCTTATAATTTTTTTTCAGTTTAAACTCATTTTATACAGCAACAACAATCTGGGCATTATATTATAATGTATTAAATAAAATCATTTGTTCAAAATATAATTCTGTTATGTATTACAGGAAACTAATTATTGAAAGTAAAGCTGGTGTCGCTCCAATTAATAAGATATCCTCTAATTAATATAATGCTGCTGTGGTGTAAAATTACATTTCATAAGTGGAATATGATATAGTTGTAATAAATATTAACTGAAGTTGAGCGCCAGTTTTAAACTCATGTTTTGTGTACCTACATAAATGTTTTTAATGTAATTTGGAAAATAAACATTTAGATAACTTTAAACTGAATTTGTTATTAAAATTAAGAGTATTATTACATATATCACTTGGTGTATGTCGAGAATTTTGCTTAATTTCAGTTTTAAATTAATAAAATCTGAAAACGATTGTTTATTTATATTTTTGGCGGAGGCGCCGGACTATTGCTATTCACAGGATGTGCCAAAATTAGTTGATCAAATTACTAGTTGAATTTATTATTAAATTATTTTTTTGTGCAACCGTTCTAAAATGTTAGTAATTACAGACTCCATAGCGACCGCGAAATTCGATTTCGTGTCCGCTGTCATTAGAAGCGGACGCCAAAATTTTTCGCGTACTGCATCTGTCATTTGGCGTCCTGCAAAATAAACGTCATTTTGACATGGTGGCTTTTTACATAATTTGGTATTTATTTAAAAAAACGTTAAAAATTTATTAATATTAATAAAATTTACAAAAATGTAGAACAACGAACAATAATTATTATTTAGGAAGAATATTAACATTAATAGTACAATTAGAATAGTTAGTAATGTTGATTCCAGAAGAAGATGTGGCTATTTCTAAAGTTTTTGTGCAATTGATATTCGAAATTGAAGAACCATCACCATTTTCATCAGCTAAACCTATTGGTTCAGCTAGTTGAAACTCCGCTTTTGAAGTGGAAGGTTCACAAATTTTGTTTGAAATTTTTAATTTGTTTTCAATTGAATCTTCAACATATCCTTCTGCTACCGTTGATGACTTCCAGCCACCGTGCCGTTTAAGGACGCTTATATCAGCGCCGGTATTAGCGAGTAGTGTGGCGGAACTTCTTCTAAAACAGTGGCCCGTATATGCTTCACTATTTGGCAATCCGAGATATTTGGCAATTAAGCAAGGTATTTTTGCAATCGTATGCACTCCAACAAATTGATTAAAACATTTTCCATTTTGATATCGCATAAAAACTCGACGATTAGCAGCATTTGTTGGTCGAAGGAGTGCGTATTTGCGGTAAATTTTAATAAATTCAGAATTACTGATGGTAAAACTGCGCTCAATGTCAGTTTTAGTGTCAGGAACTTGCACAAGTAATGCGGTACTAACATCTTGAATGTCGTCAATGGTCATTTTCATCAGTTCATCTCGTCGCAAAGCCCCAGATATTCCCATAATTAAAATTACTTTCCACAATAAGTAATTTTCATCGCAAGCTTTAGTTAAAAATAAATTGATTTGCTCCCTCGTTAAAACGCTGGACTTTTTAGCACGATAACCTACCGACTTCTGTTTTAAAAAAGGGACCAGTTTCGTAAATGTACGTATGTCAATGTTTTGATGTACGTTTAGCATACATTTCAACATAGAGTATATGCTCCATAATGTTGAAGATTTTACAGTTTTCGATTTTTCCATTAGGTATGCCAAAATTATGTTTTCTGACACCTTCTTCACATTTTTATTTAGGCACCATCCATTAAATGCATCATAAGTTTTTTGGTATTGTCTCTTAGACTTCTCCGGCACTAAATTTTTAATTGCAGAAGCTGCAATATCTTTTAATTCTGGAGGAGTACAAGAAACATCACTATCGCTCTCCATTTTACTTTTAAATGACATAATTGCAACATTTGTTTGTTCAAAATCAAGTTACGTTTTCTCTTTCCCGATCCGTTTCCATAGTTACGAAAACATACTATGGAACTAGATTATACGATAAAAAAACCAAACACCATAATTACCAAAAATTTATTGCGTATTTATTAATATTTGTAATGCGGTTGCACAAAAAATGTTGTGTATATCTCGTCTGCGAAATGTGTTTAACGTCCTCCAGATTTTTTAGCCTCGGCTGACGCCTCGGCTAAAAAACATATCTCTCGGACGTTAAACAGTCATTTCGCAGCCTAGATATACAAATAACTATTATGTGCTAGCATGTTATAATGACAACCTGAATAATGTTTATTTAGGCTGATGACTAAATAGTGTAATTTTTTTAAATTGTTTATTGTTTTTCCAAAAGTATAAATACGAGTATAATGATAAAATTAGAATACAATTTCTTCTTTCTTTCTTGGGTTCTATTTCAGAACGATATCATCATAAATTAAGTTTGCATTTTAATTTATATTTTGATTAATTATTTATTTGTAAAGTTCAAATTTATATTTATTTTACGCTACACTATAGTATTTTTTTTAAATTGTTCGAGACCCCATTAAACAGTTGATGTTATTTCCAATTTAATTTTTACTAGCTTGACCCTTTATTATTAAGAGTTTAAATTATCGTTTCGCGCCTTTTAAGAAGCGCCAGACCGAGAAATATTTAACTACTTCCGTTTCTTAAACAATATCATATGCTCCGTGGCCATGTGTACAATCAATTGTTTTATTGTATTTTTGTTGTCCAGCGATAAAAAGAACAAAAATTGCAATATCGGGCGGTTTTATGAGATTCTGGCTGAATCAATAGAATCTTCTCGGCTTAAAAAAATCCAATTTCATCATAAGCGAAAAATGTAAAACTGTACCACTTATCGCGCATAACATCCGTTCTAAAAAATGAAAGAAAAGCATATTTGACCTCAGTTATATTTATGGTCGTATCAAAGGGCAAAGTTTTTCTAAGCGTCTTGATATATTTCTTTAGAAGCCACAAGTAGGTATTGCACGACCCGAATAGAAAACATTACAATATGCAACACCTGGGTACCTTTACACAAAAAAAATCATATTATGTAAGGACATTTAACCTGCAAAAAATATACTGTATTGCCCAAATCTTGATAATGCGCTCTTTGGTATTGTTTGATTTCATTTATAAATTCATATATAAGTATGTGCTTGATTTAATCGAAATAAAGCAGATAAATATCGGGTTAGATTCACTACAGAAGTCCCCCACAATCCAATATTTTTAAATAAAACGTAATTAAGAAAAAACTAATGAATTATGCTGATGTAGTGCGGTTAAACTTACATTTACCATTAAACTTGTTTGCAAAATGTAAATTTGATCAGATAATGTAAATGTTATTTGTAGTTTCCTTTCGCGCTGTTGATGTTATTTAAATCCAATTAAACTCACAACATAAATCAAATCAGCTTATATACAAAAGCTTTCACCCCATTCTATAGACGGCTAATAAAATTTGGTTTTAGGGCCCATGTAAGCATATAAATTTCGTTCTTCAAACTTGAAATTAAAAATATAATCCACCTAAAAATGTCAAATAAATACAATTTGACTTCAAATTGTATTGATTTTTAATAGCTTCAGTGTTAAAACAAATTTTTATTTTTAAACTATATTTATCAAGCTTTCGATATATGATTTTAGAGGATATAAAAATATGAACGTTCAGAAATTGAATAAAATCAATTAAAAAAGTTTCAGATATTTCCGTTATATTTATATTTTTTTCAATATTTCCTACATCCATAAGAATTAAAAATCTTTTATTTTTTTTTAAATAGTTGAAACTTGAAAATTAAATTTTACCACTGTTAAAATCATAAAAGAAAAGTGTTTGGTTTTAATTATGGCTTACTATTGCGCACTAGTTTTGAATATGGTTTTAGATAATGTTCTTAGTCGAGGGCCTCTTTGCGTGTAGGATAAGATTCGGCTATTGAGAACTCAAATTAAGTGAATTTTGCGCAATTTGTCAAAGACCATCTTGGCGCCTGCGCACTTTAATCCCAAATACAAGTGTTATAGGGTGTTTAACGTGCATGCATGTAACATGCATGTAAGTAGTGGCGTTCGCTAAGAAGTATTTATTAGTGATTATCCAGTGTATGGATTCGAGTTTAGATCCTATTTAAAATAGTGGAAATATATAAAACATTAAATATTTAAATATATTTTTTTTTACATTTTATTCTTACGCTCATGTTAACATATAAATGCGCATGCGTCAGGATGTTCATGGATTTGGTTGACCATTGGTTACTACGGTGATCCTCAATTCTTAATAGTTTCAACGACGTATAGTCGGGAATCTAGACCCCGAAAAGACGCTGTTTAAAAGTCGAAGTGTGCACTCGGGAGATATATGGTTTTAAAAATATGCATATTATGTAGAATGATTTTCCGGATCTGACTATGGGGTAGGCCCGTTTTTTCAAGATTGCAAAAAGGCACAAAAAATTATTTTCACATTTTTTTTTTGGTATTGAAAATTGTGAAATTTTATGTTTACACCGCTACAGCAGGAGTATTATTCATCTCATTGAAATGATTTTTAAACCAGTAAAAAGCTAAATTCTTTCACATTCACACGCTGCAAATTGTTTATCAAAATTCTTAATAATAATTGCTACAGAAATTGTTTAAACAAACCGCGCACAAAAACTGCATTATAAACTTCAGCATCGAGGTATTTTAAAAACTATTGAAGATAGATGCATACATAATTGGTATAAAATGTGCAAAAAAGAATGAAGAAGTTTTTAGTGCAAAAATTACATAGATCGATTCATTTGTGTAAAAGATATGATTTTTTTAATAACGCGCTTTGCTGTTTTCCGCTGAGCGTATGTACGACTTTAACACGAAGACGGTCTCGCACACATTATTTGATCAGTACCTTCGAAATTCAGCGCGATATTTTTTCAAAGTTTTGTATGGTCGACTATTATTTACTGGAGATTTGAATAAATTACGTGCACATTTATTTTATACTTGTAAATCTGATATAAGAAATTTACCACCGACCGAGGATTCTTTTTATTAACACATTCTGAGAGCTGCATTTCAAATAATTATTTGGAATAATGCTACGGCCTTAAATCCAAAAACTCCGAATCCAACTAACTTTGGATGGAATTTAGAAGACAATGTTCTTATACCAAAATTGATAACTATAAATGATCGTCCAAATTTATCATCCGAAAATATGTTTTGTAAATGTAAATTTAAAAAATGTACCAAAAATTGCAGGTGTAACAAAGTTGGATTACAGTGTATAATAGGTTGCTATTGTGAGGGTCAATGTCGTAAATTTAATATATAATAAATTTTCAAGTTTATGTATAATTTGAAATTATTACAAAAGATAGAATTTATTTATTCATATAATTAGTAATGTGCAGTGGTAACGCAACTGATCAAATAATGTGTGCGAGACCATCTTCGTGTTAAAGTCGTACATACGCTCAGCGGAAAACCACAAAGCGCGTTATAAAAAAAATCATAACTTTTACACAAATGAATCGATCTATGTAATTTTTTCTTTAAAAACTTCTTCATTCTTTTTTGCACATTTTATACCAATTATGTATGCATCTATCTATAATAGTTTTTAAAATACCTCGATGCTGAAGTTTATAATGCAGTTTTTGTGCGCGGTTTGTTTAAACAATTTCTGTAGCAATTATTATTAAGAATTTTGATAAACAATTTGCAGTGTGTGAACGTGAAATAATTGAGCTTTTTATTGGTTTAAAAATCATTTCAATGAGATGAATAATACTCCTGCTGTAGCGGTGTAAACATAAAATTTCACATTTTTCAATACCAAAAAAAAAAATGTGAAAATAATTTTTTGTGCCTTTTTGCAATCCTGAAAAAACGGGCCTACCCCATAGTCAGATCCGGAAAATCATTCTACATAATATGCATATTTTTAAAACCATATATCATCGAGTGCACACCCCATGATCGAATTTGTGCCTTCAGATTCCCGACTAGTAACAAAAAATACTTTGTGTGTTCAGCCTTTTACGAAATTCATGCGTTTCGTAGAAGGCAAATTTAAATAAGTTTTAGATGTTTTTTTTTTAAATGAAGTTGTCATGTACACCCGGAAGCAAAGTGTATGAACTTAAACGCAAAATTATACTGGAAGTAAATTTGAAATTGAAAGTACTCGTTGCTTGCCCTGCATCTAAATACCTTGAAAAAGCGCAACTCTTCAATAATTCATATATAAATAAATTGCATTTAGCGGACATCGATTTCTTGTTGTGAATTTTTGTAGGCTACGCTATAACCGGCATGTGTGCATGTAGATAGCTGTAAAATTATGGTAATTTCTCATAATAAAGTTTGAAAATTCGGATTTACATCAAGCTGTTATATCCAGTTCAATGGAAAGAGCGACTGAGCGAAATTTCATAATCTGTTCATATGCTATTCATGTGATAGAGTGGCGAGTACTAAATACAAATTCATGAAGAGGCAAATAATGTATGATGCGATTGTCAAGATTGTGATGAAGTTTACATTTGTTTCAGAGGTGCTTTGCACAATTGATGTCTTGGAGCTGGAGATGCCTAGGTATGCCATCAAGGGTGGTGATGTGATTCTGAAGTGCAGACACAGCGTGTCACTTGAACAGCTTCACAAAGTAGAATGGCGTAAAGGAGACACCAAGATATTTCAGTACATCAAAGGCAGGAAACCGCCATTTCGATATTTTACGATGGCAGGAGCAGAACTCAATGTACGTTTCTTACAATTCTATATAATTGCATTTTTGCGCTTCATGTACGGTTTAAAATATATTTTAAAATAAGTTTATACAGAATATCGTAAGAACCAGTTTTCATTGGAAAACTCTCGAATTTATTTTTTTTAAATTGGGATTACCTACATACAAGTTTCTAGTTGGTCAATATATTTTCTGACATCCGTTTATACCAAAAATAGACAATATCACCAATTAGTTCCAACAATCTATGTTAAACACTTAGTTAAACAGTTCTTTAGAATCGCCCTATGAACCGTTTTTAGGACATCCGGTATATCTGCACGAATATTACCGCTTTAACTATTTATTAGATTTATTTACTTTATGGTAAAACTGAACGGTTTAATAATTTGCGAGATCCCTTAGGATCCATAATGCAATATAATCAACTTGAAACTGTTTATGGTGAACCTACTTATATTTGCTCCATGTTTCAAAAACAAGCTCGAATTTAAAGGCAAATCAAAGTGCATCAGTAAAATTAATAAGTTTTTAAAATGGTAGTTTGGATGAAAAGTAAAATTCCAGGTTTATTTTTACTTCAAGGGAAGTTAGCGTTACCTAAATAAAAAAAAAAAATATTGCTACTTATGGAATATTTGTGTTTTTACTGAATAATTCTTGTGGATGAGAAGGATAAAGTACATTTGTAACGGCTTTGCAAATAAGGAAAAAGGAACACTATCTGTAACTACTGTTTATCCTTTACCAGCCGGTGCGCAATATATTATTGTATTCAGATCCAAATATTGGTTTTTACATTGTAAATGATAAAGGTCGAGTTGTGATCATTTCTACATAGCTACAATAGTGGTTAGGTCTAAAGGGGATGTGGTTTTGGCAAGATGGCCTCTGCCTATTATACGATGTTGAATGTGGCAGGATTACGATTTGAAATGCGGTAACCTGACTGGTTCTAATTATGACCTAATTTTACCACATAATTGATTATTCTTTAAATTCTATTAAGGAATGCTAAATTTTTGACATGTTTTCGTAATAATTTTTGCAATCTTATCTAGCACTATTAATCGATCATCGAAGCTACGATCTAACATTAGATTGTACTTAACGTAAACAAAACTAAATTCTGTTTTGTTATTTTTGGAAAATTATCTTTTCAACTCTCACACGACGGGTTTAATTAATTTAGCCTAATCTGAGGTAGCTTTATTTCCTGTAACCTTTCATATACTGGAGAAGTATAGGTACATAATACGAACCCGCATATCTAAATTTTATCCCCAGCACGACTAGCATCTCTTTACTCGTTAAGTAATATTATTATACTCTTCTGGCTGCGGCTTAAACACAAAATAATTCCCTCCGACTCAAACTCAAAACCAAACTTTATTGTTGTACAGTCGCGGCCAGAAAATTCCGCACGATTTTTAATCAAGTGGGTAGGTTTTTGAAAAAATTTTCTATAGTGAATCGAACTTTAAAAAACATTCAAAAATTCAGTGGCGTACAATTTATTTTCAAATTATAAAAACATAAAATAAATAAAAAGTTAACAATTTTAATTTAAAGTTTAACATTAATGAAAATTATTAGGTTAATTAATTTAAATAGATATAAAAATAACAAAATTGAATCACATTCGAAGACAACAAATAAAATAATATTTTTTTTAAATCAAAAATTGTGCTTTTTCCGCACTGAATTTCGTCACCTACTCGTTGAAACGACCACCCTTCATCTAATTTTGCTATTGCAAAACATTTTTCAGCTTCGGTTAACGTACGATACGGCATATGAAACTTTGTAAAAGTAAGAATAAAACTGACAAATCTGCTAGTTTTTAAATTAAACTGACATATCAGAAATAAAAAAATAGGCAGCTGTGGTTTAAAAACCACAATTACAAACGAAAAACACACCGTGCGGAATTTTCTGGCCGTGACTGTACCTACTACCTACTATAACTTGAATGTCAATCAATTTGTTTTAAAAGCAAAAGAATTTTCTGCAACAAGTTTTTTAATTAAAAATAACTCTATTTGAGCAGGTGTGCTGGTTTGACATTTAATTGACCAGTTGTAATTAGCAACATACTGATTCATTTTTATTTTAATCGAAATGCCAGTCATAGAGCTATAAAAGGAATGCATCGTGTAACTAAAAATTATAGCAAAGTAATTAGCTTTTTTCTGAAAGGGCATCTATCCAACTAGAATCACCTAATAACAAAGTTTGCGACTAAAAATAAATATTGCGTTTAAATCAATATGTAGTATATCATTTTATTTACCAAAATTGTTTACAGTTTTCCAGAAATTATTTAATTAGTGAACATCCAATAATTACATAATTGTAGTTGCTTTGTTTCCATTAGTGATTTAATGAACGATTTGTATTTCGGTTTAATTTAGAAGAGCAAATAAGCCCTGGCGAATAATATCAATACATAATCTATTTGAATTAATATCATTTTGTGGCGCCCTTACCTGAACCTACTAAGACAAATTCGGGCCCCGACTGCTTATAACTACGTTAATTGTGTAATAATATTAGGTGCATAATCATGTTATCCTCTAAAAGACCGATTTATATCCCATTACTCGTAAATTACATATTAGAGAATATTAGCGATATTATTCAAATCGGTATGGTTACTTCCGGAACGACCATCTTATTCATAATCAATGAACTATACTTAAATAATTAAATACTTCTGCATAATAGTCGTTTATTAACTAATTACAAATGCAGTACACACATTTGAATACTAATGCATTTTCCACAGTCTGGTATTTTTTGTTGGTTTTTGATATTAGATTTTTAAACCTATTTGTAATTAAATTATAGAATTAAACAATATATCCTTTCGAAACAAAAATTAGAGTTTCTATGGGGCCCCTAATCAAATCATTTTAATACTCATTAGCTTAGGAGTAAACATAAGTATTAAAGTATAAACATCATAAGTAATACTAATAAGATATATGTAGTTAGATTCTTCAACGGCCACCTTTAAATCTTTGATCCGTTGTATACAAAACATTAGGCTACTTATTACCAAATCAAATTTAGTGACATTAAATGTATTTCACTACAAATGTGAAGCATCTACCTATACAATGTTAGTAGAGATTTGTACAAGTTTAGGACAAGTAAGTAAAATAGGAATTCCTAGTCACCTTTCTAAATATTTAATTTACCGTTTGTCGTTTAAAACACACGTTTAACAAAACCGCCTTTCGTATTTTCAATTAAAATTCAATAAGAGCGAATAAAGTCAGGGCTTTTACGGTAAATAAGTTGTGGAATGCTTATTACCATCTGATAATTTTCACGACTAGTACTATAATTATTGCAGCTACGATCTTATATTAAAATCGTATATTATTCAACGAGCGAGTAATGATTGCTATTACTTATGAGGGTAAAGTAAAAACAGTGCACGCGTGTAGAATACTATACTTTTTTTACGAGTCGGTAAATTACGTACAATTTTGTAATTGGTTGAAAATAACTGAGTAATGATATATTATTCCACATCTGTGAATATTATATAAAGAAAACGTTTAGATAAAGAAGGTGTTATTTAATAGAAGAAGTAAAATAATTATTATTTATTATTCAGTTGTAATTACACAAGAGCTTTTTTATTGTCGAACGTAATTTTGAATGTAATTTTCCAATAATAATTTTGTTGCTTGTCGAAAAAAACTAAAAACTAAAATATGACGAAAAAAACTGACTGAAAAAATGACGAGTCTATAGGAGGAGTCACTTTTGACTCAATGGTGAGGAGCAATACTTTTGGCCGACACTATATACTATCTATATACAGTGTCCGCCATATATTAAATAATTTTAATTATTTCTAGTTGGATTCAGATATTAATTACATAAAATTTAAAGGACATGTGATGAAGCACACGTTGATAGATGCTTGCAGAATTTTAGTTCAAATTTGATGTGAGCGCGCTAAAGTAATTTCAGTTTAATCTGAGCCATTAAAACTGTTTTGTGTCTGCGCGCAAATGAAAATGAGACTCAATTATTAACTGTTATTCTAATACATATTTAATGAAACGGGGTTTAATATTACAATATTAGTTGTAATTAATAATCGGAGTATAGAAAATAATTAATAGCGTTTATCTTACTGTGAACATTTTTACTCGCGGTTTTTACAAGCATTACGTTCATTTAACAACCGTAGTTTCCTTTTTTTCTTCATTTAGCAACCATAATATACAATCCAAAAAGCAAACCTATAGTTTAAGTATTGTAATTCTAATCCCGCTCACATCTATGCAGTTTATATTTGAAAGGGTTGGTTAGTTTGTGTTATAGTATATACGATATTATTTTCAAATCAATCACATTCATTTTATTGCAAAATGTTATGCAAAAATTATTTTACGCTTCAAGTAAACCAATTTTTTAGCCATTTTTCATATTTATATGGTAATTTCTCGGGTGATTTTAAAACATAATAATTTTGTAATTTGCATAATCTCAACACTGCAATTTCATTTTTCGCCAGAACTGTTATTATCGGTGCGGATCAGAGAGTATTTTTTGAAAATTAATATAATAGTCTACCAAAAAAATTATATTCAGCAAAATTATCCAAAATGTAATTCATGAAATAATATTATTATGCGGCCACTATTAAACAACACCAGGGGTAAAAAACATATTGTTTATTCTTCTGTAAAAAATTAATTACGTCAAATATATTGTGATCGCATAATTTAATTGTAAAAATTAAAAAAACCGTAAAACTTTTAAAAGAACCCATGAATCCATTCTTTCTAAAACTTTTTATACGTAACATAAGAAACGACAAACTTATGCGCATTATTCATTACTTTTTAGTTTCTACAAATTTTAAGCAAGTAAAATCATACAGAATTACCATTCTGTAGTTTCTAATAACCATTTAACAATGGTTATTTATATTCTTATAACGATTTAACAATGGTTATTAGACACAGCCAGCAATAGTATACTTTAAGCTATAGTGAAACCTATTCTGTTCTGACCTGTGGGTTCTCAGCTGATTCCGCGTACACCAAATCAATTGAAGGCTATGTAAAATGTTTACCAGTAGCGTAGAATATCTTCCACGCCAATACAAAAATAAAAGAGTATATAACTATCTTCTTTGTCATTCACATTGATTGTATTCATAAAATCTGGGAAGTCATGTCGCAGCGCTAGCAGACGTATGTTCCTGTTATTGTTAGCATATACTGTAATGGGCTGGTAGCAATAAAACAGTACGATAAAACGTAGCAATAAAAAAGTACGTCTAGCGCATTCGATACAACAGGTCAGAACGTAGTCGACTTGACTTTAGCAAACGGATCTTCATGTATGTATGTGTGTTGGATCTGTAATTTTAAAAAAGCTGCTACTATTTTATTATTAGAAAAAATGTACCTTAGTTATATTAAAACGTAGATTTAATCTTGCTAGAAGTATAAGGAATTAAGTATAAATTTCTAGCGAGCTAGTTTGGTATTCTTCTCGTATAGCCAATATATCAGCTAAAGTGGCCGATTGCGAGAAAATTTTGTTATTTTATTTATATTTTGTTGCAGAAAACCCACAGTAGTGAAAAACAAATTCAGCTGTCTAAATTGGATTTTGCAGCATCAGGTACATACTCTTGCGTCGTCTCGACAGAGACGCCCATATTTACCCAGGATTCGGAGCGCAAGGATCTCATAGTTATTGGTAAGTACATAAAGCTCAATGCCAGTTTGAAGCTTACTTTATTTGTTAAATGAATTTGAGTTTTGAACAACAAACCGAATTACTTTTCTTGCTGAATTCTTGCAAATAGCCTTTTTTACTCGATCTGGATAAAGTAGAAAAATTCAATTAAAATTAATTTTGTAATTCAATTTTTTGTGCAAAATAGCTAGAATATTTTATTTTAGAGCCTCAAAATGGAGATCCACAAATAATATTTAATAAGGACACTTATGAAATCGGCGAAGTTTTAGAAGCAAATTGCAGTACAGCACCTGCAAAGCCGCCGCCCCATATTACATGGCTTATCAACGATGAAAAGGTAGGTAACTGAATCACATACAACCAGCGGGTTTAGTCGTTTAGTACATTTGTACATCTTCCGAGACGATATGATTTTTGTGCCGATTTGACGCTCCAATGCCACTAGAGCACAGCATTATTAAGTTTTACGTCAATAAGATAACCATGAATTTGAATACAGGAAATAATTGAAGAATAATAATTTAAAACTGAGTAGGCATATTATTCATGTTAAATAAAGAAATTTAGTTTTTTCTTGTTTAATGCTTAAAAAACAAAAAATTACATCAAGGTTCTGTTTTTCTGAGTGTTTAATTAAATTCAATTTGTGCTTTGTAAAAGAATATTTAAAATTACAATGAGAAAAAAGTGCACAATATATAGTTATGAAATGTTTCAACAGTAGCTAGAAAAAGGACATTCATTACCTTTGTTGTTTCATGTATTTTTGTTCGTACTAAATTCGTTTTCGTTCTGTTTGTAGTCACATAAATTTATTTCGTTTACAAGCTTAGCGTTCATTAATTCCCTTTTTCATCTAAACCGCAAAACAGCAAAAAATCGAATGAATCAATTACTCTCACGTTTCAAACGAGTTTCTTCTGTTTCTAGTAGTACATAAATATAGTCGTATTGACCTATTCCTTTCGATTTGTTACTGTCTTTTGCAAGAAATCCAATTTCTTTAAATGTTTTCCTGTAAAGCTCCATTCCGAACCGTTGTATTGGTTCAGCGACATTCTTTCTACCAAAATAAACTTTCTTTTAGGTCATGGATAAATTGACGAAATCGTTCTCCATTGAACCAGTACATGGTCATGGATACTTTGAACAGCGAGCGTCTTCAACAAAGCAATTGTCAATCGAAGTGCCTGATTTGCATGTAGGAGACGATGGAGATTTGCGATTAACTTGTATGGCCACCATTCCAGGTTTTATTAACAGTTTGGAAAAATATGCCGACGTTAGGAACAAAACTATTAGAAGTACGTTTTGTCATAGTGTATTAATGAATACGTTTTATAAGGCAAGTTTTATTTGCAAGGTATAAGGCAAGTTTTATTTATTTGCAGCGGGAAGCGTTCTAAAAAATCAGTGCAATAATTTTTCTTATAAAACGCGTTCATTATATTATTTTTCTCATTTACACTTTTTATAAGCCTCTGATCCTAATAAAATAAATATCGGTTATAGGCGTAAAATAAAATATATATTTGCATTTTTTAATTTATTTGAACCCTACAGTTGAAATAGAAATGACTGAAGGTCCCGTGGAGGCGATTTCCAATATCAATAATAACATCTCGTCAAGTTCTCATCGGTACTCATGGGCAGTAATGGTTCTCTCAGTTGCAAGTACGTTGTATGTAATCACGTTTCACTTGATTGAAATTTTATAGTATTATTAATTTACAATTGATTAATTGATCTTGTATATTAAAAATTGAAATGATGAAGTATATGCAAAAATCGAAGCAGATTTTGTAATATTAAATCATAAATGAAAATTTGATAATAATGCGCGCATACGAGAATGTATTTTAAGTTACAAGTTCACTTGTAGAGTAAAGAAACTTAAAAGTAATGTTTACGTACGTTGAACTTTTTACTAACACTGAAAAAAACTTGTAAATGAATTATTTTTTAGCGTGCTTATAGAAGTATAATCAATATACTATGAAAAACTATAGTCAAAAATATATTTTCCTATATAGTGTATTGGTAATTTATGTAATTTTACAAATCGAAAATATGTATTAGCCAATTTCTTTAATCATAGACTTTTTTCTTAAGTTATGATTAGTGGATTATAATTTGGATGCTTCATTTTGTAAGTCAGTTTATAAATCATGTGTATTGTCTATGTATACGAATTATGCAAGAAAAAGAAAAATTGTTTATAGGTCTAGTATATAGTATACAAAATACATTTATAATAGTGTTTTGTACATATATGTATGAACGGGGAAATACTCTGAACATGTTTTTCAACAATATATTTTTATTTAAATATATACCTCTATTTATATTTATATATAATAAAAAAATGCCTAATTATTTGGAACGAATATTCAATTACAACTCGCACCACTTACTGAATTGTTTTAGACTAATTTGGTGAGTTGTATTGTTTAGGTAAAAGAAATTCTTGGTTCTTAGAACTGTACTTGTCAATTAAAAACTTCTAGATAGAAAATATTTTTTTGATTTATTTTTATTTTTAAAGATAAGAAATATTTTCAGCACAAATGTTTTTGTTCAGAAATATTTTATTGTTGCTGTTTTTATATTAATATATTTAATGTTTAATTGTTTATTGTGATATCAAATATATATAATATATAAAATTATACATTTACGATATGATATTAGTTTAACAAAATGTACATCAATATTTCAACCCCCACAATCACAGAATAACAATCATTTTATTTTAATATTTTTACTAAACACTTATTCACAATTACTTGACAAATATACGAATATTTAACTAATAATAAAATTACCTATTAAATTAATTATTATATTTTATAAATATGCGGATAACTTTGCGTCGTAAAATTTTTGCTTTTTCTGTGCAAACGTGTATTTTACTTAATCTGATGCAACTTCAGACTGTCGAAATAAAGTGGCGCCTTCTCAGAATCATGAAAATAGCTTGCAACTTAACGATTCAAGGCGCCATATAGCGACGAAGCGCAACATGATTTAAGTGTCCATGCTTGAGGTCAAATAAGTGCAATATTTCTTCGCAATAACGTTCAGTTTAAGGCGCCAAATTTAAATTCTTTGTTAATCTAAGTCGTACATTAATACATATCAGTTTTAGCAATAAAATGTAATTGTAGGAAAAATTTTAATTTGTTATTTATTAACTAATAAAAATATACTAAATGTCAATCAATAAAGTCAATCGTATTAATTAAAATTAATAAAAAGTAATTGTGAATAAATAATAAAATATCCAAATTAAAAAAAAAATTACAATAAAAATTTGAAAAAAGTAGTCTTAGATGTGCAATAGAAGCATATTTCTAGAGAGAGTTCTAGAAATGAAATTATGTTTAGCTAAAATATTAACTTTATGAAACTGTTGGTAGAACAGTCGCGGCTATAGAAAAACGGCCAAAAATGTCTTCCTTAAACAGCTATTGTCTTGTAATATTTAAGAGAGAAATAAATATTGTCACTTCGAGCAGCTTAACTATGAGAAATTTTAATATTTTGTTTTATATAATTATATTTGGCTCTTTAGTTCGAAAAGTACCATTTTTTCGATATAAAAATGTGACAACAATTACAGGAATAATTCTTATACAAGCTCGTAGAAATGACAATAAATTGCTTTACAGCAACAAAAGAACAACATAAAAAATATTTTGTTAATGTTTTATTTCGATATTTGCTATAAAAATGTAAATAAAATTTAAGTTTTGCTTTATTTTGTAATGTTATTGTGCAAATTGTACTTAAAATATTATATTTAAAAAGACTAATTATGTATTAATGTTCATATTTAATATAGAACTTTCCTGCATTTTCCATTTGATTAATTCACTCTAGTAACTAGAGAATTAGCCCGTACCAACATTTTTATTTCCTTACCTACTGGACTAAGCCTTTATTTAGGTCTAAGCCTATTGCGCAGCCTCTCAAACCATCAAAGTTCGCTACTGTGGAGTTTTCACTGATATACAAAAACACTATGCAGCTCTGAAATGATAAATAATAATCATTCGTGCGCAAACCTAAATGATAGGAAGCCCCTAAAAGAAATACATAAATCGAAAAAAAGTTTCTTAGATTCATAAAATATAATGCGTATTAACTCTTTAATAGATCAATTAAGATGTTATAGAAGATACAAAATTGCACAAAACACAAGTTAGCTGTTTTTAAAAGGCTGTTCATGCGTAAGTGTGGTGGTTGTTTTTTACTGCGATGCCAGCGGATACGCAGTGACCTATTTTTCCATGTCCCAAATTCAATTTTTGAATTTATGACTAACGATACGATGCTCCTAGGGGCACCTTTAGTTTAATGAATGTTCTCAAAAACATTCAAGACATCTAATACATTGAGTTTGTAAGTAATAGCAAAATAACAACAGAATAAGAGATAATTTACATTCAATTTTTTAACTCTGTTGTTGATATAAATATTGAAGAACAGGGGACCCAAAATAGATCATTAAAGAACTTCTGAGTCCTGAGAAAATGTGTGAGATCTAAAACAGTGGCACCGAACAAGTTGACGTCGGTTACATAGACAGGAGAAAGTTAATTTAACCAGGGACTAATATATGCCTACAATATCAAGCTTGCCGATACAGATTCGGTGGTCCAATCTATCGAAGGCTTTAGATAAATCTGTATACAACACGTCAACTTGACCGCGTTTGTCAAGTGTTTCACAGATGTACTGAGTTTGGAATGCTAAGTTTGAGGTGGTGGACCTACCAGGACTAAAACCGTGTTGGTGGACAGAGATCATGTTCTTTGTGTGACTTGAGCTAATATTATGCAACAACGACTCGAACATTTTGGTCGCAGAGCAACAAAGCCAGACAAACTAGCTACTAGACGGTAATTAGTTATGTTATTCCGGTTGCCTTTCTAAAATATCTGTACAACACGAGATAACTTCCACACTTTAGGAAGGTAGGACTGTTTGAGAATAACGTTGAAAATGTAGGTTTGGCAAGTACGAAGACACAGTTTTTAAGTATAAATGAAGGAATGCCGTCAGGACCATAATCAACGATATCGAAGACATCGAGTCTCTTTATCGGTTAACGTATCGGTTATCTTAACTGCTGAAAATCCATAAGCGTGCAAATCTATTGTTTGATCTTTCTAGAGTTGACCCCCAAGCTATTAGTGAACCTTCACTGCCTTGATACATATAATTAAATACATGTACTCGTAATAAGCGTTGGACGGAAGGGAGGAAGCACAGTTTGACTTTCACGAACTGAAGCGGGAGAAGACAGGAATGCACACTAACTCGGTCATTACAACAATCTAGAATACTGTGCAGGACTAGCTTATTCCGGCAACACGGCCTTACGTCTCCGTATACCCAAAAAAACCAAAATAGATGACATCATTGCCAACATGATTTGTTACACATTGAAAAATAGTACATATTAATATCAAAAATGGTTATTTATAAAAATGTCAAATCCTGGAAGTCAAGGACAATAAAAGGATTTAACAATAACTAGAAAAAAAAGGAAAAAAAAGGACCTGAAACTATTGCTTAAAATTATAAAATGGCGGACACCACGCTACTTAATTGCACAGACATAATGTTCCTAAAATAGTTAACTAACATTTGCAGAAGGGTAATTCAGGAAATAACACGAGAAATAGCATGTAAATCAAGATGCTTATTTAATTTTAATTACGATCAATGAATCCTCAACCGATAGATGAATTCCCGGCCACCCCACATCCCCACAGAGTGAGAACAAAGGAAATGTGGGGTTGGTCACTTTCCCATCTAGCGCATCCCCAGGTGGTGGATAGGGGCTCGCCCCCTAATGCTTGGAGGTACCTGGGAAAACAGGCGCAAACCAGAAGTTACAAGATCGAGTGAGAAAATGGACATGTAGTGGTTGTGGAACAGAGAGAATAAGTGTATGGATGGGTTTCTAGTAGCGTCATTATTTTTCACTCGTTGATTATAGGTGGTATGTGTATCGGTTTGTGTTTTATAATTTTTTATGTTAGGTACAGAACTAGGGGGAACACCTGTTAACCTCTACTAGGCGTGTTCCTCGGTGGCGCTAGGAAATATTCTCTGGGTGGTAAGCCAACCAATCGGAGGATAGGAGCAAAGCCTCCCGCGGGCCATCAGGATTGCACGAACAGAGGAGATCACCTCTCTAAAAAACAGGGCGATATCCCCTAAATAAAAAACCCAACAAGCGTCTGTCTCGCATCGAGCGGCATGTTGGTCAGCGTCTGTCTCCAAAAGAGCGGCTGTTCCGATAATCTAGCAAAAGGCATAAAACGCAGCAGAAGGTAACTGTCCAAACCAAACATGGCGTCAAACTCTGAACCATTGTTTACCGACTAGGGGACGGATACCCCAGGTCCGGTCGGTGATGTGCTTGCTGGGCACAACCGACCGGTAGGCAACCAGGCCGAGCTATATTTATCGACTTCAGGAAGAGTCGTTGGAAAACTCCAGCATTACGCTAGTCCCGCCAACCCTAAAACCTACACGGGCCAAGGAAACATCTGAAGCAAATCGGAGGAATGAAGAAGATTCAGCCTACGACGAATACGTCCGAAGGATGAAAGCGAATAATGACAGAGCTGACAATGAGTGATTAAAGTGGATAGTTCGGGCGACACTCTCGGGCGAGTGGATAAAGGGCGACACTCTCTTTCCCCGTGAGAGAAGCTCTCAAAAAGCAAAAAATATCCAAACCGAGAGCTAAGAAAGGACAGACGGGTCTAGCGAAATGAAATGGAGTGAGCTCAAGGCTGGCATAGAAAAGCTGAGCAAATTACTGGGCAGCACGCCGGCTAGATAAAACCCAACTACAGCGCAAAGAATTCTTAGGGACGCGATCAGCTAAATTGTACGTACGGGAAATCGAGCGTTCGAAGTGGAGCACCAGACAACAACCACCACTATCAAATCAAGGGGAGAAGTGCCTAAATTGTGCTGCAGAAAGTACATAAAAACAAGGCTAAATGGCACGCTCGGCAACCTCTGGGGAAAGCTGGAGCTGCTAAGGACCGAGACGGTGGAAGATGAGAGCGTGGCTATCCACCAAGATAATACTGCGGAAATAGTGATGCTCCAAAAAATGGCGGAGTGCGTCTTTAAAGGAGGTAGCACGAGAGTGTTTATTTACACAACACGGGCTCCTGTCTCAAAGGCGGCAGCAAGCAAGCTTGGCAGAAGCAACGCAGCCGCAGCTGCAAGAGACTGGCCTACGCTTGCGTTCGTGGTCGAGCAAAAGGGCATGAGTTGAGAAGCGCCATATAAAAAAAAATCCAGCCGCGTCTGCAATCAAGGGATTCTGAAGCACAAGAGAGGGCAAACTGCTAGTGACGGCGGAAAAAAACGACGCCAACCTGGAAAAGCTGTGGCAAGCAATTGCCTCAGCAGGCGTTGACGTTCTAGAAACCAGGTTAGAAAGAGAAGACCGGGGACTGGAGACTGTTCATATAAGGGGTCTAGATGCGGTTACCACGAAGGAAGAAATCTTGGCGGCAATCGAAGACAGGACTGGGAGCCTCGATGAAAAGAAGACTAAGCTTAGCAAACTGAGAACATTTGCCAACGATATGCAGGCGGCAATTCTCATGCTGGCAACGGAAGCCCAGCTGTTGCTATCCAGCAGGGTGATACGCGTGGGCATGGTCGAGGCAAAAATCGACCGAAAAGTAAAAGTCAACAGGTGCAACCGCTGCTGGGCACACGACTATGCAGCGGCCCACTGCAAGGGCTCAGATAGGAACGAATGCTGCCTCCGATGGGGCAAGGAGGGGCACCTAGTGGCAAGTTGCAGTAGCTAGCAAGACGCCTGCAAGACGTTTGGCTGGCGCAAACAAAACGGAAGACGCTAACCAAGCAACTGCCATGGAAGTAGACCAGTCAAGCCAGGAAGTAGACCAGTCAAGGCAACTAGACGGTTGCCCTGCACACAGTTTTTAGGGATTCCAAAACGAACTGCAGGAGGAAGACACTCCAGCCGCCCGGCGGGGCTCTTGATATCGCGCAACCACCCCAGAGACTGATGTTGAGTCAATACGGTGAAATCGTACCTTTCCGTAACGTATGGGCGCAATTACTCTATATCCTAACGGCCACCAAATAGTTTCGTTCCGGCGTCGAGAAGGTTTGGATGTTGGCTAGTTGCCCTGGACCATGGCCCACGGTCAGTACTGATCTGATCGGACCTCTGCCTAGATCTGCCAAACGTAACCAGCTTGTTAAAATAAGTACTGTAAGATTATGCATTCAGCAATACTAATATGATTCTGTTATAAGTTTAGTATTGTTTTGTTTCATAAGAGTGGTAAACTTGCTTGTCAGATATACTTACCAAAAATATCGATTGCAACGCACTTTTGCTACGATAAGCTCTTCTTTTGTTCGTATGTATATTTCCTAAATAATCTTTGCAATCTTCATAAATTCTTGTTCGATTCTGCGCTAACGGTATTATTCAAGTGTCCTTTTAACAGGTTATGAGCTCAGATCGGTCGCGTTATTTGAATATTGCTAAAAGTTACGAAACGTGGGCGTGCTTATTTTTGTGAGGTTAGTTTTCTTCAATTCATGGTCGTGGCGTGACGTTTGTTTTCTTTGAAACACGGATTGCGGTGAAAGAGAGCTGCTTCGAAGGTTCCTTTCTACATAAACTAACATGAGTGACAGCAACGTAGGAAATCTGATCAACATCGTCAAATTTGATGGTCAAAACTTTCAACAATGGAAATTCCAAATCAAATGTGCATTGAGAGCAAAAGGAGTATACAGCATTGTGACAGGAGAGTCACCGAGGCCTATTCGACTAGAGGAAGCTGAACATTTGGAAGAAATAGACGACAACATTGAAGAATGAAACAAGAAAGAAAGAACAGCAATGTGTATTTTGTCCTCTGCTATGCAACTGACGCAAATTTCACTGATCGAAAATTGCGAGTGGTCGAAAAGTATAATGGACAAACTCAACTCAATCTACGAACAGAGAAGCGAAACTAACAAGTTGTTAGTTCATGAGCGTTTCTATCAATATAAAATGGAACCAACAGACTCAATGGCTCAACATATCTCAAAACTTGAATCCCTGGCACGTCAAATTACAGAGTCGGGAGACACTATAAGCAAGACCGCAATAATTACGAAGATATTGGGCACTCTTCCATTTAAATATTGGCCATTTAGACAAGCCTGGTTATCAGTGGAAGAAGGTAAACAAACTGTAACCAATTTAACTTCTAGACTAATCGATGAAAAGTCTAACCTGAACGGCAACGCTTCAATGGATACTGCACTGCTTGCAATTGGTTCAAGAAATTACCAGAAACCAAAATCAAAACTTGCAAATTAAATGTTACAACTGTAACAAAAGAGGGCATCTATCGAGAAATTGTCGAGCTCCCAGAAACTTCACCAATCAAAGACATGGAGACAATGGTGAACAAGGTCAAGGTTCAAGAGGAAGTGCATTTAACACAAAATAGCTATTAGTTTACAAAGAAATAATTAATACAATGACATACAGTGGCGGCCAAAAAAAACGCAACACCTTTAAACGAATAGTAGGCGTAATTTTAAATGTTTTAGTGTTGTAAAATGACTTTATATTAAAATTGAAAAAAATAAAAAAATAAAAAAAAATTGATATTTTTAAAAAAATATGTTTTTTTCCTGCAGCAACTTCTCACAGTAACCAACCGTCTTCTAATTCAGCAATGGCTCTGGATTTTTGAAATGTGTTTAATTGAGGCATTTATTTGAAGGATTTAAGTCTTTTGTGATAATTTATTATAAAATTATTTTGACACTGACAATAAATATGTGACTAATATCAAGTATGCTAAAAAGTTGTATTTACAAAGGGAAATATTAGGTGTTGCGTTTTTTTTGTCCGCCACTGTACATAAAATGAAGTACATGAACGGACAACATAGAATATACAGACACTAATCAGGAATCTAAAACTAAAAACAGTAATCGTCTGAGTGAGAATTCGACGTGTAGGCATACAGACATACAGAAACTTAAGTATTACAGTAACAGTATGAATGATATACAACAGACTTCCGACAGACATACAGAAACTTATTACAGCGACCGCATGAATGTCGTATGGTGAGCATGATTTAGATCAGTGTTCTGTACGTTCGTTTTCGTTTTGTTTTAATTGTTTTATTGTAAAGAAACAGAGAGAGATAGATTTTTTTGCTTTAACATTCCTAGTTTCGAAAAGCGGCGAATTTTGTGTTTTTGCACTGTTTTTGGCGTTCGAGCGTTCACGATCGTGGCCAGCGGAGCCGCTCTCCCGCTTCGACCGTTAACGTTCCGCAGTTCGCTTTTGCTATTCGAATACGCGCCGTATTACTCGCAACTCTTTTCGTTTTTTTGTAATTCGTTACATTTACCACGAGGCTACCTTTTTCCATTAAAATTTCCTTTATTCATTCTTTCGCTTTTCCTTCCTGCTTCGCTTTTCGCATCCTGCTTCGCTTTTCGTCTTTTGTACTACCAGGACGAGGATCACCATATCTTCGAACTCAACGACAACAGCCACCGAACCAAAGGTAAATGCATTTTCACTGTTCGCTGTTTTCTCTCTTTTGCTTATTTTAATTTGGTGCGAAACCGATTGAACTTTGCATTAACAATCAGCATAGTTCTAATTTTGACAAATAGACATCTGTACAACTACTCCTGCTTATCCGAGACAACAGTGTTAGCATAGCACATACGCGTTTTCCTATAATTTAAATAGGGCACTTCTACAAACCAGCACACAACTCAACCACTGACACATTAAGTCAGAAGAAGGAGATAAGATAGAATAGATACATTTAAATAAATGGAATCGTTTTACACTTGGTATACGTAAGTGCTCTACCAGACCGTCTGCCTTCAAGGGTAGTAATGTTTTTACCACAGATCGGCAGGTAGATAATCACAACAATACATGAAGAGACTAACGATACACTGGGGTTAACTGTCCAGTGCCCCAGCAGACCGTCTACCTTCAAGGTAGATTTGGCACACAGACCGGGGGCTGGGATAATACAATTGACGCAACACACTGCTGTATACGAGGCAGTGCTCTACCAGATCGTCTGCCTTCAAGGGTATGACTTTTTTTACCACAGCTCGATGGGTAGATATCGAATAGTGAAAAGAAAACATACATATTATATAAATTGAAGGACATATAGAAACAGGTAAATTGTCAGTGTCAGTGTATATGTCAGTGCTCAAGCCGGCGACAGGTGTGAAAAAGGGCCATATATTTGCATTAAGTTGCATTACTAATTATTTCGGTAACTACCGCGTAATCGGAACATTAGCAGTTGTACGGCCTCTCATGCTATTCCTATCATGTACCTGAAACACCATCCCTTGCACCATAGTTCGCCGAGGACATGTGGTTGACGGTGGGTTCGAGAGGAGAATCCGGCTATATTAAGGAAAGAAGAAAATAATTATTAGTAGGTGTCTAGAACGTTGATTAGAAATAGTGTAGAAGAAATTATATCCGCAGTTGTACGGCCTCTCATGCTATTCCTATCATGTACCTGAAACACCATCCCTTGCACCATAGGTAGCCGAGGACATGTGGTTGACGGTGGGTTCGAGAGGAGAATCCGGCTATATTAAGGAAAGAAGAAAATAATTATTAGTAGGTGTCTAGAACGTTGATTAGAAATAGTGTAGAAGAAATTATATCCGTGATTCAGACAACGAACGCGGCTTAAAGATAAGCTTAAAACCAACACGCCCAGACATTATTGTCGAGTTGTTCGTCCATATTTGTTAGTGAGGACGGAGCCAAAATGGATCCTTGTCATCGGGAAAATAGCTATAAATTAAGGGAGCACAATATTTGAATTGCGCTCTAAAGGTGGATAACGTCAGTGTGGGACACGTAGAACAGCCGCCACGTATTCCCCTTTCGAGGTACACGAACAACTGTCTCGGATTTCGCTGACGTAGGAAGGAACAATCTATCGACACGTATTCCCTTTACAAGGTACACTTCAAGGTAGATTTCTAGGTTGTGAAATCGTACCGCTTTTGGTTCCAACGGTAGCCACGAACAATGCCAACGTATTCCTCGTATAGAGGTACACGAGCATGCCACGTAGCCCGTCAGAACCGCCAGCCGACGCTCCCCGTCACTTCTGGACCATTGCAGGTGGCAGGTCATCTGGAGTCCGTAGTAAAATCCAAATCCAATCCTGAAAATTAGAGATTGGATCTCCCAGCCTTAACTTACCATTCTAAGTGTAATTTTTCAGAAGTCTCAGAAGTTTACTGATGGTGAAGTTCTTGCCTTCTGGACTACTTGCCTTCTGGTTTTATCAATGAAATTTTATGTCGCAGCAGCATATTAGCGCTGGTGACATCTGGCGGCTTACTGGTATTCTACTTATTCTCGATCGCAACCATTAATGCAGAAAACTACTTTAGCCTTGGCTTTCCACTGAGAGGGTTTCAGTCTCCCCGGCTACTTGGGTTCAGACTTAAAGAGAATGATAACCAAGGAGGATTATAACAGAGTGGTGAGGCGTTTTCTGCCATCCTAAGGACATTGGGTCAAGGTTTCTAACTACATGCATTCAAAATGAAACTAATAAGATTATACTAATGCTAATGAGATTCTAATGGAAATCACTATATACAAAAATTGAGAGGATCATATACAAAATCATAAACTACAAAGTTCAACTATGACCCCCATCGTATACCTGCCGCCACTGTTCGACTAGGTTTGCTCATGCGCGCAGCTTGCGCATTAGTCGCCATTTTTGTTTCTTGGACTTTTTTGATTCTTTCTTTACCGTCCGGTTTCTGGGCCGGTTGGGGGTGGTGTCTTCCACGTTGCAACTTATGACTCGGAACGGCCGCAGATTGTGGAACGGTGAGGGCGCTGGGTTCCACGCCTCCTTGGACACTACCATTAACCAGGAGCCTGGGCCTGTCTTGCCGTAGTCAGGGTTGGAACGGGGGTCGACCGGTTTTATGGAATAACTGACTGCTTGGCTACTGGAGGTAAGGAACCAAGTTGGCGGTGTTAAACGCTCCCTTAATTCGAGCACTGGTCACGTCCGTGATTTTGTAGCAGTTAGGGTGAGGTATTCCGGTAATTCGGTAAGGGCCATCATACAGCACACAGAACTTTTTAGCTACCCCCTCGGCGGCGTTGGAAGTAGGATTGGTTTTTAGTAGAACCAAATCATTGAGGTGGTAAATTGTGTTCTGGTGTTTCTGTTGTCGGACCCTTTTAGCAGCCATTTTTAGTGAATGTTGTTTGACCTCAGCACGAATTTGGGCGGTGTCTTTTGTGAAGTTCCCGTTTACATATTGTTGGATTACTGGGTTTAATAATCGCAACGGCGCCTCTCCAGTAGTAATCTCCAACGGTGAATATCCGGTACTAGCACTGGGGAAATTGTTGAAGCACGCTTCTATGTTGGGTACGAACTCGGCCCAGGCCGAATGTCGTTCACTGCAATAGGCCCTGAAGAAGCGTCCAAGCTCCTTCATCCACCGCTCCGCAGGGTTGGAACTAACGTGGCGAATTGACGAAAAACTGGGCTTTATGTGTAGTTATTCCAAACAAGCACACCACACCCGGGAGGTAAATTGGGTGCCGTGGTCGCTCAAAATTACCTTGGGTTGGATCAGGGCAAAAAATTGTCTTTCCATGCGGTTTATGGCAGCCACATCGTTGGCTTTTTTAACGGAAATAACTTTACAAATTTGGAGAAGACGTCCACCGCAACTAAGATGTAGGTCACTCCCCCGCGACCTTTAGGCAAACGTCCATAGAAATTAACCGCAACCACGTCCCCAACTTCCTCCGGAGTGATTGGGTGCAAAGGTCCCTCATAGGCCTGGTTCCGCCTTTTGGTTTTCTGGCACAGATCAAAACGGCTGAGTTGTTTTTGGATGTCGCGTGCCATATTCTTTCAGTAAAAGTACTGTTTCATTACGGGAATTACCTTACCAGCACCCAATGTCCCATCTCGTAATGGTAATGCCAAGTCAACTTATTTTGCAAGTTAAACGGGATGACAATCGTTTTTATGTTGGGTAGTAAGTAGGTATGTAAAAGCACATTTTGTTCGATCACAAACCTTTCTAATAACCGTATTTGTCTATGGTTCTGGGGAAAGTTACCGGCTTCTATTAGTCCAATAATCTCTTGTAAGACTTCGTCCTCTCGTTGGAATTGCCTAATATTGTGTAGGTCCTGGAAAATTTCTCGATAATCACCGGCAAGGTACGCAATTAGGGGTTGGTTGCGTGTTTCTGTGTAGTCCTGCGGAAAACGAGATAAGATGTCGGCCACTTTATTATCCTTTCCCGGAATGTGTTCTATGGAGAAGTCGAACTGTTGTATGAACAGTAGCCAGCGGGTTAGTCTTGAGTTGAAAAAGCGGCTGTGTTGCAAAAACGTTAGGGCGTGATGATCGGTTCGGATTGTAAATTTGGCTTGGTACACGTGCAATCTTGCCTTTTGCAGGGCATATACAATGGCCAACAGTTCTTTTTCCGTCGTGGTGTAGTTCAGCTCCGGGCCTCGTAGGCTTCTACTTAAAAAACTAACAACTCTGGGTTCCATATCCTCGGATTGTTGGTAAAGGACGGCGCCAATGCCGTAGTGGGAACTATCGGTTTCGAGGATAAATTCCTTGTTAGGGTCGGGGTGGATTAATAACACGGTTTTGAGAAAAGCTTGTTTTATCTCATGAAAACTCTTTTCCTCTGGCTCTCCCCAAGTCCACCGGGAATTCTTTTCCAATAAGTGTCTGAGTCCACGTGTAGGGTTACTATAATTTAGTACGAATCGGCGGTAGTAATTGCAGAGCCCGATAAATTCGCGTAGTTGCTTTACGTTGCGGGGTACAGGAAATTTTTGGATTGCGGAGATCTTTTCGGGGTCAGTCCGAATGCCTTCTGGTGTCAAAACGTGTTCTAGGAATTGTACTTCCTTTCGGACAAAGCATGATTTTCCTAAATTTACGGTCATATTGGCCTGTTGGAGTTTTAATAATACTGCATGGAGGTGTTCCAGATGTTCAGCAAAAGTTGTCGATGCAGCAAATTGTCGATATAGTTGAAGGTAAATCGTCTTACTTCAGGGCCCAATATAATATCCATTCCTCGAGAGAAGGAGGCGACGGCGGTTTTCAGTCCGGTAACACCTTATAGCAATAGCTCCGACCGTTATATAGGATCGCGGTATATTTCTGGCTCTCGGGGTTTAGTGGAATCTGCCAATATGACGCCACCAGATCCAAGCTGGTCAAGTACTTACGTTGGTAAAACCGTTGAAGGAGTTCCTCGGTATCTGGTGGGCTTTCGTGATCGGCAACCATGTACTGGTTCAGCTCCCGCGCATCCAAACATATGCGAACACTTCCGTCCTTCTTTTTCACCACAGTCATCGGACTGGAGTATGGAGATGGCGCCCTTTCAATTATGCCCGTATCTTTCATTTCTTTGAGTTTTTTTCTCAACGGCGTCTCGTACCGCAAATGGTATCGGGTAGCTCTTGCGAATGAATAGCTTTGACGTTGTTAGTTCGATGGTGTGCTCATAGAGAGTGGTCAAGCCAGGGTATTCTTGGTATAAGTTTTGAAATCGTTGGAGAAGTTGATGAAGCTTGGCACGGTCTCGTGAAGTTAGTTGTGAATTCTGTACGGCTTCTTAGATCGTGGGGGTCTTGTGGGGCGGAGCGATGATTCTGATATTAATGTCTGGTTGTGAGGGTTCGGCTGCTACCATCCTCATAAGCTTAGGCTGGCCCGTGAGCTCGTAGTAGAGCGTCAGCGGTTTATTATTTGACGTCAAAGTGATTTTTCGTTTGTTTAACAAAATCGTATTACAATTCTCTGCCAACCAATCCATGCCAAGGGTACACGGTTTGCATAGCTGGTCTATTATAAGGCAACACAGAAGGAATGCTTCTCCATTAATAACAGCCTCTAATAATGTTTGTTTGGTGACTCTGCGGCTTCTTGTTTGGTAGGCCCCTTGTATTTGTATGGCTTTGATCGGTAGCACCTTAACCTGGGGGTTGCACTTTCGTATTTATTCCCACAGCTCGTCGGAAAACAAGTGATTTCACTGCCAGTATCGACGAGCGCTCGGGTGAGGACTTGGTTTATTGTTAGCGATATTTCTGGGAATCCTTGGCTGACGGAGTTGATGAGCGAACAAATTGTAAGTAGGGGTTGTTGGCCGGGGACGGCGTCAAAGAAGGTCTTGTTGAGGGCGGTTATTGGTTGGCGAATTCCCTGTCCATACCGTCCCAGTCCCTTATTTTCTTTCCATCTTATTTTGTACAGTAAATGTTGGCCGATATTGGTTATAGATTTATTAATAATATTTACATGGGTAGGGGCTTTACGTTCCGTCGAATAAATGGGGCCGTTTAATTCGACGGTGGGCCGTTTCCCGACGAAGTTTTTCCTGATAGTCGTGTGTAGGGTGTCGCGGGGACGCGCTGGTGTCGGCGATCTAGCCGGTACTAGGACGAGAATGGGGGTGGTTTGGTCACATCCACAGTTTCAGCCACAGGTGGAAGTTGTGGTGGGCAAACTTCGGCTTGTTTCCTCAAAAAGTCAGCTGCGCCCGCAATTGTGTTGTTGTTGGTTAAAATCCATAAGGATTGTATTGAGGGGGAAAAGTGCTTCATGATTTGGCCGACCAATAATGCTTCCTTGATAGGATGCGTTAGCATTCGGGCCATGCTAACATATTTGGCAAAGTGGTTGACCGTTGGGGTTGTTCCGTCCCAAACATCGGTGTTTATTTGGTGCCTGACGTGATTCTGTTCAGTTTCGGACCAATAATGGTGTAGGAAATCGGATTTAAAGTCCGCGAAACAGGTCCAGGTAACGCTGTAAATAGTGCCGCAGTTTACAGCATCGCCTTGTAGGCATTCCATAATGGTATCCAACCGCTGCGGTTCAGCAGTGGACATTTTCTTGTAATTAAGATCCAGTTCCTCCAGAAATTTGGTGGGGTGTTTGGTGCGGTCACCCCGGAAAACTGGCGCTGTCATCGGTTGTGTATAGAGGACGCTGTTACTACTGGAGAGTGAATGCGCTCTCGCACCCGAGCGACCAGAGCTAAGTTTGCCTAATCTAGGAATCTGTGACTCGTGAATTTGGCTGAGTTGGTGGAGAACATCCCGGTGACATGCCACAACACTCTTGCCAAGATTTCGCACTAGTGTTTCAGTGGCTAGAAGTCTGTCTTGTCGCCATTGAGCGTTATGCACTAGTTGCTGTTGTGCCAGATCGCGTACCCGTTCATCGATGGTAACCACCGACATTTCTCCATTAGGGCTGGTTTCATCGTCGTTCGGCTCCCTAGAGTCTGAAACACCATTCCTTGTTATAGACATAACCGGATTTGAGATACACCCGGCTCTTGTGAGCTTTGTCATCCCCTTCAAAACCTGCGCAGATTGAAAACATTGTTCCCGGCCATCGCACCACTGTGACCTTTCTGACCCAGGCCATGTCATCCCTCGTAAGAGAATGGATCGTAGACTAGTTTGCTCCGGAGTCAACAAAGTTCTGCGCAGGTTAGGAGGGATTGAAAACACTCTGGTTTGATTTAATACATATATTGAGATATCAACAATACACACATTAAAAGCATAGCGACATACATACATAATGAATAAACGTTATTACATGTACAGCTACAATAATGGGATAGTGTGATGAGTAGGAAAATGGCCTGTTACTGTCAACAACCTAGAGAGTTATAAGGATCATGACAAAATAGCTATTAGTTTACAAAGAAATAATTAATACAATGACATACATAAAATGAAGTACATGAACGGACAACATAGAATATACAGACACTAATCAGGAATCTAAAACTAAAAACAGTAATCGTCTGAGTGAGAATTCCACGTGTAGGCATACAGACATACAGAAACTTAAGTATTACAGTAACAGTATGAATGATACACAACAGACTTCCGACAGACATACAGAAACTTAGGTATTACAGCGACCGCATGAATGTCGTATGGTGAGCATGATTTAGATCAGCATAGTTCTAATTTTGACAAATAGACATCTGTACAACTACTCCTGCTTATCCGAGACAACAGTGTCAGCATAGCACATACGCGTTTTTTTTTTCAACCACTGACACATTAAGTCAGAAGAAGGAGATAAGATAGAATAGATACATTTAAATAAATGGAATTGTTTTACACTTGGTATACGTAAGTGCTCTACCAGACCGTCTGCCTTTAAGGGTAGTAATGCTTTTACGACAGATCGGCGGGTAGATAATCACAACAATACATGAAGAGACCAACGACACACTGGGGTTAACGGTCCAGTGCCCCAGCAGACCGTCTGCCTTCAAGGTGCATTTGGCACACAGACCGGGGGCTGGGATAATACAATTGACGCAACACAATACGAGGCAGTGCTCTACCAGATCGTCTGCCTTCAAGGGTATGACTTTTTTTACCACAGCTTGATGGGTAGATATCGAATAGTGAAAAGAAAACATACATATTATATAAATTGAAGGACATATAGAAACAGGTAAATTGTCATTGTCAGTGTATATGTCAGTGCTCAAGCCGGCGACAGGTGTGAAAAAGGGCCATATATTTGCATTAAGTTGCATTAATAATTATTTCGGTAACTACCGCGTAATCGGAACATCAGCAATTGTACGGCCTCTCATGCTATTCCTATCATGTACCTGAAACATCATCCCTTGCACCATAGTTCGCCGAGGACATGATGTTGTCGGTTTGTTTGAGGGAAGAATCCGGCTATATTAAGGAAAGAAGAAAATAATTATTAGTAGGTGTCTAGAACGTTGATTAGAAATAGTGTAGAAGAAATTATATCCGTGATTCGATCAACGAACGCGGCTTAAAGATAAGCTTAAAACGAACACGCCCAGACATTATTGTCGAGTTGTTTGTCCATATTTGTTAGTGAGGACGGAGCCAAAATGGATCCTTGTCATCGGGAAAATAGCTATAAATTAAGGGAGCACAATATTTGAATTGCGTTCTAAAGGTGGATAACGTCAGTGTGGGACACGTAGAACAACCGCCACGTATTCCCATTACGAGGTACACGAACAACTGTCTCGGATTCCGCTGACGTAGGAAGGAACAATCTATCGACACGTATTCCCTTTACAAGGTACACTTCAAGGTAGATTTCTAGGTGGTGAAATCTTACCGCTTTTGGTTCCAACGGTAGCCACGAACAATGCCAACGTATTCCTCGTATAGAGGTACACGAGCATGCCACGTAGCCCGTCAGAACCGCCAGCCGACGCTCCCCGTCACTTCTGGACCATTGCAGGTGGCAGGTCATCTGGAGTCCGTAGTAAAATCCAAATCTAATCCTGAAAATTAGAGATCGGATCTCCCAGCCTTAACTTACCATTCTAAGTGTAATTTTTCAGAAGTCTCAGAAGTTTACTTCTGGTGAAGTTCTTGCCTTCTGGACTACTTGCCTTCTGGTTTTATCAAATTGAAATTTTATGTCGCAGCAGCATACTAGCGCTGGTGACATCTGTCGGCTTACTGGTGTTCTACTTATTCTAGATCGCAACCATTAATGCAGAAAACTACTTTAGCCTTGGCTTCCCACCGAGAGGGTTTCAGATGACGCTTCTGGCTATCGCAAAGTTATGTTTATAAAACATAAAAGTGACGTTTTTGAGTGCTTTTCAAACTTCATTTAAATGTGCCAAACAAAATTTGGTTACAACATTCAAAGAGCTCGCATGGATAACGGACTGGAATACATCAATAAAAACTGTAAGCAAATATTCAAAAAGCATGGCATCGTTCTGGAAACTACTGGCATTTATACTCTGGAACAAAATGGACGTTGCTAACGTGATAAACGCAAAATAATGGAAAGTGCTCATGCCATGTTATTTGGAAGAAATATGCCAAAATCACTGTTAATACAGCTGTATATTTGCTAAACAGGACCCCGGCAAATCAAGTGAAAAATTCCACACTTTTTGAAAAATGGACTTGTAAGAAACCTGCACTTAATTATATTAAAGTTTTTGGATCCGAAGCTTATTTACACGTGCCGCATACTCTACGTCGCAAATTGGACAAGAAAAGCGAGAAGTTATTACTAGTTGGCTACAACGGCAACTCAACCAACTACAGACTGTAGAATCCTGAAACACACCGAGTCAAAGCAACAAGACACGTAATATTCGATGAAGAAATCCAGAATTCCGAAAGAGATTGCACAATCCCAATCGATTTTTCACCTGAGGAAGGCCATGTTCGAGCACCTAGAAATTCAAATGAAAACTCAGCTGAAAATGGACTCAACCATCAAGAAGGCGTGCGCAGAATGATGAAGAGAACGAAGAGCATGTAAGTAATCCTTATGTTCAAAATAGTAATGATCAAAATGTTCCAGTACATCAACGGTACAACTTACGACAACACCCAAGGGCTCCATTCTTGCAAGAAAACTACGTGATGAATTTTGATGAATTATTTTTAACGGAAGCAGTTCCAAACAACTACGATGAAGCTGTAAGCTGCGAAAAAAAGAACAATTGAAAATCTGCAATTGAAGAGGAATTGGAAGCTTTGAAATTAAACAATACGTGGGAGATTACGACTTTACCCGAACATAATAATAATAATAATAATAATAAGTTTATTGGTCCATAGATCATACAACAGATATAAGACAAGTCACAGCGAAAGAAGATAAGGATAAAAAAAATTAAACACCAATCGAAACAAAATGGGTGTTTCGAATCAAGAAATCAGCAGATAACAAAGAAGTTTGTTACAAAGCTAGACTATGCGCCAAAGGATAGACCCAAGTTTAAGGTATTGATTACCAAGAAACATTTTCGCCAACGGCAAGGTACGACAGAGCTCGAGTTCTCTTGAGCATTGCTGCCAAAAACCAATATTCAATGAAACAGTTTGATATCAAAACTGCTTTCCTTCGTGGAACGCTAAAGGAAGAAATTTATTTGGTAGCTCCCAATAGTTCCGATGTACCTGCCAACAAAGTTTGTCGATTAAACAAATCTTTATATGGACTCAAGCAAGCTTCTAAGGTATGGAATGAACTGTTCAATGAATTCATAATCAGTTTTGGCTTTAATCAAAGTTTCGCTGACAAATGCTTGTATATTCGAAAATTAATCTCAAATGACGATGATGACATAAAAGACATTTTACAACGCCTGAAAGAGAAGTTTCAAATCACAATCATTGGTAATCCAAAGTGCTTTATTGGTATGGAAATCATCCACGATGAATCAAATGGTTCCATCTTCATACATCAGCAAAGCTACAAAAATCGTATTGTACAAAAGTTTAATTTAGAAGATGCAAATCCTATCGGAACGCCAGCCGATGTGAACACTAGATTGAAGATTGAACACCGAAGATTTAATTCACCAACTAAGGGACAATGAAGTACCCTACAGAGAAGCTGTAGGATCACTAATGTTTACTGCTATTGTTAGCCGACCAGATAGCATGTATGCTGTATCAATAGCAAGTAGATATAGCCCAGTCAATTGGTGATTTGGGGATGCAATATTTGGGAAAGTTTTGATTTCACTGATTCTATATGTTTTTTGGGTTGCTCAACACGAATCTGGAGCTTCCCACCAAAATTTCTGAACGTAACATGATTAAAATCGCAAAAAAACCTCAAATTTTTTGGATTTTTTTTAATTTTTGGCTAATAATTTGAAAACCGTGCATTCTAGCTAAGACCAAGTTTAGTAGTAAATTAAAGAGCATAAAATTCTGCGTCGATTAACATATAATAACATTTAATTTGGTTTAGTGGTATGACCACAATCATTAGTCAAGTCAATTTTTTTAACTTTTCTTAAAATTCCGTTAAGGCGATATTTGAACGCCAATAACTTAAAAACGGCTTCTGATACGCAAAAATGTATGCAAAGAAAGTTGTAAAGCATTTATTGAGGTCTTCTATCTTGATTGCTGCCAAACCTTCAGCATTAGTCTCCAAATGCATGAGTTTGACTTCGGCAGATGGTAGTTTTTTAAGCGAGGTATGAATTAATCTGGTGCTATAGCATGTTTATTAGTAAGGCAAAAAACACTACCCATCACATGAAAATTATTCAGACCATCAATTGATTGAACATTGAAGTCCGCGTTGTCAAATACCAGTTGAGAAAAATAAGGCTTTTGTATTTGCATAGGAGGTGTCACTAATGTTGATATTTCAAACTGAACAGTTTCATGGTAAAATGCACAAAATCCCAGGGACGATAAGAGATCAATCAGTTTTCTTGAGGCAAACTTTCTGTATACAAATGAAGCCAATCCTAACAGTATTGGAGAGATAAATGAATTTGGTCTCACAGCCGAAATTATAGTGTGAGCAAGAGCAGTACACTTTCTTTTCCAAGGTTCAGGGTCCCCACGCTTTTTATGGAGTATCACTTTTTCCGTAAATATACGAAGACTTTTAGGAATGAGTTCTTGACTACCTGCCATAAAGTTATCTGGTGGAGGATATTGTGTTGTTTGGTAGAATTGGCTTCGTATGTCTTCGACAATTATAGCAGCTGCAGTCTCCACGATACAAAGTCTCTCTTCTTCTTCAGCAGCAGACTTCCGCTGGTACCATGCGTCAGTCAAAATTTTATAGCCAGTATTTTTAAAACAGACAGTGACCATCTTATGGCTGGAGGGGAAGAACTGATTATTATATCGCTTCCATAACGTTCGAGAAGCTTAGTTTTTATTTTCCGAACATCGGGGCAATAATCGCTTTTGATTTGCGCAATTAACTCTTTCATGGAAAATTGACATTTATCACCCCTGTCTTCGAGGTAATTGTAAATATCGTCCATTGCTTCTAGAAGTTCATTACCGAATCTGCCTCTTTTTACTTTCTTTGGTTTAGATTTTTTTCGATGGTACAGTTTTTTTATGCAGTGGAGGTGATATTGATCATCACTGGCTATCAAATCACTAATGTCGGCAAGACATCCTACTATATCTCTTCCGAAGTCATCGTCTTGTTCCTTAGCTCGATTCAGGACATTTTCCTTCACCTTCAGCATTCTCACCTGATAAACTTTGTTGCGATTGATTTTCTTCCTTCGTTCCTCCGCCAAAAACTCTGCTGTTATGCGGTCCCCACACAAAAAACAGTGTGTTTTAAACGAGAAAGAAGTTACATTACAACGTGTTTTTGGTCTAAATTCATCTTGTTCCAGCTTCTTAATATGTGAGCAGCAATCAATCTTGATCAATCTTGATATGAGCAGCGATACCTGAATAGACACTTGGTTCATAAAACGCTTTCCATCCCTTCTTTGCCTGCTAGCCTCCTTCAATTTTTCCAAACCACGATCTCGCACAGTAGTCACTTTTAATTTTTCTGGATCCAGCACTTCATCACAAATAAAACATACGTTTTCATCGATGATGAATCTTGTCACACAGTTTATTCACTATTAAATAAGCAAGCTTCAAACGTAGTAAGTTGTTAACATGCGGAAATTACTACTGAACTGAAGAAGCACTGATCGCCTGTTCGGTGTGTGCCTTACCCATTGAAGTAAGGAACACACTACTACTATATTAGTAGTGGTGCGTGCGGCTAATACTAGTATGTAGTAGTATGTATAGTAGTATGCATTAGCTAATATTAGTATTAGTACGGCTAGTATTAGTATTACTAGCCGTTTTCAAATTATTAACGTTCAAATGTGAACTTAACGGAATTTTCAGAAAAGTTAAAAAAATTGACTTTTTTGACTGTTGATTGTGGCCATACCACTCAACCGAACTAAATGTTATTATATGTCAATCGACGCAGAATATTATGCTCTTTAATTTAGTACTAAGCTTTGTTTTAGCTAGAATGCACGGTTTTCAAGTTGTAAGTCAAAAATAAAAAAAAAAATCAAAATTTTTGAATTTTTTCCCGATTTTGACTAAGTTGCGTTCAGAAATTTTGGTGGGAAGTTCCGAATTCGTGTTCAGCATCCCAAAAAACATATAGGATGAGTAAAATCAAAACTTCTCCAAATATTGCATCCCCGATGCCTTTTTAGGCACCAATTAACTGGGCTAATATCTAAACAATCCGACACAAGCACACTGGAACGCTGTTAAAAGGATTATAAAGTACCTAAAAGGAACCGTTAACTATGGCATCATCTACTATTCAGAAGCCAAAGGTCCCTTATTAGAAGGATTATCGGATTCCGACTTCGCCGGAGACTGTAATACTAGAAGATCAACTACAGGATTCGTTTTCAAGGTGAATAGTTTTGCAGTGACATGGTGTAGTCAACGTCAAAGCACCGTCAGTCTTTCAACTGCTGAAGCCGAATACGTTGCCGCATCCCGTGCTTGCAAAGAATGGATCTGGCTTCAAAATTTGTTAAGTGATTTAAAAGAGAGTGTAGTGAAACCAACAATTTTTTTTGAAAATCAAAGTGCCACAAAACTAGTGAAAAATCCAGTGTTTCATCCACGTACTAAACATATTGATATCAAATGGCATTTTATTCGTGAAAAATTTGAATACAATGTAATTTGTGTGGAATTTATACCAAGCAACAAGCAAATTCCAGACATTACTAAACCGTTAAATTCGAAATTGTTCAATAATTTTATGCAATTGCTTGAAATGTCTTATAGCAAAAATGTTTAAACTCTTATCAAATGTTTCAAAGTAGAATTAATGTTTGAATATTCTGCTTGCCTAATCTCGTGGGAGTGTTAAAATAAGTACTGTAAGATTATGCAACTAGAAATACTGTTAGGATTCTGTTATAAGTTTAGTATTGTTTTGTTTCATAAGAGTGGTAAACTTGCTTGTCAGATATACATACCAACAAAAATCGATCGCAACGCACTTTTGCTACGATAAGCTCTCCTTTTGTTCGTATGTATATTTCCTAAATAATCTTTGCAATCTTAATAAATTCTTGTTCGATACTGTGCTAAGGGTATTATTTAAGTGCCCTTTTAACACAGTTTATTGTGATCTTTTAGAATAGGTTTACGAAATTCGTGCAGTTTCGTCCGCTCCGCCACCACCAAGAATGTATTGCAAGATCTGTTTGCGTAGATAATTTGCCGTTTTGGTTGCCAAAAGTGCTGAGCGATAATGGGGCTCATTTGACATCAGTACAGCCGCCCTACACGCGCAGGCAAATCCGGTTGAGCGGGCCAATCTCACGCTCAAAACCACAAGCTTAGTTCTGAGACGACGATTATCGCCGATGGGACGTGCATTTGCCGGAGTTTATACTAGCGGTTTATGCTAGTGTATGCTAGCGGTAAACTTTGGTCGGAAGCTTGCTCTGCCTACAACCGTCCCCAGAGCAAGTGACACTAGTGAGGAAGCAGACTCCCCAACAGATGTAATGCCGCATCTTGGAGACTGTCTAAATTTTCCAAAACCTACGCGTTAGTACGTTTGAATTCGGATCGTGCGTTTGACATGCAGTGCAAGTACTACAATCTGCACCGCCGGTATTGGAGGAAATCTAGTGATGAATGTGGAACACAATCCGTCCTTTGGGGCAACGGATTTTGCCGCAAAACTGGCTCCGAAATACTCGGTTTCCTATACCATTGTAAAAGTCTCGTCTCCGGTAGTGTATAATTTGAAGGACACTTCCGGAATGAGGTATGCAGGTGTACATGCCAAGGAAAGGACATTTACATGTGGAAGGGAAATGTTAAACTGGCGCATGTACAGGGTGTGGTGGAGGATTCATGTATCTGTTTGTGTGTGGTTGATTTATGTGTATGTGAGTAGGAGCTTGACCAAGGCTGAGCAAAACTACACTATAACAGAGTTGCCAGGACTCACGATAATTTGGTGCTTGAGTTACTTGCGTCAGCTTATTTACGGAAGACATGTGAAGATCGTGACAGATCACCATGCTCTCTGCTGGTTAAAAACGATAAAGGACCCGACAGGGAGGTTGGCCAGATAGGCGATCAATTCATAGAATCTTGATCATACCATAATCCACAAATAACGTATATGTTCATGTAAGTAGTTTGATTAAATCTAATCTATCATTAGTCACATCTTATCTTTTGATTCATTTACCCCAAAATTAACCCGTTACGCGGACTACGACTACTTAAAATAAAAAGGAAAGGTTTGGATAAATCTGGCGCAAAGAAGGCTGGTACGCCATCAGGACCAGCAGACATCTTTTATTTAATAGTTCTCTGTAAACATCACTATCAGAAATGCTGCGGAAGTATAAGGATTTTGAAAGAGGAGAACTGTTAGTATGATTTACCATACTAGAGTCTCGACAAAACGATTTAGAAAAATGAGTGGCAAAAGCATTAACCATGGTGTTAGGAGTATTGAGTTCACAATCATTCAATGTCATGGAAGAGGGGATTCAGGATAAATTGCGTTTGGAGTTAACAAAAGTCCAAAAACTTTTTTGATCGGACCTTATAGCGTTGGCAACATTCCTAGTGTATCGATTATATTTATCCTTAATTAATATTTTAACCTCAGAACGTAATTGCCTGAACTCTGTTGACTGAAAATGTAAATTATTAGATAAATGACAACTAAATGATGAAATGAACTTCCAATTCAGTATTCTTTAGTTTAATTTTCAGAATGATTGTACCATTAAACCAAGGTGGATAAGTTCCAGTGTAATGTTTTTTAAGTGGTACGTGTATAACAAACAAACAATTAAGGATCTCATACAATTTATCAACAGCCTCGTAACATCATTAATAAGATCAAACTCAGACCAATTTATTAAAGCAAGATCTGCTCACATGTTATGCAAAGCGGGTTTTTTAAAATTAAAAGTCGCAGATGGAATGTTTGGGAAGACGCGCTTAGGTTCAAGCCCAGGTTTGGTTTGATAAATAAGGATGGATGGTAAATGTCTTCAGGACCAATAGGGTCAACATATCTACCAACACTGCATTTAGTATTATACAAAACCAGAAGTCTTTCGCCGGTATTTAGAACGGTATTCAATTAAGTCAAATTAAACGAACTATTCAAATGATTCAAGGATTCAAGGACTTTTTTAGTGTGAACATCATTAGGAAGGATATATTAAAGTCACCAAGAATGATGAAGTTGTGACCAAATATACCGTAAAGTGATGCAATTGAATCAAAGAAAAAACTCATAGTTGTTGGTGGACATTTGAGGTAGTATATAAATCATTATTCAATATATCATCTGACCAAAATGATAATATCAATATTATTTATTGTTATTGTAGTTTATTGATGGATAAACTACAAACTTTATATAAATCATTGAAACATAAAAACATTAAGCTCACAGTTGATTTTAAGAACTAAAAAGTTAATATTTGAAAATTCTCCCAGATGGTCTGAATATCAAGTACGGTGGCATTAATAGTACGCTTGGAAGCAAGCAGAACTCTTCCGGCCACGACGATTATTACAGCCAACAAAGTTCCTATCCGATCGAAACATATTAAACAAATACATTAATTCTGGATTTTTGACACCAAAAATAGCAAGACCGAATACCTTTAAACTAGCTGATTCTTTATCTACTCCTAATAGTTTACATAATCTATTTGTTATGAAGCTTGATTGAGAGCCTGAATCGTGTAAAACGCCGACAAATTGCGGATTGCCGGCTTGGTCGTAAATTTTAACGCGTGCTGTTGATGCTAGTACATATGTCCAAAGTCAAGCATTCCTACCGGTGATTTGATAAACAACAAAGTCAGCGAGAAGGGCGTTGCCGCAGCTATAAAAAATGTTAAAGTATCAAATTTAAACAAACTGACCATTGACAATGTGAGTAACAGGCCAGTGATGTGAGTAACAGTACAAAATCTAGCATAGAAAATTGGAAGTTAGTTACGAAACCAAAACAGCGAAAACAAAACAAACCTATAATAGGTAATTCAGTCTCAACGAATATAAACCTAGAAGCAGTACCAAACCTATGCTTTATGCATGTTTTTAAGCTTGACCCTAACACAACTGAAGTCGATGTCACAAACTTCTTAAAGACGAAATTTCCTGAAGTTAAATGTGAGATTTTAAAATCAAGATTTCCAGAATATTACTCGTCCTTCAAAGTAACAATTGAATCACAGCACCTAAATGAAGCCAAGGATCCTTCGTTATGGCCTTTAGGAACCCGAATAAACCGTTTTTTCTTCCCAAGAAAGACGACAGAACAACTTAAGTTTTAACCATAATAAACCAAATTCGATCTCTATCTTACATATCAACATACAATGTTTATCCAACAAAATTAATGAAACTCTTCTATTAGCCGATAAGTATGAGCCAGACATAGTCTGCTTTTCCGAGCACTGGCAAAAAGTAATAAATTTAAATCAAATAAATCTAGAACATTATAAATTAGCTTCACATTTTTGCAGAGAACGTCATATCCATGGGGGTGTTGCATGTTATGTAAAAGATCATGTTAATCATAAGCCACTACAACTTCAACCATACTGTGAAGAACTGCAGGGAGAGTTCTGTGGAATTGAGATTGTAGACTTGAGTCTAAAAGTGATATCTGTGTATAGGCCCTGCTGCGGTGACTTTCAGTCATTTCTGAGTAAGTTAGAGCAAATTCTCACATTACATACGCAGAACTATGATACAAAAATCTGTATAGTAGGTGACTTTAATGTTGATTTTGTGAAGGAATCTAGCAATCTGAATGAGCTTATACTGTTGCTAAATTCCTACAATTTAAAATATAATATATTGGAACCCACGAGGATAACCGATAAAAGTCAATCGTGTATAGACAATATCACAACTTCTTTAGATGATAGCCTATTTTCTACTAGTGTTATACATGCAGGTATCTCAGACCATTCAGGCCAAATTATAACAATTAACTCTCATTTAACAAATGATTATGTAAAGTTTAATACAATCAATGTAAGAAAGTTTAACAAGAAAGGTTTTCAAAAATTGAACTATCAGTTATCTCTATTAAATTGGGATATTTTTTATCTTGACAATGGAAATGCTAATGCTAACGCATTGTTATTATTAGAAACGTACAAAAATCTCGTTGAGGAAATATTCCCCTTACAGAAATCAGCAACCAAAACTGAAAAATGTTGTGAATTGGTACTCTAACAATCTGAAAGCAATAAGGAATCAACTTGAAATTGCGACAATTATATACAAGTCCTCAAAAGCGCTAGAGTCACGAAAACAACTCTGCAGCATTAAAACCTTATACAAAAGAGAAATAAAAATTGAAAAAAAAAACGATCTTATGATAACTATATATCTAACTCAACAAATCGCGTCAAAGACACTTGGAAGTTAATAAATCATGAAAGAAACAAACCTCGGTCAATAGTGCCCGACTCACTATCTGCCTCTGATTTAAATGAATATTTTGTAAACTCATCAGATTATATTATAAATACAATTCCAAAGCCACCTGTGCTTTTCCAATATTACTTACAAAATACTATTGAAATGCCTGAATCCATATTTTTGGATCCGGTCTGCGAAACTAAAGTATTAAATATTTGTACGGGTTTAAAACATTCTACAGCTGTTGACTACTATTATCTAAACAGTTCTGTAATAAAAGAAACTGTTTTAACAATATTGAAGCCACTGACCTCATTGTTCAATAACTGTATTACTCAAGGAGTCTTTCCTGATGCGTTCAAGTTTAGTAAAATTACACCAGTATTTAAGAAAGGTGATAAAGCTCGTCTAGAAAATTATAGGCCAATAAGTATTATACCATACTTTGCAAAGGTTTTCGAAATTATAATAAAATCACGTGTTCAAAAATTTCTAGACAAAAAAATGTTACTACATGATTCACAGTATGGTTTTCGATCATCTAAATCCACGATACAAGCAGTATCTCAAGTGGTAAATTATATTATTCAGGCTTTTGAAAATAGAAACTTAGTAGCAGCGTCACTTTGTGACCTGACTAAGGCATTTGATACCGTTTCACACAAAATATTATTAGAAAAATTAGAACATTACGGATTTCGTGGAACTTCACTTAACCTATTCAGATCGTATCTTTCAGAAAGATACCAATGTGTCTCAGTTAATGGATCAGAATCAACACTATTGCCAGCAAAGCACGGAGTACCCCAAGGTTTGGTCTTAGGACCCATTCTTTTTAGTGTATACATCAATGATTTGTGTTTCAACAGAACTTCTGACAACTGTGTTATATATGCTGATGACACAACCTTAATTAACACAGGTATAAATCAGATAAATCTAAATCAAAATATAGAAAAATCGGAAACTCAGGCTTTAAATTGGTTCTTGGCGAACAATTTATTTCTAAATCCTTCAAAAACGCAAAACATAATATTTTCTTCTTATAATGCATTGCAAGATAAGCACTATGTCAAATTACTCGGTATATCCCTAGACCCCACTCAAATGCCTCATATGGTATTATTTTGTGGGGTAACTCGTCACATTGCATGGGAATATTTAAATTACAAAAATCGGCATTGCGTATAAATGCCAGAGTTGGCAGAAACGAACACTGTCAACCGCTGTTTAAAAAATTTAGGATTTTAACAATACCTTGCATGTATATCTTTAGTACATTACTAGAAATCCATAAGAATAATTATAGAGATATGAGCCTTCAATCTGACATTCATAGTTACAATACGAGATCTTGTAGTGATCTCAGAACTGCTAGATACCGAACCGCAAAATCAACTGAGAATTCATTGGATCTTGGCCTGTACAACATGCTATCACACAGGACATTAGAAAATTAGGCTATAATGTATTTTACGCAACCGTAAAAAGATATCTACTGGATATGGCGTTCTACTCAATAGATAAATTTAAAATTGTAAAAAAACATAAGATTAATATTTGTAGTAACTTTAATGCTGTAATGTGATGTATTGTGGATCATGAATTGTTAACTTTAATGTAAACCTTAAACCTCAACGTAAACCTCCTGTGAACCTCATTGTAAAGCTGACAAAACTCAGCCCATTCTGACTGACTTGCCAAAAATGTATTATTGTATGTAAACTTGGTTAATAAATGCTTATTCTATTTTATTCTATTCTATGTGCCTGTACCTAGATATTCTACGCCAGAGCTTAAAGAGATTGGGCTTTGTCCTGACTTCTTTAAGACCTGGTTTTCTGATTTTGGGTATTGTTTTAGACCGCGATTGGTATTCTAAGTGTAAGAGCGTATTGTGCCATGATTTGCCCTTCCTGCAAAGTCCCATTTTGCAGGCAGTGCAAAATGGTCATTTTGGTCAGATGATATATTGAATAGAGTTTAAAGAAAAAAAAATTGCCCATTTTTACATAGCCGCCACTGTTCTATCAACAGTTTTATAACGCTATGATTTTGGCATTAGTTATTAATATGGTAAAACTAGTGCGAATGGCGTGTTAGGTCACATGAATGATTGCTCGCAAAGACGAGCGAGAAGAATTCTCGTAAATATGATCATTGGAAAATAGAAAGAAAGGATTGTCTTACCTCGTTATGTAGTTTTCTTGCTTGTTGGCGATTTACTTGACTTGTGATTTATTGTCCTGGCTCCTAGCTTATCGTGGCTTCTGGCTTATTGTGGCTTCTAGCTTGTCGTAGTTTTTGGCTTCTCGTGGCCTTTGCCGACATTTTATGCGGGTGATACTATGTTAATTCTTCGAAAATATGGATCTTGGTGAACTATATGATCTCGATGATACAAATTAAAGTCGATTACACAAACACTAATCCCTTGATTTATTAAACAAAGTTGGATTATTTTATTATTAAATGCATGTGTTTAAAGTGACGATAATTTTTCCTTTTCTTTCTCTCTCTCCCTCTCTCTTGATTTGCTCGCGTCCTCTTTCCGCTGAAGTTCCGTCTGCACTCGAAAAGCAGGAAACTAATTGGTCTCAACATTTTCACGGCCTGAACACTTACACAGCTGGCTATTGGTATTATTATTGAGAGATCAAAATTCCAGGAAAGGCTAGTCTAGTTACTGGTATATTCATCAAATAGAAAATTAAATTTTTATATTTAATATAAACATTGATACATAGTTTTTTATATATCTATAATATGACACACAAGATGAATGTTGTACAGTACATTTTCCATAATAATATTACAAAATAAAACAAAAACTAAATTAAATTAAAAATTTTAGAGCATAGTTCTAAAGAAAACTTTTACAAAATATTTTTCATGTTGTTCTTTTGTTAATTTAAAACAATTTATTGTCATTTCTACGAGCTTGTATAGGAATTATTCCTGTAATTGTTGTGTCACATTTTCTTATAAAACAAATAAATTGATACTTGGCAGAATGTAATTGTAATATACCAAAAAAGTAATAAAAATTTCTCATAATTTAGCTGCTCGAATTGACAATTTGTTGTTCTCTCTTAAATATTATAAGACAATAGCAGTTTACGGAAGACATTTTTGGCCATTTTTCTAGAGCCGGACTGTTCTATCAATAGTTTTATAAAGCTATAATTTTAACTAATAGTTATTTGTGCATCAAGGCATTAAAACAGCATTTTTTTATCACGAAACTGGAGATAAAATTGCTTTTAATGCCGTGGTGCACATTAAATTTTGTCTGAAATCGGAATTTCTTCCACAAATGGATGCAAGTATAATGCAATGCTTGATGTAAAGGCCGATTTCGGATATAAGTGTTAAATGTAAATCACAAGCAGGGTGTGAGCATTCAAAATAAACTGCTGATACTGTAGTTCTTAGTTTCGGTATCAATTATCTGAAGTGGATGACCCAGTGTTGTATATTTAAATAGTTGGTATAGTTAAATAATATTCTCCAATTACACAAATCAGTCTACTAAACTTTTTGTTCAAATTTTTATTCCAAAAGATTTTTGTTTTAATTTGAATATTTTGTTATTTATTCACAATCACTATTTTATTAATTTCAATTAATACAATTGACTTTACTGATTAACATTCAGTATATTTTTATTGGTTAATAATACATTAAAATATTCTCTAGAATTATATTTTATTGCTAAAACTGATATGCATTCATTTACGATTTAGATTTAGTAGAAAATTTAACGTTGGCGCCATGGCATGAGCACCATGGCAAAGAAGTATTGCGTTTCTTTTTAGCTCATACCAAGTATATTGTTGCCTCACAAGTCCAAAAGTTAGCCGCCCCATTGCGATGAACTTACAAGTACGCTATATGTACCAACTGGAAAATGTCATTCCTCACGTGAGCTAAATAGTATTTTTTCTATTAATTATAGCTTGAAAATTTAACCATTTAACATGTTTCTCATATGTGGGTAAAATACTCAATTTAGTCAGTTTGACTCATTATGGGCTGTGTGCGAGTGAGCGGAGCACTGAACTGTGTAATATTAAAACTATAATAATAGGTGTATTCGCGACAACTGATTTAAGCGATTTAAGTAGCTCGAACTGAACGCAATTAGTTGAAAAGTGTTCTAACGTCAACAAACTCACTTCTCTGGTAGTACAGCATGAGTTCTTCCATCCAAAGTGATTGAACTAAACTGATACTGATTGCAATCACGAGTCGCGAATACAGCTATTATTAACAAGTTTATTATATAGTTCAGTAGATCGGAGTCAATGGATATTTTACCTCCAGCGCCTCGGGGTTTCTTAAGTACTTATCCGTAACTTTATAATTGTCAATCCTGGCAAAACCTTTTTTACTTTTTAATCCGTTTTTACCTTTTTTAATTGTTTTTGCAGTGAAACAGATAGAATGTGTGACATTTTAAAATACTGATTTTCAAATAACGTCCGTATTACTATATGCTTGACGGATGATTAATTCAACATTTTTCCACCAGTGTGCGCCACACACCTGCACGCACAGAACCTATAGTCAATCCAAATTAATAATTTACGGTCGTTTTTCCTGAGCTTGTGGTTGCACTTCTATGAACTTTTTAGATAAAATTGTATTAACCTGTACGATATCCTATCAACATCACGTCATTCATTCTATTGTTTATATTATTGAATGTGCGATATAAGATAACTGTGGGATATTGTGTTACGGATCTAAATATTAGCCAAATCGATTTTATTATTAAATGTTGTATTTAAGTTAGACACAGAATGTAAACAATGAATGAATTACAGATTGACTGTGTAATACAAATTCTAAATCATTAGGAATTTATATTAATCTGAATGATTTATATTATGTAAAAAAGCTTAGAGGAGTGAGGCCAAGCGCAAGAAAATGGCGCCAATTGTTAACTTGGATCTTATGTGAACGCTTTCAAGATTATTTCTGCCTTGAGCATTTTGATGAAAAGCTTCAATCTGTTTAAATTCTCTTTAGGAACAAAATTATTTCTAATACTATTTAATAATTCATCAATATTTTATTCCTGTACTTCATCTAATTTATTATTATTATTAGTACAATGTCTGTATATTTATCAAGTAATTGTGAATAAATGTCTATTAATAATATTAAACTAAAATTATTGTTATTCTATGATCGTGGAGATTGAAATATTGATGAACATTTTGTTGAATTCCAATTATATTCTAAATGTATATGTATACTAATCAGACAAAAAAGTATTTAAAAGTTATTGTATAATAATATCCCGCGACGCGGTCCCGATTTTTTCATGTCTTTTCTGCTCGAGATATTTGGGTAGCAACAAAACATTTGTATTAAAATAAAATTATTCGATGAAACTTGTATCTCTTGTGTATTGTGAAACTTGTATCCCTCGAAAAAACCACTCATCTTGATAGATCATAAAATCGATCATAATCATTCTTGGTATTACTATTGAAAATTTGTAATTAAAAACAATAATAAAATAATTTTGTCTATCTTGTTAAAAGATCAGTAAATAGAGCGAGTTGTAAAAGAATTTTCGTTCCAAATTATTAGACATTTTTTTTTTTAGCGTATAAATATAAATATTTAAATAAAAATATAGTTTAAAAATAGAGTTTTTCCCATTCCATAAACACAAGTACAAAACACCATTATACACGTACTATTTTAATTACAACATTCTTGATACATTAACAATTTTTCATTCATTTTGCCAAAACAAATAAACTATATACTAACTCACAAAATAAACCATTCAAAATATAATAAATATCATAAATAATGTTTAGAAACCATTATTTTTTAGCAACCTACCTTGAAATTAAAAGATATTTATGATGTCAGTGTTAAAAGTGAGCTTTTATATTGTGCGTTGAAAAAATTACGGGACGAACGCAGCGAGGGGAGTAACTGCACGAACAAAATAAAATCAAACTAAAATTATATAAAACATTAATACGAAAATATATATTTGACTATATATAGACCTTTTTATATATATATATATATTCCTAACTTCTACAAGCGTGCTAAAAATAATTCATTTCGAAGTTTTTATCTCGGTTTTTATAATAGTTTTTTTATAGTATAAAAAGTTTAAATTAAAAATAAATAAATAGGTATGTACATATAAAAAGTTTATAAGAAGTAAATATAAAAATTAAATTAAATGCATATAAATCAACATTCATTTTATGCTTTTCTAATCTACAAATTAAATTGTTGTTTAAAATTGAAATGAATGAAATGAGATTTATTTTCAGATGTTCATTCATTATTTATTATGATTAAATTTAACAGAAGCTGCTTCGATTTTAACATATACTTTATCGACTTACTTTTTAACATACAAAATCAATACATCTATCATAAATTAATTATACTATAAAATTTCAATCAAGTGAGACTTGATTACAAACAACGTACTTGCAACTGATAGAACCAATACTGTCCACGAGTACCGATGACTTGACGAGACGTTATTATTGATATTGGAAATGGCCTCCACAGGACCTTCAGTCATTTCTATTTCAACTGAAAGGGTTCAAATAAATTATAAAATTTAAATATTTATTTTTATTTTAAGTCTACAATAGATATTTATTTTATATTGATCGGTATGCCAATCAATATAATACTCATCATGGAGATTTTAGGCGAGGCATATGAAAGGCATAAAATAGAAAAAATATTATAAAAAACGTAAAACGTTCAAAAGTAAAAATGTTGCACTCATCGATTAGTACGCTTACCGTGGTAAACTAGTGGTAAACTTTACCGTGGTAAACTAGTAACCGTGCAATAAGACTTACTTTATAAAACATGTTCTTTAATATATTATTACAAAACGTACCTCTAATAGTTTTGTTTCTAATGTCGGCATAGTTTTCCAAACTGTTAACAAAACCTGGAATTGTGGCCATGCAAGTTAGTCGCAATTCACCATCATCCCCTACATGCAAATCAGATACTTCTATTGACAATTGCTTTGTTGAAGATGCTCGCTGTTCAAAGTATCCATGACCATGTACTGGATCAATCGAGAACGATTTTGTCAACTTATCCATTACCTGAAAGTAAGTTCATTTTGATAGAAAGAATGTCGCTGAACCGATACAAAGATCCTTAACGAAGCTTTATAGGAAAACATTTAAAGAAATTAGATTTTTTGTAAAAGACAGTGACAAATGGAAAGGAATAGGTCAACAGGTACGTTTGTATTTATGTTCTACTAGTAGAAACATAAGACACTCTTCTGAAACGTGAGAGTAATTGATTCTCTTGATGTTTCCGCAATATATTTTACGGTGTTTTGCGGTTTAATTAAAAAAGGGACATTAATGAACGCTAAGGGAATTTTTAAATGAAATAAAGTTATGTGACTACAAACAGAACGAATACGAATTTACGACGAACAAAAATACATAAAACAACAAAGGGAAGGGCCTTTTCTAGCTGCAGTTGAAATATTTCATAATTATGAAAGTATACATACTTTTCTTCTCATTGCAATTTTAAATAATCTTTTACAAAGCACGAACCAAATTTAATCAAACACTCATACCTACAGAGACTTGATGTACATTTTTATTTTCTAAACATTAAACGAGAAAAAGCTAGATTTCTTTATTTCAAATAAATAATCTGCATCAGCCAACATATCTTTTATATTCTTTATATGTTATTTCTGGCGGGTTCATGAATAATGAATTATTAATGAGTATTTTTAATATTTTTATTTTGTCAATTTTGTAAATTGTGCCCAAGGGAAAGCGCTTTAAATCATGAATTTTCACAGATAAGTGCTTTTATGATATAATTTGTCCTTTCAGATATAATTACTAACTTTGATACTTTTCAGGGACGAAATACTTATATTCAAAGTTCAATATACATTTTGTATAATTATGTATCTTTTATAATTATTTTTTGCATGTAACATAAAATATTCTTTACATACGTATGATCTTTGATATTGTTTATCCTATTACGCAAAACACAAGAGTGTGTGAAGTGCTAATATGCATCTGCTGCCTCCTTAATTATTTTAGATGCTGCAAATGGTAGATAAAACCAAAGCTAGTACACCTTGAAAGTAAGTATCATTAATTTTTTACTATTTGAAATGAAATTATTAGAGAATAATTAATACTTTCTCCAAATCTCTATATTTACAAAGTTTTAAAATGTTGCTTTAAGTGTTAAAATAAAACATTTTCAAGCATAAGATTGTTGTCTGTTTAAAATAATGGCGGCACAATCAACAAAAAAAGGACAGGTATATTTTTGATAGTTATCTATGAAGTGTGTCTTTGTCCAATCTACAGGTGGATAAATGCACTAAACCCGCTTGGTTTATGTGGTTCAGTTCCTACCTTTTCATCATTGATAAGCCATGTGATATGCGGCGGCGGCTTTGCTGGTGCTGTGCTGCAATTTGCCTCCAAAACTTCGCCGATTTCATAAGTGTCCTTGTTAAATGTTATTTGTGGATCTCCATTTTGAGGCTCTAAGATAAAATATTTAATATTTTGCATAAAAAAATTCAATTACAAAATAAGTCTCGTTTGAATTTTTCCAATTCAGCCACTTCGAGTGAAAAAAAAACTATTTGCAATAATTCAGTATGAATGGTAATTCGATTCGTTGTTCAAAACTCATATTTATTTAGCAAATAAAATAAGCTTTAAACTGGTATTGAGTTTTATGTACTTACCAATAACTATGAGATCCTTGCGCTCCGAATCCTGGGTAAATATGGGCGTCTCTGTGGAGACGACGCAAGAGTATGTACCTGATGCTGCAAAATCCAATTTGGACAGCTGAATTTGTTTTTCACTACTGTAGGTTTTCTGAAACAAAATATAAACAAAATAACAGAATTCGTTATTTTGCTAGTGTTCCATTCAACAACACTAGCTTGTTCTGTGGCTATAGGAGAAGAATATTAACTAGCTACGTAAAAATGTATACATAAACCTATGCTTTGTTTTGTATACTTATTTGTTTATCTACTCTGTATATTATTTAATTCTTCTATCAAATTGTGTTCAGTTTGTGAACATTTTTCACTTTTTTGACATGTCATGTGAATTTTGCAAAAATACAAAATTTGGCAAAGATCCGTCTGTAACTTTAAAATATTAAGTGAATTTTTCTGCTTGGCAATTTTGGCGAGTTTCTAATTCGTATTTTGCATTTCTTTACAAAATTCTCAGCATTTTTTTTTGTAATTATAGTTTTAAAGTGACGGAAAAATAACCACATTTATAGTTGATGAGTGTAATATATTTTATAAGTTTTCTAAAAAGTCAAAACACTTTGTATTTTAAAAAATCAGCAACCGTTTATCTTGATATATTTGGAATATCGGAATGGTATCCGTAAGCGGACAAGAATGGAATAATAAGCAGGACTTAAAAAAAATACTCAACCATTTATTTGAACCAAACGATATCAGCGAATATTGTTTTCAACGGTTTGAAACTTTTCGAACCCACCAAATATTTTATAGTAAATAGCCTGTGGCATCAACCTACTGAAATAAAAGTAACATTAAATTGATCATTCAGCTACATCCAAGAGTATAAAACATGCTGACAACAATACTCTAATGAGCCAGGAAATTGTTTTTGAAATTTGAAAACATGAAGACGTGTTTGTTTCGGTTTCATATATCTCATTAATTTAATACTGAAATTTAAAATTTTCTTTATGAAAATATATTCCCAAACATTTCCAAGGTCGGTGCGTTGTATACACAACATGAAAATTAAAATAAATTTAATTTTAACGAAATCAAGTTTATTAATATTAAGTGTATTTCACTTCACATTTGAAGCATCTATACAATATTAATAGATAATTGAACACGTTTAACACGACAAAGTAAAATGTGGATTTTCAACTAACCGTGTAAATATTTATTTTATCGATTGTACCCTTAAAATATGTATAAACCCGTAGTGGTAGACATTTTATCAAAAAGTAATAAAACAATACTAAGAGGCAGAATAACGAAATTCCATAGACGATTGTTCTTGTGACAATAAATATTTAATATATATAAAACTAAGATAATTAGCTAGAAGAAAAAAAATTAGCTAGAAAAATAGAAAATAAGATGTACATTTTCTATCCAAATAAAATAAGAGCGAAACAAGTCACTGCTTTTACTTTAAATAAGTTGTTTATAAATTGACTGCATGAAATACTTTCACAATTCAAAGCACAATTTCCACAAAGCGTTCACTAGTACTTATAATAGTTATTTTAAACGAGCTTTAGTTTGCGAATCAATAGTCACCGATTCTTTCCATTGTCCTAATAAACAAACCGTTTTTGGCTGCACTCTAAAGATTATTAAAGACACACAATAAATAGGATTACAGATGAAAGGGACAATTTATATTTGTCTCTCTATAGAAAATAAAAGAACTTAAGGGGACTTTATTTGTTATTATTATTCAGTGGCAGAAAGACGAAAGTCCATAGCTGATTGATATTTGTGACAATTTACATATCTCGATATAAATACAAGCGCAAGGCAATATGCTTGGATACAGTGCTATGTATGTCGGTTTGATAAAGTATACATTGATGCCGTGACTACCACCTCTTTTTGCACAAACATACAGAGTTTTGAATTAGGCTTACATCATTAATATTTAAAATTAAATTACGCAGCTAAACATACAAATTGTACCACTTTTTCTGTTCTTGATTATTTATAAGTGAACCAAGATATTATAAAGTGTAAATATTTAATTGTTCTTGTAAATAAATCGTTATTATGCTATAAATTTTCCTTTAATTGATTTGGTTCAGTCGCATCAGCTGACATCCCATAGCTCATAACTAAAAAGTCAAACTATACGTACTGAAATATATTGCCATGTGCGTGTATGCGTAGCCATACAATACATCATGATACTGTTACAACGCCGCGTTTTGATCTTGTTATTTGGGGAGGTCGAAAGGGAAACTAAATTCTGGATATCAAATGGGCACGACGGATTGCGGGGGTGGCAATGTTCGTTTACTTTCCTCCGCTATATCAACACCGCTAATAAAACACTGTTACTTCTGAAATACACTTATTTATTAAATAAACAAAAATTACAAATTATGCCTAACTTATTGCTAAAATACCCTAACTTAAAATATCCCAACTTAGAAAAACGACCAAGAAAACCATGAAATTACCGCCATATCGCGAATTGAGACTTTCGACGGAATACAAGCAGCCTTCTTTGGCACACAAGATATTTATTGTGATCGCGTTTCCGCACTGTTCTCTTGCTTTAAGCACCCAGCAGGATGTCACAAACACTCTCCCTGCTGCCGGGTGGCTTCCTCTCCTTTGCGTGATCTTTGCTACCCTTACTGGATAGAACCACTCGCTCTCTGCAGATTCTTTAAGAAAGTCTAGTGGCACTTTTTTTATGTAACTTTTGCGCAAAAAAAACTCCGAGGTGACTTCTCTAAGTCAGCCGTTTTGTCTCTTTCCAAAAATATCGGTTCTCCACTCAGACCTTTTTAGCTCTCTGTTTTAGACTGAATTCTTACCACCATTTTTTTGATTTCCACTTAAACATCTGCTGATCCGTACTTCTTGGGTCGTACGACTCTTTTAGGCGACTGTTCCCACAGTGTTTGTATATTTCTTATCCTTGCAAAACTGCGATAACACACGTATCTTTGCGCCGGCACACTATTCTTACCAAAACATGTGCAATTAGTTAGTACTGGACCTATGTATACATATACATATGCAGGGTGATTCATAACAATACACTACAAACGTCTGAGCTGGATTGAGCAATTGATGACCGTGAACGACATATTATACACAAGTATTTTCCTTTATATAATTTTTTTGGTGATCTATTATAAAGATAATTTACCAAAATTACTGTCTAACCCATATCAGTAATAACAGTTCGGGTTAAAAATTAATTTGTAGTGTTGAGATTATGCAAATTATAAAATTATTATGTTTCAAAATTAGCATATAGATATGAAAATGAACAAGGGTTTAATTCAAGCACTAAATAATTTTTGCATACAATTTTTCAATCAAATCAGAGTTGTGATTGATTTTAAAATGAGTTCGTATAATATGTAACATAAAATAATTTTGTAAGTAAGCATAATTAGCGCATTTCCACCACTAATGTTCGCTAGTTTGGTTGACACGAACTCACCAACCCTCACAAATATAAACTACTTCGTAGAAGTGGTTGAGAGGGTTAGAATTTCAAGTGTGGTATCTACATTTGAACTTCGAGTTTGGTTTATAGATTGTATATTATGGTTGTTAAATAAAGACGTATGCTTGCTGAAGTTTAGAATTTATTTGCTACCGCAATAAACCGTGCGTATAAATTTTAACAGTAAGGTAAACGCTATTAATTATAGTCTACATGGGGATTATTAAATGCAACTAATATAGTAGTATTAAACCGCGATTTATTTAAATCCATGTTAAAATAACAGTTTATAATTGAATCTCTTTTTCATTTGCGAGCAAGCACGAAACAATTTTACTGGCTCAGATTAAACTGAAATTACTTTAGCGCGCTCACATCAAATTTGAACTTGTCTGAAATTCTGCAAAATGCGCTTCATCTCCTTTAAATTTCATGTACTTGAGATTGCAAGTTGACTATAAATAACTAAAATTATTTATTAGTTCTACAAAATTTGATCTTGTTACACACTTCTAATCTTCACGATAAAAATAATTTATTTGAAAGTTTTTATATTTTTAGTATAAAACAGTGTTTTTTTTGCAATATGAGGCTTGGATCTTATGAGGCTTGCAATATGAGGCATGGATCTACCAGCGTGCATATAGAGGGCGTGTTCGAAATTGCACTCGGAGAAATCCGAGAAGCTAAATCACGTTTTTGTTGACACTCGGAGAAAACTCGAATGCGTTTTAGTTGGATCTTGGAGATTTCTCCGAGCTTATCTTTTCTTCCGAGATTTTTTTTTGATCTATACTTCTTATCATTGGCGTAGAAAATAAAAATTTGCTACATATTAAAATTGCGAATTCAACAAAAATAATATATTTGTATTCCGTATGCCAATGGGGTAAATTAGTCCCAACCGCGTCACTACCCTAGTCGAATAAAATAGGTGCAAAAACCAAGCACATAAAAATTATTGGACAAATTTGATGCCTCATAAGGGAATACCCACACTTGGTCGAAGCGCGGCGAGGCAAACTGAAGCTACTTTTTGGAATTGGTAGCCGAGCAAAAATTTCGCCGCGCCTCGCTTCGTCTATATGTGCGTTAGCTAGCTACTCCAAGCTACCCCAAACGAATAATTTTTACCCAAATCCTAGCCCGAATCCATCAATTCGGGTAATTTTGGCCCATTTTGAAGTATTGAAAAAAGTTTTTTTTCAACGTTTCGTAGCTGCGGCATCAGTGTGAAATATTCGCCTTTTAGGCTTCTATTTTCGCAGATTGGGTGCACCCCAAGACGCATTCTTTTTCGACTCTGCACTTCTTCCTCTTCTTCGCATAAACTTGCAAATATAAAGCGTTCTTCATCTGAACTATCTATGATTGCTGAATTTTTGGTTACTGAAACAATGTGAAATGCATAGAACTCCATCGAACATGCCGTATATACAAAAAGTGGTGCTGGAACTATGAAGCTTCATCGCCCATGTGTGCGTTGTTTCAAATTTGGAAGCTTCGCCGCTCTTCGCTTCCCGCGCTACGGCGCGCTTGGCTTCGCCTATATGTACTTTGCCCTTTATACTTGCCAAGCAGCAATAGTTATTTATTATTATATTTAGGATCGTAATGCCGATTATTATAAAACCAGTAGTGAAAATTATCAGGTGAAACGTCTAGTTTTTAGCGAATAAGCGAATAATTTTAATGATTTTAATGATATTAGATAAAATATGTGAATTTCAATTATATATAAATGTTGTTATGTTTTTTGCATTGCAAAGAATATATAGAGTTATAAAAATCATATTCAGTAATGCAGATGTTTTTCAACGAGTATAATAACTAAAATAATTTATTGTAAAGCTTTAAATTTGTCCTTTTTAAAAATTTTCGTATAGAATTTTTAATTGTGCTCTTCCAATGAAGTGAATTTAAAGGACGCTCTACTCTAGACATATACTTTAGACGAGCATATCTTTTGACTTGACTGCACATAGAGCGGACAACCCACGTACCATCAATTTGGATAGAAGGCTATCTGTGACCAAAAAGGTGATTTCTTGAAAGATTTTATATTTGAGTTAGTTGAAGCTCACAGAATATCCGACGTGACACAAGCGACTATCGTGGATTGCACAGACATATATGGGCCTTATTCAAATTATTTAATAAAAATGGAAATTGGAAATATGTTGTCCAAGTTCTACGCTTTTTTATATTAATATAGTTTCAGTTGTGAAAATTATAGTATATTAAAGAACATGTTTCATAAGACCAATTTTATTGCACAATGTTTAAGTTTATTACGCGACCCAAAGTGAAGATAAAATTTATTATGTAATTCCTTATTAAAGCATTTATTAGTCTTTGTTAAAAAAGACAGAAACTAATTTTTAATTTATTTTATTCGGAAATTTGATTGTGTAAAGTATCGGTAATGTTTAAAGGAATTGGTTTAAAGGAAACGACGATAGTTTCTCCGTTATTTATGTTGGTCGCGGTATTACTTTGTAAAATTTTTGAAAGGCAGTGATTTTTATAGAATTATACCAATCGAAATAAATTTGGTATTGAAAATATTCATCAAAGCTTGTTTGCTTTTCTAAACTAAACCGAAATACAAATAGTTGATTAAATCAGCAATGAAAACAAACCACGTACAATTAACGTAATTATTGCATGTGGGCTAATTAAATAATTACTAGAAAACTGTAAACAATTTTTTTTAATGATAAATTACATATTTATTTAAACACAGTATTTGTTTTTGGTCCCAAAGTTTGTTATTATGCGCTTTTAGTTTAATATATGCTTTTTAAGTATAAAAAAGTTAATTACTTTATACTTTGTTATACTTTCGAGACACATGATGAATTTTTTTATAGTCCTATGCGGTCCTATGGTTTTTATTTCAATTAAAAAAAAATGGAACATCATGTTGGCAATTACAACTAGTTAATTAAATGCCATTGCAATGCACCTGTTCAAATAGAATTATTTTGAAATAAAAACTTGTTGCAGCAGTTTCCTTTGTCTTTGTGGCCAAATGATTGTAATATTCGAGTCATAGTTGTTAGTACAATAACCGTATTTTGGTTTTCAGTTTGAGGGCATTATTCTGTGTTTAAGCCGCAGCCACAACCATATAATGATATTATTTAACGAGTTGCGATGTTATTCATACAGGGGATAACATTTGGAAATGAGGGCAACTTTATGTACTTTTCCAGTATATGAAAATCTACATGAAATTAAGCCACCTGGTATTAGGGTTAATTTATTTAAACCCGTCGTGTAAGGGTTGACGTGATAATTTTCTAAATATAACAAAATGAGATTTGTTTACGTTTTGAACAATTATATATGTTAAGTTATGTATATAGTCAGTTAACTTACTCATTTGAAAACTAATTTGTATCAGATATTTTTATTTTTTTTTGTCATTGTTTGACCAAACAGTAGTGATCTTTTCTTGATGTGTAAATCTATATACAAGTAAGTTTCGTTATAAATTATTCAAGAAGTTGAACTGTCTAAAGTTGTTTTGAAAGGCCAGAGCTTTAGCATTTATATATCATCCTTCCATGTGTATTCAAATATTATGTAACCAACTGAATCTTGTTACGCTATACATTATACATTAATCACAAACAAATGTGTATGCTAAAAACCCACATACGAGTAGAAACACTTCTAACGATTGTATTATTCATTCACAAACTATTTCGGACATACTATTATAGAGATATAACTTTTATACAAATTTGTAAACAAAAATTAACATATTGTGTTATAGTCCATTAAAGACTCATAAACTCGAAACTTTAGTTTTAATCTAAATTACTAATTAAAAAAAAATATTTAGGTTGGGGGTGCAGTTGATATAAAGAATATCTGAGAACTTTGTTTAACATGGACTTTTGGAATCCACATTGCATAATATTGAAGAAGTTATCGTCAAGCAAGTCAGTAGCAGCGCATGGCTGTAAGAAATAAGTTTCTAAAACGACCACCACGTGGAATCCATCACGAATTTAAATACTTAATAGACATTAATTTTTAAACTTTATTTTGTTCTAATTATATTATTATATTAAGAGTTCTGTTCAAGAATGGCCTAATGAAATATGACTTCCAAGATATTTTGCTTAAGTTGAAACATACATGAAGCGCTAAAATGGAATTATATAGAATTATAAGGAACGTACATTGAGTTCTGCGCCGGCCATGGAAAAATATCGAAATGGCGGTTTCCTGCCTTTGATGTACTGAAATATCTTGGTGTCTCCTTTACGCCATTCTACTTTGTGAAGCTGTTCAAGTGACACGCTGTGTCTGCACTTAAGAATCACATCCCCACCCCTGATGGCATACCTGGGCATTTCCAGCTCCAAGACATCAATTGTGCAAAGCACCTCTGAAACAAATGTAAACATAATTAGAATATTGACAATAGTCAAAAGATTTTAACGGGAGTATCGTCAATTAAATAAAGTAGACTCTTTTTTCTTGTCCAAGAAAACTTAAAAAACTTTAAACTATTTTTTCTTGAGAACAAGAAAAAAGAGTCTACTTTATTTAATTGACGATACTGCCGTTAAAATATTTTGACTATCCATAAGTACGTCGTTATTTTTTTCACATAATAATGACAATCTCATTATTCATTATTTGCTTCTTCATTATATTTATCACACATACATCACATGAATAGCATATGTGTATTAATAAATTGCGCTCAGTCGCTCTCTTCATTGAACTGGATATAATGACTTGGTGTAATAATTTTGAATGTTCGAACTTTATTATGAAAAATTACGATAATTTTACAGCTATTTCGATAATTTTATAACATGCTGGATACTTTATCTACATGCTGGATACGACGTAGCCTACAAAAATTTGCAACAAGAAATCGATGACCGCTGAATTCAATTCATTTATATATGAATTATTGAAGAGTTGCGCTTTTCATGATATTTGAATACAGACCGGGCGTCGATTACTTTCAATTTTGAATTTATGTCAAGTATAATTTTACATTTAACTTTATATGCCATGCTGCGGGGTGTACATGACAACTTCCGCATTTTAAAAAACATCTAAAACCTCTTTAAATTTTTCAACTGTTTTGTAGAAGACGGGACTTTAACACTAATATTTTATATTTTGAGGTCAATTTTATTTTCAATTTCACGTTTGAAGGATGAGTTTCACTGTTGTAATATATAACCGTGAAACCGCGTGCATTTGCGTGATTTTTTTAAAAATTCCATTAGATTGTTTGTACATTGCTTAATAATAAAAATATTGCAAAAGTTAGAATAGCTCATTGAGCAGTCAATACGTTTTGTTTCACGCAATTCCACGCAATTTCACGGTTACAACAGTGAAACTGCCCCCTTAAAATCAAAATTTATAAGGGCCTTGAAACCAATTTTTAGTAGTCTTGTTTCGTATGTTGTAAGAGATCCGTATATAAGCTGAGTTGAATTATGTTGCGAGTTTAATTGGATTTGTATAACATCAACAACGCGAAAAGAAACTTCAAACACTTATATTATCTGATCTAATTTTCATTTTACAAAGAAGTCCAATCTTACTAGTAACCGGTAGAAGCATTAACTGCACTCCGCTTAAATAATTTACTATAACACACTATCAGATTCTTTCACTATTATGTTTAATTGTATCATATTAAGATCAAAGTATTTAAAACCATTGGCTAGACACGGTTTTGAACGTGAGGGGAATGGGTCTGATTTCTTTGAAATCATACCACAAAAGAACATATTATTGGGATTGAGGTATTGAAATATATATTTTTTTTGTCGGTAAACGATTCTCGCATAATAGGATTTTTTGGGGCAGAATGCACCCAGGTGCTGTGTTTTCTGTTCGGATCGTAAAACACCTACTTGTGGCTTCTAAAGCAATTTATCAAGACGCTTAGAAAAACTTCGCCTTTTGATACGACCATAAATATAACTGACGTAAAACAGGTTTTTCTCTCTTTTTCAAGACTTACAATAAAATAAATATTGTCAATTTATTATTTACACACTGATAGGCAGAGATTTTTTTAGGACCGATGGTATTCCCTAAGTGCAACAGGTTTACATTTTCCTTCCCTTGATCAAATTGAATTTTTTTAAGCCAACAGGAATTTATTGATAATCTCATAAAACCATCACGATATTGCAAATTTTATCGTTTTTATCACCTCGAACAACAAAAATACAATCAGAAATAAAAATTAAATTTGCTCAAATGGAATAATAAAGGTTCAAACTAATGAAAATTGAATCGTTAATAACATGAACTGTATAATTGGATACATTGATTTTTACGTTCTAAAAAAGTAACCCAACAAAATATAATTGAAACGTAAAATACCAAATCTAAATTGTGGCCATATAGTTTTTGAAAATATCATAAAAAGAATATTTAATTAAGTGATTTAAAAAAAAAATATCATAATGTAATTACACATAGTTCTAATTCATTTCATGTGCCAAAAATATAAAAAAAAATTGCTGTGGTTTTCAGGCTTAATTAATTTTATACTCAAGTCACACAAATTTTTCAATTTGCAGCAACTGATGTAATTAATAATATTACTAAATTATGAAATCATTGCCGGATTTTTACTTTTGCATATATAGCCGTGAAACCGCGTGGATTTGCGTAAAACATGTATTATATGCTCAGTGAGCTATTATAACTTTTCCAAAATCTTTGTTATTAATGTACAAGTAATGTACAAGTAATCTAATGGTATTTTTAGAAAGCCAACAAAATTTTAGACCGATTGAACTATAAGACGATTTTTATACAAGTTTGTTAAATATTAAAATATTTAAACTAATTAATATGAATAGATTTAAAAATGTTATATAGTTCAATCGGTTTAAAAAATTAGTGGCTTTCTAAAAATACCATTAGATCGCTTGTACATTGCTTAATAACAAAAATTTTGGAAAAGTTAGTATAGCTCACTTAGCATTTAATACATGTTTTACGCAAATCCACGCGGTTTCACGGATTTTAAGACAATAGTGAAACTCCACCCTTAATTGCTTTAAAAATAATCATGTAGGTACACTAATTAATTTACCGCAATAGGTTTAACATTATAATTTGAATACATACTTTTTTATTATATTGTAATATCATGTACAGAGTTTTATGGCTGTACAAATTTAATTTTTATAAAAAGCATGTATATAAAACGTTGCAGTGAAAGGCAGAGTAATAAATCATAAACTTGTACCAGTTTTCGGGTATGCCTCTATTCTTGGTCATTAATTAACGTTATTAAATTAAGAAATGTACGATTTCTGCTAAAGTTTATGCCACGCAAGGCTATATATAAGAAACTAACATAGTGTACCAAAATTAGCAATCAATCCCAAAAAATAAATGAGTGTTTACTACATTTTTTGATTAATGAAATGGTAGTTAACTATTACGAGCGGGTTTTTTACTGCCCAAAGACAAAAGTTAGGATACTAAGCGAAGCGAGTAGTAAATATGTTCTAGGACAGTAAGTAAGTTTGTTAAATATGATAACCGTATTAATATACCTAGCTTCAGATAAACGGACACGGTGAATTGACACTTTTCACAAGCTCTTGAGTTATCCTACAGGAAAGGATAATCCATAAGCTTACTTTATCGACTTTACTTTATTGACCTTAGTAGCTACATTCAAAACATGAACAATTTTTAATGTAGCGGAAATTACAGGATTCGACTAGCATGTATCACCATGTGTCCCCCATTAAGTATATCTTATATTTACATTTTTCCATCATCATACATCAAAAATCAAAATATAGGAAAACACTTTGATGTTGAATTATTAAGCAATATTCCGTAAATAGAATTATTTGAGTTTTAAAAAGCTGACTAAAAATGCTTTTGATGCGTAAATTCAAAGCGTTCTTTTCTTTTTTAATTTTGATAACTAGATGTATTTATGCAGTATCTTAAAACATCTGTTTCTGATACATCAGTCGAGCAACAACCAATAATAAATAATACACGTTTTAATTTCAATTTTCATTAAATGTTTATAAATAAAAAATCAAGCGGAAGATAAAAATCCAGCCATGAATGTGAGGAAACTTTTCGATCCATATATCTTGTTGCGCTTACATATTTCCTACAAGCTCAGAAAGCTGGAACTTGAATAATGCAACTTTTTGATGCATAAAAGAAAGTTTGCAGAGTTTAATTTAAAGAATCCAATATTCACGTTGCACTTAGACTTAATTGCTCGGCTGAAAATTAAATTACAGTAGTCGTTAAAGTTTTTAGGGTTGAGCAGAAGAAAAAGTTATTTTCGGAACGAGGCTAAATGCTTCTCTTGGCTCAATGTTAAGGCACTGGGCCGGTTTAATTAAATTTATTACCTAATTATATTATCTTGGTTTCTCAGAAATTGCGGATGGACAATACATAGCTGCAAACTCAAAACCAAACTATAAATAAATAATTTTTTGTTGTTGATGTCTTTGCAATCGGGTTAAAGAACAAAAGGAAACTTTCCGCTTTTCCGCCCAAGATTTTAGATTTAAGACACGATTAAACGGAATCCACTAATGAGGAATAAGTTGTGGCCCGCCTTTTTGAATCATATTTTGAAAAGTACTTGGCATATTTTGATCATTTAAATAGGGATTGTATAGTTTGTCCAGAGAAAGGTAGCGGTCACGTCATCAATTTACTGGCCCTATTTGAGACAATCGTATGTATGGCTACGCTATGCAAGCGCATGACAATATGCTTGACGATACAGTTGTACGGATGACGTATGATGGCGTATACATTGATGACGTGACCGCCACCTTTCTCTGGACAAGCTATAATACCATTGTGTTGTGCATACACCCAACTTAACTTAACGTCAACTGTTTTTTTTTTAATAAATGAGAAATTACTCTGTTTCCTCAGATATTTATAAAGTTATGAACTTGAAATTTTCAAATAGTGTTGTAGGAAAATTTATGGCTGCAATATTACATTGCATTTACTAATCAAGGAAATCTGCACTTGTTTGGGGTAAAGCGTTTGCGAGGAAAAAACATAAAGCAGGCTATAATAAGAAGAGGCGGCAAATATATTATTTATTAGTGTTTTATTATTTTTATTTTTAAAAATTTCAGCAGATAATACAAAAATTAACAAATAGCCAAAAAAATAGCAAGACTAAAAGTGATAGATTTAATCAAACACTTTCCTACTTTTTTCCCTAGTTAATTAATTTTTGATTCTGCAACATAAGTGGCAAAATAATTGAAGGTGTGTATGTGGATGGTACATAAAGTTTTCCTACTTAAAACTTGGAGATACTCTCGTAAATTTTGTTAACAAGCATAATTCTATAACAAGTAATGGAAGATGTACGACTTCACAAGGCATGCAATATATTTACTACACAAATTGGTCCTACCAGACTTTCCTTCCCAGCTTTCCAAATTTATTTCTGACTAGGTGGCCAAAATAGTATATTCTGCAACGAGTGCGGAATGAGAATATTCAGCTCGAGTGGAAATCACGAGCCGAAGGGGAGTGTGACGGTTCCACGATGACTGAATATTCATTCCGACGAGTTTCAGACTATACTTTTTCTAATACTATCGTCAATTAAAATACGTCAGTTTTTACGTTTTTAGGCAATTAGTCGCTTTGGGAATTAGTTCACAGATGTCGCCGCTATAATATATGTATTAATAAACAAAATTAGTTATAAAATGTCATAAAGAATGTTCTAAATATGAATGATTTAGTTGATTGAATTATAATATTACTAATATCAACAATTAATAAATTAAATGAATAATTCATTAATCAAAATACAATAGCTTAATGTTGCGTCAACTTCCATGAGATGGCGCCACATGTGGGCATTATATCACTTGTATAAGAATGAATATTCTTGCACTTGTTGCAGAATGAGTACATTCTCAAATTAAAATTAGTTCAAGAATGTTATTATTCTAAAATAGTATTAGAAAAACTAATTTATTATGTTATTCATAAATCTGTTTGTATATTTTGAGTCGCTTTAATTTATTCAGCCGCCTCAGATTTGTTTTTCGTAAAATAAAACAAACAAAACGATACAAACTACACAGTTCTGCGTGAACTATTTTAATTTAATTTGAATGTTTTAGTTCCGCAACATAGCGCAAACTATGACGGTTTTATTTAATTAAAATTTTGCAAAATATGCGAGTATATTCGAGTGAAATTTAAATTAAAATTTATAGAAAATGTTAAACTAAAAGACAATATTAATTATGTATCATTTACGGGGAGAGCAATAAGATATATTTTTTATGCTCGATTACTCAAGTATCCAAAAATATGAGTAGTAAAAATGCTTTGTGTAAAAAGTGCGACGTTTTTGATTTGTAAAATCTGTAAAATTCTTGTATTATTTGTAGTTTTTTATATGAAATATGTTTAACACGATTAAATAGTCAATACAAATTTTATTCAGTCCATAATTATTTACCGTTTATTGTTTAATCAAAAACTATTCAGAAATATTAAAATATCCACTTCAATTTTTGAGCAGTGTAGTATCAACATACATTACAGCGAAATGTATTGCATTTTATTTTAAAATGCAGCCCCGCTTTATGTGAAATGTCTGGAATTTTTTGCACTTCACACAGCTGATAAAACCGGCTCCTCATATTAGATAAGGGTAAAAAAGACTTGATGGTTTTTAAAAAAGACGTGATCGCTTACTGTCTAAGCGAGTTTCTTACAAAGCATTTTATTTCTTGTGCATCGCCAGTATTTTTTTATATTTAGTTAGAAATTGAGAGAGATATCCTGTATTGATTGTAAGTTGTTGATTTTACCATAGTGTTAAAATAATATACTAATTGTTATACACAATTATTGTTAAGACTGTTATATTATATAACATTTCAATACAAGAATTTAGATTTTTTTTCAACCTATGCGCTTTTCACAAATTACAAAGGTTTTAGCTCCCACTCTTACATCTAATAAATACTTGTCTTGACCTGCTCTTGACCCAACTTCTATAAGTCTCAAACAAAACAACAATTTGCTAATGTTTGTTTTGAAATTGATACTAATTATTTTTAATTGACGACTGGTTGTATATTTCTACTAAAATAACACTTAACTAGCAAATAAAAAGACTTTCTTTTGATTTCTATTTTCCTTTCGCATTCACCAGAAAATTAAAAGCTTTGAAGAAGCAAATTTGTTAGGCTTGTTAAGCTAAGCTAGTAAATTCAATTTATTTTGTTTTTTTATTATTTTAAAGTTAAATCAATGCAAAAAGCAATTTTCTAATTTTCAATTGATTAATATTAATTCGATATTTAGTTGGTCCCAAGGTAGCTACGAAAACCGAACTTTCTCTTCTGTTCATCCTAAACTTATCTGCAACCTTAAGCTGTTAATGTTTTCCTAATTCAGATTTAGAACACTTCCTTAATGCACTCAGGTTTTATAAATATATAAAGTCATAAAAAGATTTTTTAGATGTAATTTATTCAAATATTTGAATGATTTAATCAATAATGTTATAATCTATTCAATGATTAGAGCACGAGTACATATAAAGGCAAAACCATATTATAGTAACAATTTTATTAATCTGTAGCATAATGGTACCGATACTAAATTAGTAATAGGTATATTTACTAGGTAATAGGTATAAATGATTCGGTTTTTTTTATTTGTTGGAACTAATAATATTGAAAGTTCATTTGGTCATTTATTTTCCTACGACACTTTCAAGATATTGCATTTGTGAACTTTATGCGAAATTCAATATACGAGACGTAATTAATGAGATATGATTGTGGCTTTACATGATATGTTGTTAACACTGCCCGGCCGGTCCATTCGAAAATTAACTTAATATACACATCAATAATTGAAATGTCTATTGCCCCCTACCATTTCGCAATGTAATAAAGAAAAATACGAAACATGTTGTAGTCGCTAGCTTGTTAAATCGATTATCCACTAAAAAGTCATCTAGAATTTTGTTTGGTAATTTCCAAATGTAACAGTTCTAAAAACCGTTTATGCAAAAATATTGTTAAACAAATTGCATACAATATCTTGATTATATGCATGTTGTTACTCAAACTAACTTACGTTATTAGGATCGATAGGTTTGCTTGCAAAACTTAGGGACTATGAACCGTGTTGAAAAATCCAAATTTTATACTGGCTTTGTTTTCTAAGATATTCACCTAGGTTTTTTAATATTATTATATTAATATTTTACATTGAACTGGATTAGAAACTTCTTTAAAATTTTGATTCCTTTGATTTATGAAATAATGAATTTGGATTTTTTTTTTATTACAATTCAATGAGAAGTTGATTGCAACTTTGATTTTTGCAACTTTGAGAAGTTGATTCTTTTAAAATAATAATCAACTAGTAAATTTATTCCCGACCGGTTTCACATAAGATTTCAAAGTAAAAGTAATTACAATTCTTTTTATTAAAACGGATCTCTTATTCGAGAAGATCAAAAGCAAATTATTGTAGATCCTGCTACTTTGAACCAATTTTTTTTTATTAAAATTTTAAAAGCTTTAAAATGAATAGCTAGATTTAATCATGAACAAACGAGAACCTCGATAAAAAGACATTTATTTTTATATTATAGACTTTTTTAGGGATTTCTAAATTTAGTAGCTATATTTTAAGCTTGTCAATTAGATAGTAAATATTTTATTTTATTAGCTTCTATGCTATTGATCTTAAAATTTATGGCAAGGACCAACAATAAAACTCCAGTTCAAAGTACTGGAGTTCAACAAATAGTATATGGAAAAATTGAAGATGATTCCATGCAGCATATATACTCTAGAATGTATACACACATTTTTCAATAAAGGACGTATTCCATCTAAATAGCTGAAGTGCATAATAAATTAGACAAACAAATTGGTGGTTGTATTTATAAAGTAAGTATATAAAGTAGATAACAAAAGGCTTGTATTGATTTCAAATTAACAAACAGAAGATTCATTTGAACTGCGCCCTAATACGTAGCTACAATTATATGGGACTGACCGTAATTGGATTGAAGCAGATACATTAAAGATTCGAAATGATTCCAATTTAACTGACATCATTGTTTGTAGGAGCCTTGTTTAGGGCTATATTGCGCACATTTAATTCAAAAATGGTCCACAGGATTCAATATCCACTATATTCAAATTAAATCCTGATAATAATTAGACAGTAGACACTATCAAAATATATTGATAGAAATATATTTTGTAGTCATATGCAATATATAATTAAAACAAAATTATATAGGCATAGAATAAATTGAACAAACAAAACATTTTCAGTTCAGTGGGCTTTATAATTAAAATTATTGGGAACTTTTTTTCAGCGAGTGCAATTTTTGGTCTCATTCATTTGGTAAGCGCTCCAGCACATGCCTCATTTTTATTGTCTGGCTTTTCACGTCCATATATCTTTAAACGAGGATTAAAGAGGATGGTCCTATAGTATAGCGGCTATTTCGCGATTATTTATTCATGTTTTCTTTAAGCATTCGACTATGTTGCTAGAAAAAAAAATTCTTTACCCGAACTATTTGTGTGCCTAGAGCTTTAAGTAGTATTTTGCCGCGAGCGCTTAGACATTCTGACGCACGCACAACAATTCGTGCGCGACAAGAATTATTTCTGTTTAAAGTGCACACACTATTTTTTCTACGGTCAAAAATATTAAAATAAATTTTTAAATATGATGTAGGTATATCTGCCTACATATAAATAGTCCCATCTCTGTTTTTTTTTTAATATTTTCATGAATAACGGAGAGCAACGATTGATCTCCTAGCAAAAAAATTTATATTTGGCGTATGCGCGGAAAATCTTACCTACATAGAACAGAATGCGCGATGCTTCAGAAGCAACTAAGAAACATAAAATTCAAACTTGAAGTTTTGTATTAAACGACATCGATATTGTATTCAACTTATTTTCAAGTTGTTTTTTGAAAAAAATAATTTTATTTGAAATTTATAAATAGTTATACTGGATATTCATTCTCTTTTTTCTCTAAGAAAACGATTGCGTGTCGGCTTAAAAATACATCAAGAAACTCATTTTCAACCAATAATTATTTGCTGTTTTACTTAGGGCATTAATTACATCAACCAAAACAAGTCAAAAAATTGCGTCCATTCATTTCAAAGTTGTACAAATTAAATGTGCTTGTTTATTACAGCACTTGTTTATTACAACACAGCTGGTGTTCATTTTAATGGAACAGTCCAGTTTTCAGTTTTTGTTTAGAGGTTTTGCAATATATTAATTAACCAGTTGCTGGCTTAGCGTCTGTTCTGCACTAAACCCCGTTAAACACACAGTTTTAATTGTGTTTAATTTGCTAATTATTACTAAAGTGTTGTGATTCTAAGACAATCATAGTCAGGGTATTGATGTATGCAACTTAAACTATTTATTGTACACACTTTAATATGAGCATTAAGCTACTTAAATATCATACAATTAATTAGATCCAAAAAAAAACCTTTTAACCCTTCGAAATAACCTTTGTGTTAAAAAATATCATACTAATTGGTTAAAGGTTATTTCTAAATTGCTACTTTTAACTGAAATACTACTTTTTTTGCAATCCATAGTACAAGCAAAATTGCCACAATGTAAGTCAGGCTCCTTAAGTTCCGAAATATGATAGTAGATGGCACCATAAATCTAAAATTTATTTTTTAATAACTGATTGTTATACCATTCTTTAGCATTAGTTTTCTGTGAAAATGCAAGCTAATTTTAAATATATGCATGTAAATGTACCAGAGGACTGCTTTTTTGCAATTAATAGTACCTTCTGAAGCTTGCAGTATTTCGGTAACGGCAATGAAAACTGTGCGCTAGGCAATCATATTATGCTGCAATGCGGTTCACGTGAGAAATTATGAAATCCAATTTTTGTTATTATTTTATACCAACTATTTAATTATGTGAGTTGCTAACTATGTTTTTCGAAAAACAGAATGTAAGAATTTATTTTCATAAAAACAATCACGAAAAAGCTTCAAATTTTGGTGTAGGCGTCGGTAATTTGGTGCAGTCACGATTCTTTCATCAACAATATAAATAAAACAATCCTCTAATGGACAAATAAGTGTTTGATTGATTCAATGCTACATATAGTATATCCCACGGATTGAGTAGCAAAATCGAAATTAATATTTTGACAGACCGACAGGCGGAAGTTAGTGAATATGATTTTTGTAATCTACCCATTCTAAAAATCAAAACAAAAGTGAAATTTGGAAAAACAAATTCATCGTTAGAATACTTCCCCTATGAGAGCAGTAATATCAACCTACAGTTGAACTTTAATGTGAAATAAAGCATTCATTAACAGCAACAAAAAGGTATATAATGGCTTTTAAAAACAATAGGGGTGTTTGTTCATTTCAGTCGTGCCGGTTGGGCTTTAGTAAGTTCATAATGATTTATGAATAAAAGGAAGGTAAATGTTAAGTTGCAAAGGTCTGTTTGTATAAGACTTTCGGATGACAAACTGGAACAAGTTTGAAGACCGAATTGTATATCACGAAAGTGCTTACGACAAAGCGGTCCAATGGGGCTCTAGCTAAATTCTGCCAAAATGCTTTCCAGCACGCACACATGTGGCTACAAGTGCCTAGTAATATGTTGGCTAGTATCCTCAAATCGGTTTATGGTGGATTTCCAGTAAAATCAACATTATATTTAGAGGAATGTTGGTTTGGTCTAGGGTGTTGTAAAATATGTTGATTATATTACCAACAATTGGCTAAGACAATGAAATTTTTTTTGTTCAATATTTTACCAAAATCCAAATTTTCTAAGCCATTTAAATTATAGATATAGTTTGGCACTTAGATTTTGAGTTTTACATCATAAACATGTGTGTATGAAACTTTAGACAAGGACTTTTGTAGAAATTACTCGTATGGTTGAGAATTTAATCGCTTACCTGGAATTATAAATTTACAATTGCTGACAAAACTGATCCTCCCACACCAAAGAAAGTTTTAAAGCAATCACGAACAGTTTGAAATTGTCTGGCATTTTATACGTAATTTAATAATATTGCGGTTGTCCTTTTTTTAAGACACAAACTTAATTAATTTTATGAGAAACCAAGCGTTCCTAAAACAGATTCATATGTAACAATAAGCTATTAATTTATTTTGTTGTTATACGAGTATAGAGTGCCATTCTTGAGTTCTACGTTTCAACGATATTTCTGTAGATTACGTTTGTGACGTAGACCTCAAGATTCAAATGTCAAACTATGCTTAGAAAATATATCCAGATAAATCGTAAACCCCGGAATATGTAGGATTGCGTGACTGTATAGCTAGCGTTGAGAAGCTTAAATTTTTCTTGACAAACAATCTTGTTATTATTAGACACGACATATAAACATTCAACAATCTCTTCAAATACTTTGATAATAAAATGCTTAGTACGCAAAGCACGTGCAATTGGTTTGAGGAAGTGTCGAACAGCTCTGTTGTTTTGCGGTGGCACGTAGGGTGGTTGGTGGAGTTGAATAGGTTTGGGGTATGAAAAGGAATATGCAAAATTCCTGCCGTTGTTTCTCTGATAAGACTTGCAGGCTTTGAAGGCGAGTAGGGATACAGTGTATGTATACAAAGGGTGTAGGTATGCGAAGGAGCTAGTTTATTTTGTATTTATTTATAAGAGATGTTTGAGATACTGAACGAAACGGATGGGCGGTGGTCTTCTTGATGCAGGCAGATATGATAAATTATTTAGATTCATAAATATTTTGTTTACATTTTCTTTATTAAAATCATCATTTATTTAAAAACGATTTAAAGATGACACAATTAGCTCAAAAGCTGTCAAAAAATTGAAGACAAAAAAACTAAAATATTTTTTTTTTTTAATCAATTTATCTACATTATAAATCTAAATGTAACTGAAGTTTTAAAAGGAGACTATGCTTTCACTTAAACCTTTTTTTTATTTTCAGCACCTATTCAATAAATTAGTTTCAACTTTGGCTTTTAAGAAGTCATAGACCTTTTGAGTTGTTGCATACATAGATTTTGAATAATTTAAATAATCACATTACGGATTCAATGTAAAGGTATCACTATTGATTTTTTGCATGAGCAACAATTATATTTAAACTCGCTTTATACTAAATCAATTTTAAAAGTATATTAAAGTTCAACTACATACACACATCATTCAATATCTAATCATTTCAGTAATTTGAAAGTACTCATACATGCAAGCTGTTTTGATTTACACATAATTATAAAAGTTGTTATATAAAGCAAGCATCATTTGTCAAATGTTGAAATTAAACAAAAGACAATTCATTCAGATTTATACATAGCTTTATCTAAAAATGCTGAGATATATAAGCACACGTTTCCACACTGGTAACTCCGGATTAGTAAGTCTGGTTTCCACACGTTCTTGGATTTGTAGCAATTTTAAATTCGGGTCACGAACAATATTAGTAACCATATCTATTATTTATGCTACATTGTAATCAAATATTAGAAAAAGAAATCTATCAGCCATTTTTTTATATATAAACTGTAAGGATCCGAAATAAAAATGGTATAATAAAAATAAAGAACTGCAACATCTAATTAGGCTTTCTTAGTGGAAGACACATGCTTTCTAAGTGAAGGCCTTCAAGTGTTTTGAATTGTTCCAGTACCACGAGTTTTGTTTTATTTCAGTAGGAGACCTCATTCATAATACTCCTCTGCGGGAAAGCGTCAAGTGCTTCAAACAACCTTTATACTTTCACAGCATCTTTCATGATTACACGTCAAATTGTTTCTATCTTCAGTCATTTCACAAGTCTAGCCACACTTGCTCTGACACCACATTAGCTCTTAGAAGCCAAACAACTTTACGGTTTTTAATACAATGCTTTCATGTAGAACGCATTAGTTTCCTTTACTTATTATGGTAAATTGCCTTTGGAAATTTTGTTTGAAATGCAATTTTCAGATAATTACTAAATTCAGTTTGTGCAAAATTAATCATTAAGGAACTACAATAACATTTGAGTTTTACAGTTATTTTCTATCAAAGACAAAAGGAAAGATTTTTTTGACAATTATGCACTTTTATAAGCTACTAACAAGTAACAACCTATTACAGAAAAGTTAGTTATATGTTAAAGTTTGGGTTATATGACTTCAGTATCAGATTAAGGTATCAAAATCAAAAGAACTCTTGCAGTTGTGAAACTTTTGCTTTTGTGAACTTAAAGTTGTTTTCTTTACAAGAATTTGAATTACATATTCTCAGATCACCAGATATCATAGAGAAAGATTTATCGTATGCTACTAATTAAAATTCAGATTGCATCAAGTCTTTGTCAGCGTTTATCAATATTTATTTTCTGATATCCATTTCAGTATCTTTTTTCATTTATTCATTTGACCCTCTATACCCTGAAAATTTTTTTATTTGCACTTATAAACCTGCAATTTCATCTAAGCGCAATAATATAAGCGAGTAAACTGCAAATTCAACGCAGCGGGGTAATTTCCTGCAATTATTTTAAAAACCAATAACGAGAACGCCTCAGTGAACCAGAGTGTATGTAATAAATCAAATAATAAAGCTAGAAAATATATATCCCAACTGAAAGTGAAATATGGACTGTTCAAATTACTTACTAAGCTTGAGTTAGGAATACTGCTCCTAAGCATAATAAAAATCCATATACGTTTTGGTTTTTATTTATTTTTAAAGCAGCCATTTTTATAAAATAAAAGCAATGAAACAATAATAATTTTTCAAGCTTTTCAAGCTCTATTCACACATTTGGCGAATCATCACATGACCGGATTGCCTATTTTTCACTTGAAACTTATTGACAGAGACTATTTTACAATTTAAACTTGTCATAGTGCTAAATACAGCAAATCAATGACTTGTACAAAATGCTACAATTGATTTCGAAATTGAGGCAATTAGACTATAGACATTAGTTATCACATAAAATAGCAGAATTGCATAGTAATATCGTTCGTAATATTTAATATAAAATATTTGTGTGTACATATTATAAAAGGCCAGGTGGTTCGAAAAAAAAAATCCACATATGTAAATCTAGTTTTAATTATGTTTTGCTTTTCCACTGTTATATCAGATCCAGTGAACGAAGCTCCTAAATTATCCACGAATAACGTAATGATTTTCTGATAGCAAATGACCCAATTCATTGTTAGATAAAATAATTTTATTTGCAATTATGAATCGTTTTTTAATAAATACTCGTTTTATCTTGATTGGACTTAAAAAATGGAGGCAAAAAATATATAGCAAATAAGTTTGAATTGTTTGCTTTTAGTTTTGACAACGTTTGTTTTAATTTATCATCTATGAAAGCAATCTTTAAAACTAGTAATTACTTCTATCGTAGAGGAAGTATTGTAATCATGAAAATTTTACTTTTTGAGATTTTTAGTGTTGTGAATAGCTCAGACAACGTAGATTACAAAAACTATAGTCACTAATTTCAGTCGGCCTGTCTGTCTGTTGGTTTTGATTTAACCACTCTATATCTCAAAATCTACTCAGCCGAACAAAACCAAAGTTGCATCCTTTTTTTGTTGTCATTGGACGAACCTAATGGTAAAAAAAATTGAATTTTTAAAAGACATGCGCACTAGAGGCTAAAGACTAGCTAAAAAGTGACTATAGGTAATCTTTTGAACCGCCATACCGATTACGACCAAACTTTGCACAGTGATTACGTATACCCTGAAGTTGTAAACGCTGCCAAAAAAAAGTTGGATTTTCTTGAAGGGCTGGTGTTTTATTAAGGGTTGAAGGGAGAAAAATTAGGAAAATTTGTTATTTTGTATCGCATATATCTTTAACAATATTCAAGATGCATCATCCAAACCTTGCACTCTTATTAAAAATAAATTGAAAACTATGGTGGTGAAAATTTCATTCCTTAAAATTTAACCCTTATGACTTTTTTACCCTTTTAATTTACGTCAAAAATTTGAGTTTATATTAACCGGTATTTGTAAGCTTATTCAACCATTTTCCGTTAATAATTTTAGTATTATTCGAAAATAGTACCCAAAATGTCAAATGTCAAAACTGACAGCTGTCACCAAATTTTGACAAACATCAAATTTTAGACCAAAAAGTGGCAAATATTAATAAAATTAATTAAATTTTACCAATAATAACTAAATATGTCAAATTTTGCCACAAACTGACATTTCTCAACTAGGACATAGTGACATTTCTCAATTTATTTGTAGTATTGGTATTATAAATAAATTTTATTGAATTTTATGTTATATGTATGGATAATTATATAATTTATCCTTATATTCTTTCTCTGTGACTTGTCTTATATCTGTTGTATGATCTATGGATCAATAAACTTATTATTATTATTATTATTATTATTATAAAATGCAATTTTAAGACCATCAAAATATCTTTAAATTTTCAGAAAGTCTAGGAATATATGTAACTTTGTAAAATGTTACGTTTGAACTGAATATTAATGATTTATTCGTATGCAAAATAATTTTGATTTGGTTCTTGTAAGAGAATTGATAATTATTGATTGAGACTGGACTAGTGGAAATTATATTGTAGACAAGTTTGAATAAATTCAAGCGTGTTTACTTTTTACTTCTCTCGTAGAGGAAGTATTGTATTCATGAAAAAAAAAATTTCTCCAAATTTCACTTTTTTCTACATTATAGAATGCGTAGATTACGAAAATCATATTCACTAATTTCCGTCTGTCGGTCTGTCGGTCTGTCGGTCTGTCGGTCTGTCGGTCTGTCGGTCTGTCGGTCTGTCGGTCTGTGCAATTCTTTAAACCACTATATTTCGGAATCTACTGACCCGATTAAAGCAAAATTTGCGTCCTTTTTTTCTACCTGCCCATAGATGATATCGAAGAAAAAAAGTTTATAAAATTCTCAAAGACCTGCGCGTTATAGGCCAAAAACATGCTAAAAATGGCAAAATCGGTAGATCCACTTAATCTTCTAAAGTTGCTGACCGATTTTGACCAAATATTGAACATATGTTTCGTGTATACCCCAAGTGGTGAATGCTCTCAAAAAATCTTGAGTTTATTATAGGGTTGAATTTTTATTAAGGGTTGAAGGGTCAAAAAGTTGTAAAAATGAATAAGTTGTAACGTGAATACCTGCCAGGAGGAATATTTGATTTGGACCAAATTTGGTATACATATCAGGGATACATTGAAGAAAATGCTGGTAAAAGTTTCATCCCCTAAAAATAAGCCCCTACGACCCATTTGCCATTTAAGTTAATTGTTCAAAAATTGCCGGTGTTGTGATTCTTATGTGGCAGCATTACCCACACTTTTCCATCAGTTATTTTAGTAATATTTACATAAAAAGTGAGTAAAAATAATTTTCGACCCTTAACACACACCCCCACCCCTCCAATATAAAGTTTGAGTCATATGGTTCGGATTTTCTTCATATTCGATTTCTACTATACATTTTAAACATATTTACGAATAATATAATTTAAAATAGTATGCGACCCTTATTTTGCAATTTCAACCCTTAACATACCATGTACAGTCAAAATGCTCGGATTTCTTTCAAATTTGGATCCTAGTAGTAATTTAACTTACTTAACTTATCATTATTTAGTTAATTAAATTAAAATTAGGGTAGGACCTACATATTACAATTGTAACCCCTAATGCACCCCTTACAGTTGGATTTGTCAGATTTATCTTAAATTTGTTTTCTAATAATAAATTGAAATATAATTTAAACTACTTTAATCAAAAATGTCCTAGAATCCTCAATTCATGTTTTTAACCCTTAACACACCCCTTATACTGATAGCGCTAGGATTTACTTCAAACATTAATTTATATTGGTAATTTTAAATCTAGCTTCAAATAGTTTCATTAAATTAGAGTACCTACAACAAATTTTTCACTTTTTAATCTTTTCATACACACGTTTCAACTTTATCGCTTAAATTGGTTTAAAATTTTGTTCCTAGTTAAAATTTAAAAAGCATTTTTAAATAACCGATAAAATTTTTCAGTAAAAGATGCCTCAAAATTCTAAAGATTTGAATAACAAATTTTAATATAGCAACGAGAGAAGTACTGTGGAATCTCATTTCCAGCGAATTATTAACATATTTGCTCCTAAAATCAACAACCCTTGAATTGAATACAATACAATAATTTAAACCTGCTAATTTTAATTTTACTGAATTACTGAAATCCCATCAAGAATAATGAAAAGGCTTGTGAAAAACTGAAGATTGGTCAGTATTTATTGTACTTTTATACGACTTGCATGTGGTTGCAACGTTATCTAAAGACATCAAATTGTATGTATAGTTAAGCCAGGAAATGTTGAATACATTTCAGCCAATTTAATTCATCCCAGATAAGACTGTGACTCAAAATGTTTAAAAATTTGGGCATGATTTTGTTTATAAAATAGAATTCGAAGTGTGCAAAACCTAACAAAATGCTGATAAAAATTTCATATCCTTTAAAATTCTCCCCTGTAAAAGGGGCGATGAGGATCCGACATCCTGCATGTGTTGTAACGAAAATGAAAATGGAAAACCACCCCATTTTGTGTTCTCTGTTATCGCACTGGTTATATTTGAAGTATGCTCATGTAAAGATATAATGGAGCTACGATTTTATTTTGTAGACTTGACATGTCGACAGCTAGAATATCTATGTAGTAAAATATGTGGAGGGGGTATAAATAAAACGAAACTAAAATTTAATACATGTTGCAGTGAAATTATGGTAAATTCTAATAGCAAAGTGTTATATATTTTTTTTCAAAAGACTGGTAATTTAAAACAATTGCTTTAAAGTTACAAAATTACTATGTTAATATATTAATATTGACACTATGATTTCATTTATTCAGTGTCCGTTTACATTATCAAATCCCTCAAATATTATTATTATTGTGTTTCACTCGGTGTTTCATTATGAGATATGTGTGTGTAATCCGTAAATGTGTACATTTATTCAAATCTGGATATTAATTTCAATCCCTGTCATTCATCTCTATTATTTAATACGAATGCTCATTTCAGTACCAAATTACATGATTTACATAATAATAATTATATATTCAAAAATTAACAAAGGGGAGGGGACGCGCACTGTATAGAAGTGGAAGGGTGTACTCATTATAAAATGAATTATTTCTAACAGTGATTATTTTTTGCGAGTATTTGTATCGTAATAAAATGAGTTATGTTATTAGGATCGTAATGGTGGTTACGGTTAACTGTTCTGTCAGGTGATTTGTATAATAATTTTTGAGCAAAAATGCATGCCAAAAATATTTTTTCTAATACTATTTTAGAATAATAACATTCTTGAACTAATTTTAATTTGAGAATGTACTCATTCTGCAACAAGTACAAGAATATTCATTCTTATACAAGTGATAGAATGACCACATGTTGCGCCATCTCATGGAAGTTGACGCAACATTAAGCTATTGTATTTTGATTAATGAATTATTCATTTAACTTATTAATGGTTGATATTAGTAATATTAGAATTCAATCAACTAACTCATTCATATTTAGAACATTCTTTATGACATTTTATAACTAATTTTGTTTATTAATACATATATTATAGCGGCGACATCTGTGAACTAATTGCCAAAAGCGACTAATTGCCTAAAAACGTAAAAACTGACGTATTTTAATTGACGATACTATTAGAAAAAGTATAGTCTGAAACTCGTCGGAATGAATAATCAGCCCTCGTGGAACCGTTTTTCGGCCGTGTGACAAATTTCCACTCGGGCTGAATATTCTCATCCCGCACTCGTTGCAGAATATACTATTCCTCTGCTATAATATTTTGTTTTAATAAAATTAAATACATTCTTATTATGGTTCATTGTTTTGATTGGTTTCGGACAGATGAGTTTTATTGAATTTTATTATGATGCATGAATATTATAATGAAGTCATTATAGTACTCATCTCAACACGCATGTTATTAGGATATTAAAATAAACATGCATACACTTGTCATTATCACGGGCTAGCAGATATTAATTAGTTCGGGTCAAGAATGTAAATGCCTGTGTTAAATCGAGACTGGCCTTTGTTTATTATGTCGCTTATTGTATTGAGCATGAAATTATATTTGTGAACCAGGCAGTTAATTGCAACTTAATTGGTTCGTGCATCGTCCAATTCATTTTTGACTAGCATCGAGCCATCTGAATGTTACGAATACACACCGACAGAACTTTATGAGATATTGTAACTCATTTAGGGGTGGTTATGTGGCTCACGGTATGTGTGTCGAATACTTCGACTCAATTTCCGTCTGTAAATACTCCCGAACAATTCTCCAAATTTGCCCAAAACAAGAGGTGGCTTGGGTTTTATGAGATTAACCCTGTCCGTTGTTGGTATATCCGAAATTGTGCACATGCTCTTTTTCTTTGCTATTTTCTTTTGTAGACAAAATCAATTAAAACTGTACGATTCAATTAAAGACTAATTCCCTGTACTAATTTACGCGATATAACATTTCATATTATTTGAAGGCTTAATAAAATGTTGAGGCTAAATAAACGCACCGTCGATAAAAACTGCAATTCTCAAAGGTCTTGTATTGTGGCTGACATTTAGGGTAATAAAACAATTAAAACACCCAAATATTGTACCAAAAGTTTTTAAATAGGTAATTAATGTTAGCTTTGCTCACCAACAAAATTTAAATAAACTTTTTTTATGGCCGTACGGCATTTTTGGTGCTCTTTTGTTTAATGTTTGTATAATTTGAACTGTAAAGTTACTAAAAATGCTTGTCTATACATTATTAACATAATACCGTATTCAAGCTTAATACTTTAAATATTTACAAACAAAAACAACTCTTAATGATTCAAACACGAGACTTACATTTTCTGATATTTAATTTAATAATATCTAAAAAAAAATTAACACATGTTTTTTTAATAAATTAGATACCGTATAATATACAAATATTTTTTTTAAATTCATATATAAATAATTCCATTGTTGCTCATACTAACTTGTTAACTTCATCTCCTATACACCAAATCTACTCGGCATCTGAAAACTTAAATAATTGTTGCGATTTATTTTCTTGCACGAGATCTGAGTTGAAGTCTTCAATGTTACCAAGTTTTTAATTAGTTAAGTCTAGGACTTATTCTGTTATTTATTATTGTATGTATGTTATTATTTATCTGTAAGCTTTTATTGTACGTATTACTTCTCTCGTAGAGGAAGTATTGTATTCATGAAAAAAAAAAATTCTCCAAATTTCACTTTTTTCTACATTATAGAATGCGTAGATTACGAAAATCATATTCACTAATTTCCGTCTGTCGGTCTGTCGGTCTGTGCAATTCTTTAAACCACTATATTTCGGAATCTACTGTCCCGATTAAAGCAAAATTTGCGTCCTTTTTTTCTACCTGCCCATAGATGATATCGAAGAAAAAAAGTTTATAAAATTCTCAAAGACCTGCGCGTTATAGGCCAAAAACATGCTATAAATGGCAAAATCGGTAGATCCACTTAATCTTCTAAAGTTGCTGACCGATTTTGACCAAATATTGAACATATGTTTCGTGTATACCCCAAGTGGTGAATGCTCTCAAAAAATCTTGAGTCTATTATAGGGTTGAATTTTTATTAAGGGTTGAAGGGTCAAAAAGTTGTAAAAATGAATAAGTTGTAACGTGAATACCTGCCAGGAGGAATATTTGATTTGGACCAAATTTGGTATACATATCAGGGATACATTGAAGAAAATGCTGGTAAAAGTTTCATCCCCTAAAAATAAGCCCCTACGACCCATTTGCCATTTAAGTTAATTGTTCAAAAATTGCCGGTGTTGTGATTCTTATGTGGCAGCATTACCCACACTTTTCCATCAGTTATTTTGGTAATATTTACATAAAAAGTGAGTAAAAATAATTTTCGACCCTTAACACACACCCCCACCCCTCCAATATAGAGTTTGAGTCATATGGTTCAGATTTTCTTCATATTCGATTTCTACTATACATTTTAAACATATTTACGAATAATATAATTTAAAATAGTATGCGACCCTTATTTTGCAATTTCAACCCTTAACATACCATGTACAGTCAAAATGCTCGGATTTCTTTCAAATTTGGATCCTAGTAGTAATTTAACTTACTTAACTTATCATTATTTAGTTAATTAAATTAAAATTAGGGTAGGACCTACATATTACAATTGTAACCCCTAATGCACCCCTTACAGTTGGATTTGTCAGATTTCTTTTAAATTTGTTTTCTAATAATAAATTGAAATATAATTTAAACTAGTTTAATCAAAAATGTCCTAGAATCCTCAATTCATGTTTTTAACCCTTAACACACCCCTTACACTGATAGCGCTAGGATTTACTTCAAACATTAATTTATATTGGTAATTTTAAATCTAGCTTCAAATAGTTTCATTAAATTAGAGTACCTACAACAAATTTTTCACTTTTTAATCTTTTCATACACACGTTTCAACTTTATCGCTTAAATTGGTTTAAAATTTTGTTCCTAGTTAAAATTTAAAAAGCATTTTTAAATACCCGATAAAAATTTTCAGTAAAAGATGCCTCAAAATTCTAAAGATTTGAATAACAAATTTTAATATAGCAACGAGAGAAGTACTGTGGAATCTCATTTCCAGCGAATTTTTCACTATCTTACATTAATATTTTTGTCAACTTTCTGTCACTCCTTGTCTGTAATTGGGGCTATATGCTCTGTAGGCGTTGTATTTAAAATAAATAAATAAAAACAAACACTTTAATACTCCTAATAAACTTTGAGCATTTTGTCACTTTTATTGAAAACTTAAATATTTCAAAATCATAATTATGGAACTATTTCAAAATCTGTGAATTGGGCTAGTCTAAAGTCAAAACTAAAATTTGTGCAATATTTCTTTGCTTTGGCCAAATACGAATTTATATTCCCTAAAAGCCGTATTTTAAGAGGCCTATTATAAATCAATACCAAACTGACTCTCAAAGTGTTCTAAATAACTTAGTAATCTGTCAAAGTGTATAATATTCGATGTAAAATATTACATTGAGTGAGATGCTCCATGCTTTCCCAAATGAAATCGATAGAAAATTTAATATTCCTCTCAGTTAGTTGTATTTTTAAATAAATTATACATAGCACAAATAAGTGATATCATTTACTTTGCTATATTTACATTAACAATTTAATACACATTTAAATCAGATAATAATGAACGAAATAATGAATGATCGCTGCAAGTAATTAGATGTTACTTTTATAGTGGCTAGAGGGACAAGCTTGCAGTAGTTGCGTATAATTTAATCCTACAGTAATTTAATTAATTACAAAGTTAATTTTATAATTTAAATCAAAAAGCTTTTAATTACATTTTTAATTTTTGGCTCTTAAATGTTGTACCATTTATATTGATATAGCCTGATTTAGACAGTGTCGGTCTCATCATAGATGCTCTCTCGAGAGCTTTTTATCAGTTTGAAAAGAAACTGTTTGGCTTCATAGTATATACTGATATAGGCGGAGGTTGGCCTAGAAAGTTTACGAAAATCAGTTTAAAAAAAATCAACCAATAAAACGACTTCAACACTTCGATTGATTCAATAAATTACCAAAGCCAAACTTTTTGCAATTTTAGTTACATTACTAGCTGATCGTGTCTGGAGTGGCTTGGTAAAAATGTTTTTGGTTTAAAGTTGCAATGGAATTTAATTACATTTTAGGTTTCCATTGCTTAAAATTTTAATTGGCAGGCCAATGAGGATGTTAAAATGTTTTTAATTTTTACTATTTGTTTGATTCGAATAATAAATTTGGGAGCTGCGACCTTTTTTGTTTGTTGCAGATTTTGTTGTAGGTTTATCTGAGCAGAAGGAACTGTCAGAGTCGATGCATGTAAAAACTTCTGGAAAGAATGCAATAATCTTTCCAGAAGTTTGTCTCATCCTCGGTTTGGAACAATGACTCCAAAAACTTTTTTGGTTTTCCTTCTGACACCTCCAAAAACCAAAACGTGCTGATGTTGTAGAATGCGGCCTACTTGATATTTTTTTTCAAATAAATGCGATTCATTGACCTCAACAATGTCATTTTCACATCCCGGCACATTGTACCCATTCAAAAATGGTAACATGAGCCAAACCTAGGTGCTCTTCAATTTCTTTCACCGAAAGCTTCAGCACAAATTGTTGGATGGTTGGCTCAACTTTATGTTAGTTTAAACAAACATATCGCCACCCCAAACTACGCGCCCGATAGGTGTTGCAAGTTAAGGCCGCGTTGCATCCAGGATAATGTATTTCAACATTGATCTGATTTTGGGGAATATCACCAACATATTGCAACATTTCCAATTTAATTTGAATTCTTTTTTAATTCATATTTATTTTGAAAATGTATTCCTGGATTGTGAACAAAATTTTATACAGCTTTGCGGAATATTTGGTATATTGTCTATAATTTGTCTATAATGAAAAGTTTCCCACCTTGGCTATAATATATTATCGCAGTCGTTCGATTTTTTACACATGTAACATTACAAAAAAATGTTGTCGGATAGTGAAGACGAGATAAGCTGCACACCGCCCGATATATGAAATGCTTCGGTAACAGCTGATGAAGGTATATCCCAAAAAGAGTAAATTCAGATACGATTTTGTTTAAAAAAAAACTAAAGGGAAATTTCAAACTTTTAAAAACCATTCACATCATTACATATATGATTGTAAACCCAACCCAACCTTTCGAAAAAATCTAAATTTTAAGTTAAGCCAAGAAGAATTAACGCAATATCTTAAATTGTACTCCGCCAGCTATATGGTAATGTGTTAGATTTTTTTAATTTTCGGTGTGACTGAAATTTTAAAAAAAATATTGTTTTGTAAATAAATATGTTTTTTAAGCATACAATCATATACATATTTCGCTACCCATTACACAAGGCAGATTTTGAACATTGTTCTGTCAGAAATGAAAATATTTGTACTACTATAATAATGTTGCGATTTTCCAGTTGATTAGATGTGCACTTTTGACAGTCTTGACATTTAAAACTTGAATTTATTGAACAACAAAACAAATATTTTTCATTTTATTGAGCTTGAAGAAAAAATAGCATATAATACTCAGCATAGAACGCTATTTTTTGTGTTTTGCCTTTTTGCCAATTTTGGCTCAACACGAAAAGTTCGCTTCTATGTTTTGTAATACAATGTACTATTTTGTTTCGGGAGTTTTTTAAAATTTTTAACACTTTTAATGATTATATCTACGACGTACGATTTTTTGCCGAGCCGTCTCTAAATCACTTTTTTAATGAATATTTGTTACAAGTGCTTCGCGTCATTCTCTACTTTGGGCCAGCTTTTTGCACGGCAGCCGAGGTTTATATGATAGAGGAAATCAAGACATTTTGTTTGATACCTCATATGTTTCGAAAACACATACCCAAAAATGTCTTTGTTAAAAGACATTTTTGACCCACCGTTGCTGAGGTGTATATATATATGCTTCTGCATAACAATGGTACATCTCTATTCTTTGTATTATACCTAATCGAAAAAGGATAGAGTTACACTCGTCACTCAGTGTGCCTAGGTGCACCGACACAATATTGTACGGTATTATATTGATTAGGAGCCATCTGTGATTAGCTTACCGAACTATATGGCCAAATAAATCATTTTAAATTTCTACAGTTTGCACCATTTCACATTTGATTTGAGGTTTTTAGTCAAATTACTGCAAAATATGCTTTGAACTTTTAGAGATAGATTTTGACACACTTGTTTGTTCCCACTTTACCTTTAAAACACGAGTTGTGAAAAATAAAAATAAAAAAAATATTAAACTTCAAAATTTAATAAATAATTAACCAATGCACAATTTGAAAAACATAATAAAACCTGGGCTTGGGTTGTTACTTGTTTTTTGAAAAATAATTTGTAATTCATAACTTTTTACGTGTTTTAGCTAAAAACCATGAAATAAAATTGTAATGTGGCGACATCTAGTTGGCGACTTTTTCAAACGGCGCCCCTTAAGCAAGCACATAATAGTTTTTGTAATATTGGTATTTTTTATTAAACAGATCGGGGTAGTGAAAATGCCGCTTCTCTTTTTACTATGGGGAGTTTGTGGAGTTTATATCTATTCTAACGTTCACACCTGCCAAGTTCACTCACACATTGATTATTCATGATGTGTTCATTATTAAAATAATTTGATTGTGATTGACTGAAAAGTTTGGGATTTCTGCTTGTTTGACGTATTAGCTTAATTTTTATTCAAAATCTGTTTGCTACAATGCATTAGTTGAATGATTGCGTTAATGATTCATAATATAAATGTCCAGTTTATCAATCAATTATAATGAAGAAAATTATTTATAAGTTGAAACATAACACAACTGTTTTCAAACACAAAAAAGAGCACTGCAAATTAAAGCAAAACAAGGTACACACACCACGATTATGCACTGGTTTGTGACATTAGTGCGTATGCGTTACGAAAGATTATTTTAATGGTGGAAAATTCACTTAATTTTTTGAATTGTGTACTGACAAGAAAAATATTATCATTTTTCCAAATCTCTTAGACAACAATGTAAGTTGTATGTAATCAAATTAAAGTATACTAGTGTATTAATCACCCAAAAATGAGAAAGTGAAAATCTTATGCACTTGCACTTTCTAACAATCTATTGTCATATTATTAAATTTTAATTTTAATTTTTTAATTATATTAAAACATTCAAACTAAGTTACAATTTAAAATAACCTTGATGATGAGTTTATAAAACTTGAAACATGTTGCTACTATTTTTGTTCAATATTTTTATTTAAAAATATTGAAAATTAACTCAGTGGAAAGAATTTAAGACTTCTTTATACTTATATTTATCTTCACCAACTAAAAAAAAATAAAATATTTTCGTATCTCGAAATGAATTCAAATGAACCCTAACTAAACTTAAGCATCCCTAAGGGAACAATTCGCAAATTACAATAACTAGTCTTGTTAAACAATACTGAATATTCTAATTGAATACAAAACTACCAATAACTTGCTTAAACATTAACCGCTTTTGGGATATTCTTAACGTGCGCTCTAATTATTTAAGCACTAATTAATGCCAGTCTGATTATTTAACAAGAGCCGAAGAGAAATTTAAAAGACATTATAAAAGTATACCTACCTAATTCAATTTTAGTTGCCACACTTTAACGTAAAATTGCAACCTCAAGGGTTGTTCCTTTATTAGAATAAAATTTAGACGTCGTTTAAAGAATTTGAATGGCACACTTGCTCAAGAAACCTGATAAATTCAATTAGGAAATGCGAAGCAAAATATGTAGCGGCTGATTCAATAGTAAACGGCATCCTGTAAGGGACATGTTTCTCTTTCCAAAGTTCGTATGGGCACCGAAATACTGCGTTACCGAAATAGAAAGGGTAGAAAAAAGAGAAAATTTTATAAGATTTTATTTAAGGATATTAAATAAATGAAAAGTACAACTTTGTCATACACATTCAACAAAAGAAAGTGTCACTTTGTCTGTCTAGGCATGTAAACAACTTTACTTAGCTAGGTAAGAAGGCCTAGTCCAAGTTAGTTAAAATAGTTCACTTGCCTAGAAAGACAAAGTGACACAACCTCTTGTTAAATAAAAATAGGAGAGTTTTACTTCTAGTAGTGGTAGTCGATAAATCTTGTATGCAACACGCCAGTAAAGTGTCTTTATTGAACTCGTTTGCTTGCAAGCCTTGGCTTTGCTTTGGCTTACAATCTTTAAATTGTTCGATAAACTATCACTTTACTGCCTTGTTGTTTTACTGATCGAAAATTGGTAAGTTACAATTCTTTCACCTGATATTAAAGAACTAATATTACTGGTGTATTTGTACAGTTATCATTATCATGAATTTAAATTATATGAAGATGATGTTGCAAACTAATCTAAAATTTAAATTGAGATGCTGCATGTAGATCTACATATACTCGTATTTCTTGACATAGCTTACTGGACTGAGTTGCATATTAAATAAGCAATTGCAAGTTTATACTAGCTATAGTTTTGTTTAATTATCATTCCTACTTTTGTTCGTGAATCTTTCCAATGCCCTATATTCTGATAACATTCCAACAATTTTCAAACTATTTTTGTATGTAAGTTAGTTTAAAGGGTAAACTAGCTTTAATAAATCTTATAAAGCTTTTCGAGCTTTTTATGTTTAAAACCGGCGTTATTATTTAAAAATGAGGACTTATATGCATTTCCATCATATACATTAATAAGGCATATTTAAAGTATTTGTGGATATTGTACCATCCAAAGTACTTGAATTTACCTTTTAATACACATTTTGGACATATTAAATCGCACTCGTTTCTAAATCAGAAATGGTGGAACTAGATTCAAAAATCATAGCCTCGACATATATAAAATTTATTATCCAAATTGTAAAGCTGAATAAAAATTGCATTGCTTTTGTGTGTATTCTCTTCAAACTCACATCAAAGCATCAACATATTGGCAATTTTAGTATGTACAAAACAAAAGTAAAACTGTTGCTTGTATTGAAGTGTGATGTTTTGAAATCATATCTGTTTATTGATTGGTGGTATGGAAATTGGAGTAGTGACCGAAATTTGATAATAAATATCTCTAAACTACAGATCTTTAATTAAACTTGTTCAAAAAATCAGAGTTGCTATCCAAATTGTAGAGTAGATTTAAACATATCAAACACATGATCAGGGCCGATCCTAGCGGTGATTGCGCTTTAGTGCAAATTGAATTTTGGCTGCCTTCAATTTTAAGGGCCATGTAACTACCAGGAGAGTAGTCATATTTTTTGAGATAGTAAGATTACATACTTTTTTTAAGGCCGCATTACATGGGGCAATATGCAAGAATTTTCATGAAAATCTGCCTTGAAAGCATGCGCACTTTAAAAATTTTACGAAATTTGTGCCATTGGCAAGAACTTGCCATTGGTTGAAGTTATAGATTTTGCGAGATAGTTCTTGCATTGAAAGTTTCTTGCAACGAAACTTTTGGGAAAAATCTAGTGACTTTTTATTTAATAACTTATCGCAATAAGGTCCTTGTAATCTAGTATGCTATTGCCAAGTTTCAATATTACATCTAGATACTTTGGATTTTTATTTCGGTTGTCTGATTGGTCTATTTTAAATCAGCCACCAATCAGAGAATTGAATTTAAAATCCCGAGCATCTAGATGTAACATTGAAACTTGGCAATAGCATACTAGATAACAAAGACCTTATTATGTTAAGTTATTAAATAAAAAGTCACTAGATTTTTCCTAAAAGTTTCGTTGCAAGAAACTTTCAACGCAAGAACTATCTCGCAAAATCTATAACTTGCAAGTTCTTGTCAATGGCACAAATTTCGTGAAATTTTTAAAGTGCGCATGCTTTCAAGGCAGATTTTCATGAAAATTCTTGCATATTGCCCCATGTAATGCGGCCTTTATAACCTCGTTAGTCATGATTATATATGAAAGTAAAAATTTATTTATTTCTATTACAGTTACCTACAGCCTCATCGGGATTTTCATAATCAAATTGCTTTTTAACTTTTCGTCTTCATACAATGAAAAAATGTGCTTAAATATTTAATTTTTTTACTAATTTTGATGATACTTGAAAAGTATTTTCAAATGACAAATAAAATTAGTAAATTTTCTAACGCTTTGACTCCATCTTTTAAATCTAAATTCACAATTGTAAGAACTCATTATCCACGTTAATTTTAGACATAATGTCGTGCCATAAAACAGTAGAGCTAGAAGATTCGTTTAAAGCTAAAAGATTTGATTTTACAAGCCAAATCAGAAGCTTGATGTCTTGTATTGATCTTTTCATGGTTGTTTAAACATTTTCCATATGTGAGCAGGTACGTTTCGTGTATTATTCTGAAATAAAACATCAATCAAACAGGTGAACGTAGCAGCATCATTTACTACCAAATTGAACGTCTGAGCTGCACAAGATATAAAAAAGCTTTATGGTTAACATTCAGCATTTTCTGCTGTAATCCAAGATGCAGTCCTTTCATGTTGGCCCCTTTGTCATATCCTTGTCTTCTTAAATTCGTAATAATTAAACCCATATTCTACAGTTTAGTAGTGATAACGTCAAAGAAACCTTGGCCAGTAGTGTCGTTTATTTTATAAGAATCCCATAAAGTGCTTATAAATTTTCAGGCGTTTTTCATCAGACATAAATATCAGATCAGATATCTCAAAATCAGAGTAATTTGGTCTTTATGGCTTGTGTTTGGAGTGCTATCCATTATTATTGAATACTATTTCGAATTTTTTGTATTAAGAATAATAGTTTTTTTTTTTTAATTTTTTCGGTTACAATTGCAATATTAGTTTATTTTGAATTTTGTCAGATAAATAATGTGGCATTTGCATTTATTGAACATTCGATATTTCTATTCTTCTTAAATGTTCCATTATTATTGGATCAAATTATGCAATCATTTCAACCGTTTTTAAAAAATTTCCATTATTGCTTTTATATAAATAGCTTGTACAAAGTAAAGTACTATGTAAAGCTAGACTACATGTGGTCAAATATTAAATAATTGCAACAAGTCGCGTTTGATAACCCCATAGCAACGTTTCTCTTCTATTTGATATAATTTTAGTTGTCTTTTTGTGAAAGTTGTTTTTTTTTAAATACAATTGCACAATTTCATTTTTTAAAACTGTTATAACATGAGATGTGGATATTTCCTGTTTAGCCAAAGCGTCTGAAATGTGCCTAAAACGTATAATTGTATAAATATTTTATGGTAAAGGTGCTTTATCTTACCATTCCAGTAAACACTAACACTATTACTGTGTGGCGGCGCCACTGATTATGCAAACTCTAAAAATAATTTTGAAATATTTTTTGCATCCAATTTTTCAATTATCCATTAAATTAATCACGTTTGCTAATATGCTAATAGTAGGTATACAGTAATAAATATATCTTACCGGGTGGTTTTATTTGGCGAAATGTAAAAAGGAAATTTGTAGGTTATCCTCTGCCCTCTAGAGAATCAACCCATAAAGAAACTCACATTCTATTATTATAGAATGCAAATTTTATGCTATACATTCTTTATAAGCTCAGATCGAAAAACAAAACTACAATGCATATTCTTCTTATTTGTTTAAAATGATATATTCTCGAAAATGAAAAAAGGGCAATTATTTAACCAATTTAATACAATTAACAGAATAAAAAGTAATTTACGATTGGCAAACTAAAAGAATGCATAAAACAAGTCAAGTTACGCTTACCGCCAATGAAGAAGTTTAAAAGTATGACCGCGATAAATTTAATGCAGCATAAATTTCGCGCAGTTAAACAGATAAAAATGTGTAATGGACCTATTTATTCCATTTGAGCTCCAATGTGGAAAGGTTCTTTTCTTCTCTTATTCTTTTGATTAAGAACGGTGGCCTCATTTGTCCTTAGCAAAATTTTATTTTAATTTACCGACAAATCGTGCAAATTCTTGCAAAATATCAAATACGGCACTTTTTTATGTATTTACTGAACCGAGATAAAGGTATAACAATTCTATTTTATTTCTCTACACGGTACTCTCTTTAGAACCTTAAGGATATGCAATATAAGGTTTTCAAATAATATTAGAAATGTAAACAGTAAACTAATGGAGTTTTAGTCAAACGATAAAGTATGTTATTTGGATCTTAAGCTTTACGCCACAACGACAGTGCTGCTGTTTAAAACCAATAACTTAAAGTGCCAGGTAAGCGATTAAATTTACAATCATATTTCTACAAAAAAAAAAATGATTTAAAGTAATGCTGGCCTTGAAATGATTTGACGAGGTTTACTACATTCGTCACGTAGAGCTCAATATTCAAATGCCCAACTAAATCATAATCAACAGAATATAAACACAAACTAGTACAGAATTCTCTTTATATTGTATAAGCTGTGAATAATATATAATAAGCCCTTTGAAGGTTGACGGTATATGTATAGATTTATAGAGGGTGTAAAAATCAAACACTCACTTGCACTTCAAAGGTCCACTTTGAATTTTGAGTCACTCAAATCAAACTACAAATTAAGCTTTAATTCCTTTAGAGTTAGTTCACAAAAGTACCAAAACTCATTTCTAAAACAGTTGTCCCTTTTTAAGGTATTAGAAATAAATGAAATATTTGCAATGTGTAATCAAATCAAACTACATTTTTTTGGTTGAAATCCAACATAAAATTTCCAGAAAACGTGTATTGTATTTTATTTTTATTTAACTAGTTAAAGTAAAATTGGAGTAAAGCATAATGCTGGCAGCGCGTTTTACAGCATTAATTATCAGAGGTGGCAAGAAAATCACACACCAAGTGACCCATAAAGTTGAGCGAGCTTGAAATAGAATTTCACCCCGTGCATATTAGGTTGCAACGAATGGTTTTTCAAACAAATGCATATTTTTCAAATTAAATCAAAACTGCACTTATACTTAGGCAAAAGCATTTTTAAGTTTTTCATTAAATAATTAAATATATCTGGTTTTGGTTGCAAATCCTGCCGTTATTTTTGATGAGTGATATTGGCAGCCAGATTCTCTTTGGCCATATAAAACGTAAATTGGCGGCGGCACTTATGAAGTAAACAGCTCCTGACAACGGCGGGTATACAGGAAAGGGTTTGTGAAGTAAAGGGAGCTGCCACGCTACCTGTTGGTCTGCTCTCGAGGTCTCTTTACAATCTCACGTATTGATCTGCTTTTGCCTCAACAGTGGCTAGGTGTATAGGAAAGGTTTCAAAGCTTAACTATGCCGCTGCACCTGGAGAATGATGATATCAACAAATGTGGATAAAGATTTTTCTGAGGAAATTCCCTTCCTTACCAGTCCTCTTCAATCGCCATTTTTACCAACTTTTTTATTATCGACAAGTAATTGCACGACATGTCACTTTCGATAATGGACATATTAATCCTACTCAATGAGACACGTTTACGTTCAAAGTATTTTTTCGTGTCATTTTTATGCTTTGAATGCTTCATACGACTGTAATATTTTATTCGGTTTCTGTTGACATAAATTGGATAGGGGTGCTTTTGTAAATTTTATGGGTCTTCATAAATTTTTTAGCATATTTTGAGTTCTTGAAGCCAGTTTTGAGTACATCAAAGCCTTCAACTAAATATATTTTTTTCAATCAAACTTTTTGTAAACAGATACTTATTTTAAGGACAGGATTTATTCATTTGAAACTTTCGACGATTTAATTAGTTTACTAATTTTCGAGGCTCTTTGAAAATTAACCTGTATTTTAAGAAACTCAGTCAGAAGTATATAAAAACAAAACTTAGATATTATTTAATTTGGAATTCATCGCCTAACGGAACTTTGCAATCATTCTGTTTATTCGAAGTGCGTTGTTACACAAATTAGTTTCCGCGACATAACTTTGTAATTACTTTCGAAAAGTTCAACATTAATTGTTTACTTTGTAACATTTTTGTAATACAGAAAAAAATATTTATGAGCTCAAAATCCATATAAAAATATGGGTTTTAAAATAAACATTTTACTTTTACCACAGCTTTCACATCAAGTCGAATTAATAAAAAATGAAAAATGTAATTATGTAAGTATCAATTCTCGAAATATTGACCCGTATTTATGTCTCACATGTAGACCACATTTAACTAAATTTGACATATGAATGTGACATTTAGGTAAATGTAAATGTAAAAGCAAATCAGGAGATGTGAGATGAGACTAGACCTATTAAAAGCAAACCTATTAATTATTAACAAAAATGTAGAATGTGAATTAAAAATTCTCTCTGTAGAATTCTTTCGATTAAATAATACTAGGTTTGCATTAAAAAATTGACAATTAATATCAAAAAAGGTTTGCATTAAAAAATTGACAATTAATATCAAAAAAAAATTTGTGAACGAATTTGCCAGAACCATCACTTCAAATAAATGTAATTATTCTATTATCTGACTTAATTTTTATAAAAGTAATAATCATTATTAAGTGCAGTAATGAAAAACGTTAGATATACCTCAGGCTCTAAATAGTATTGGCATCTGTTTGTGCTAGCAATTATGCATGCAAATTATTTAGCAATAAACATGACTTATAATATTAGATTAAAGCAGCGAAAACAACGCAGCAACTAAACAGCTAACCTGTTTATAGCTCTGACATTGATTTTTATATATGCTAGAGCCACAAAACTAGTTGCATGACGATGGCAAATAAGCTCCATACCGTAAAGATTTCATTAAATTAAATAAAATACAGCAAAGGTAATTGTCGCTTTGTTTTTTAATTTCAATTAGAATTCAAATGTGAATTTGAAACTCTGTTTTTAACTTTTTTCAGCTTGATCAATTATTAATAAATATTTTATATTCTTGTCAAGGATACTTGAAAATGTTTCATTTTTAATGAAGCTTTTACTAAGATCAACTTCACCCTGCAAAGATATGCTTGGAAAATGGAAAGCACTTATTTCATTTAAAATTTATTTAAACATTATAATAATAAATTTACTTTGATCAAAGAAAATCTGTGCCCGGTTTATAATCATTTGAAATTACACGTTTTTTTCTTGATCCACTATATTGTTTTCGTGCTAATCTTATGCATTGATTATGCGATGCACTAAAGTCAGGTTTCCTGCAACTTTCTGTAATAGCGTGATGAACTCAAGCTGGACGAGAAAACATTCTCCAACACCCTTCCGTTTTATTTTATTATCCACTTTGTTTTTATGCTACTCCTTCTTGACCCTTTTTATTACTGTTTTTATTCTAGCTTACCGTATGTACAAAAAAAATAAGCACAGTACAATTTTAAAAATGCAAACTACGCACAAAAAATGTGTTTATTCGAGACGATTATGTAGGTAAGAAAAATAAAACAAAATAAGAAGTGGAAATAATATGTTCAAGATTGATTGCCTGCTGAGTTTTACTGTTTTCCTATATTTAGCCTTTGGTTTCCATAAATTATGCCACTTTCATTGTGTAGGTTTGTTGATTAAAATGATTTTGATTCGATTATTCTTGCCTAAGTTTGCGTGGGCTATTTTCTAGAAAATGCTCCTGTTTCTCCTAAATAATTATTGTAATGGTTTCAATTCTATAATTTTACACGTTAAGAGGAGTATTTTGGTTGAGCTCCCATTTCAGCGCGTCTAACTGGAACGCATGCTATTCGTATGGAAAAATCACTGCCACTCGGTGTTAGGTCCACAGGAAAACTACTGAATCAATTTTAAACATTTACAGTGATATACATTCTAGAAACATTAATCTACTCTTTTAATGGAACAAAGTTTTTATAGTTCATTGTAAAAAAAAGATACAGCTACTCAAAGTTAATATAGTTGATATTTCAAATACAAAATAACATAAATGACACTTTGTCCATTGCAATTGCAGATAAATCAATTCAGATTATATATCAGTTTAAATCAGTTCATTCGCGGCATTGTTATGGCCGAGAGTGAGAAGTGTTTCGTTTGTAGTGAAATTTTTACCGTTCTAAAGAAAATAATATTGTGCAATGGATGCTCTAATGTCTTCCACGGTTCCTGCCAAGGAATCAACAATCTGCGGGGTTTTAATTCGCGGAAAGCTACGTGGAAATGCAATGTGTGTGCTGAAGTTGATGAATGTGAGGTTAAAAATCTCGATGTAAACAAAACCACCACCAGCAGCGTTTTATGTCCTGTAAGCGAAAATTCCTCTGCTAAACGAAGGGAAAGATCAAGAACCGGTGCTATAGACGAGGTGCTGAGTCTTGATGATGTGTATGAGATGCTGGAATTGATTTTGGCCAAAAATGAATCCATGGAGGAAAAAATGATTTCATTGATTGCCGAAAATAAACAACTGAAAGCTGATGTTGAACTTATTCGCACTAAAGGTTTCACTAATCCGTTACCAACCCACACTGGCACCAAATCATATGCTTCTGTATCCAAAGCTCACTCCATCATCATCAAGCCAACAGATAGCAATCAATTGTCCAACACAACTAAAAGTGACTTGTTGAAGTCAGTCGATCCTGCTGAATCCTCAATTTCACTCTCCAACATTAAGCGTAGCGGAAAAGGCGGTGTCATTCTGAGCTGCAAATCCAAAGATGACTCCTCGGCATTGCAGAAACTAGTCACAGATAAACTACCATCTGGGTACACCGTGGAAGAAGCCTCAGCATCAACACTTCATCCTAGAATCCGGGTAGTTGGCATCACTGAGAATATGTCTAAAGAAACTTTAATTAAGTATCTTAAAGTTCAAAACTCTGATATATTTAGTGAGAATAGTACCTGCAGTATAATTTCATTCCAGTGTCTTCGTAATAACAAGAATATTTTCCAAGCTACCATTCAACTTGATCTCGAGTCTTTTTCTAGAGTTACATCAGCTGGTAAGGTATTTGTAGGGTACGACTATTGCACTGTCTTCGACGCTATGGAACTTAGACGATGCTTCAACTGCTGTGGTTTTCATCACATAGCTTCTAACTGTAAGAGGAAGGCTTGTTGTCCTAGGTGCTCCGAAGAACATAAAGTTAAAGATTGTAAGTCTGATATACTCACTTGTATTAATTGTGTCATGTTTAACAAAAGGTCGGGTGAGAGTATTTGCACTGGTCATGCAGCCTGGGATTTAAACAAATGCAACTGTCATATCAAAGCTTTAGCAAAACACAAATCCACTATGGTGTATTCCCAATAGCAATCAAGTGAGTCACTTGTAAACCTCACGGATTTAACTTGTCTTTATCAAAACATAAGAGGTGTCAACACTTAACTTAGGATACTTCATAACTCATTTTACTCAAATCACTCATCTTATGATTTAGTTGCGTTAACTGAAACGTGGCTTTCGGAGTCTATTAACAATGCCGAAATTGCAGATCATAACCTATATAATGTATTCAAATCAGATAGGAATCGAATCAGCTGCAATAAAAGCCGCGGTGGCGGGGTCCTCTTAGCGGTCAAGAACACACTTAATGCTTGCGCTGTGAATATTAACTCCATTTGTGATAGTTTTAACAATCTTGTAAACATTGATATAGTAGTTGTTAAAGTCACCTCGAATTGCAAAAGTTTACATGTCATTGTTATTTACGTACCTCCGCAAGCGTCTCTTACTTCGTATGAATGTTTGTTTGAATCCATCACATCGCTATACTATATTATCGGTCACAATATTCTTATCGTTGGTGATTTTAATATCCCATTTTACTCTTTTTCCACCAATTCTAATCCTAGCAGTGTTGTTCTTTTGCTCGATAACTTTTGCAATCTCTGTGGCATCGATCAATTCAATAACATTCCAAACGTTAATGAGAGGTTGTTGGACATGGTTTTGAGCAATGGAAACTGCATTGTTAGGAGAAGTACTGATCCTGTAGTTGCTGTAGACCCTCACCACCCCCCCTTATGCATTACATTTGCTGTTGGCCTTGAAGCTAAACGATCCTTTCCTCACACCCTGTCTTCAACATTTAACTTTAAGAAAGCTGATTTTCCTAATTTGTATGCCGAACTTGATTCTTTTGATTGGTCCGAGTTCAATTCGTATGACAATGTTGAAAAAGCTGTTGCGCAGCTCTACGACATCTTAAATTCGTCGTTTGCCCGTCACGTTCCTCTAAAAAAATCCAATCCTAAGACATACCCTCCTTGGTTTAATGCAACCATCATACACAAAATCCATCTTAAGAGTAAAGCATTGAGAACGTACAGGTTGTGTTTGAGTGTAGATAGTCGTGACAAATTCATTCGCCTTCGCTCCGAAGTTAAAACGCTAATCAAAAACGCCCATAATCTGTACTTACTCAATGTTACCAACTCAATCCATTCCGATCCCAAACAATTCTGGTCCTTCATCAACTCCAAACGTCATGTGTCCAGTATTCCTTCTTCCATGATTTTCAACGAAAGTGAGCTTGATACTCCTCAGTCTATTGTAAACGCATTCGCAAACTATTTCTCTAAATCCTTTTCTGGTAAATCCTCCACTCCTAGCGATCTTCCAAAATCCCATACCATGTCAAATACTGCCTACTGGCCCTCAGTCACAGTTGATGAAGTTTACAAAGCATTACGTAGCAGCAAAAACAAATCATCCATTGGTCCCGATGGCATTCCTTCATTTTTTGTAAAGGATTGTGCACCTGTGCTTTGTAAACCTCTCTCTTCAATTTTCAATTTAATTATTAAATCTGAGCAGTATCCTAATCAATGGAAACTTTCCCGCATTACCCCTATTTTTAAAAAAGGCAATAGAGTTGATATTACTAATTACCGACCAATTGCTATCATGTCCAGTTTTGCCAAAGTATTTGAATCTTTGATGTACAATGTAATCTCCAACCATACGAAAAATAGTATCTCTATTCATCAACATGGCTTCATGTCAGGACGCTCTACTTCCACTAATCTGGCTTGTAAGACGCAATTTATTTGTGAATCTTTGGACAAACGTAGTCAAGTAGATGTAATCTATACAGATTTCTCTAAGGCGTTTGATCGGCTGGATCATAGCATTTTAATGGATAAGCTAGACAACTTTGGTTTATCTAAGTCTCTGTTAAATCTCATTAGATCATACCTGACCAACAGGTACCAATATGTTCAATGTCATGGATTCAACTCATTGAAATTTGAACAGATATCTGGGGTTCCGCAAGGCTCGATTCTGGGGCCTTTATTTTTTAATATATTTATTAACGATATAGTGACAAACCTAGAAGTACACTATTTGTTGTACGCGGACGATCTTAAAATCTATCACCGAATACAAGATCAGTCTCACTGTTCTCAGCTACAAATGGCTCTATCGAGAGTTCAACATTGGTGCACTCAAAATCGGCTGCCGCTTAATCTAAATAAGTGCAATGTAATGTCTTTCTCCAAATCTCTAAATCCCATACATTTTAATTACCAAATCGATAAGATTATACTGGGTCGACCTGTAATCATCACTGATTTAGGTGTAGTATTTGATAGAAAATTATCGTTCAGCCCTCACATCCATTCCGCGACTGCTGAAGCGTTCAGAATGTTAGGTTTTATCATACGAAATTCGAGTGACTTTTCAGGCATTGAGGTACTGCTAACTTTATATTATGCATTTGTGAGATCCAGACTGGAGTATGCCAGCTGCATATGGTCTCCCCTGTATCCGGGACATTGCGCCTCTCTTGAGAAAGTTCAGCGCCGATTTTTAAAATTTCTTGTTTTTCGTTTGACCGGATCATACCCGGTTAGAGCTACCCCACAAGCAGATTTGTTGCAGCGTTTTAAGGTCAACTGTCTGGAAGATCGACGCAAATTTGCGTTGTCAGTGTTTATTTTTAATTTAATTAATCACAATATTGACTGTCCTGAACTCTTAGCCAAAGTGTCCTTACACGTACCTAGACTAGCTGGTAGAACTAATAATGTGTTTTATGGCGGCAATCCGCACTCTAATATGCTGATTTCTTCGCCCTTACATCGGATGTATTCGGCGTACGCTGAATGCTCCGATACTTGTGATAGTTTCTGTTGTTCGAAGGCTGATTTGAAATCAGCCATATTAGAGCTGAAATAATTTTAATGATTTATTGTGTTGTGTTTTATATCTACATTGTTTTTGCTGTACCGTATTTATTTTGTTGTTCAGGTACTGTTTTTTTTTTGTGTTACCCTTAATGTTATACTTTGTACGTTTCTGCATTTCCTCACTTGTAATTGGAGCTTGCTCTGTGAGTGTTGTATTTTGTAAAAAAAAAAAAAAAAGAAAAAAAAAAAAAAATATTGAAAATTGATTCTTTAGTTTTTAAGATTGCCCTACACCCGATTTGAATTTTTTTTTTTCATATTTTGAACGAAAATCATCGTTAGAGTGCCTAGTGCTGGGTAGATGGCTATACGGACGCTTAAACGCAAGATAGCTCCGAAGATGGCTTGTTGCGTCTTATTTCAACACATGCAAATATACTCCAATTCTAGTCTCATGCTACTATTTGTGTCCTAACTCTAATAAAAGAGATGAAGGTATCGTTTGTCGCTTCCACAATTTGCGTTTAACGTTTGCTTTAAAAAGTCCTCCTCTTAACTGGTATACTAGAAGCCTGTCTACACAACCATAAAATTATTGTTTCTCATATTCAATACAGCACAATTGAAAAGATTCTTATAAAGTTCAGTAAAGGATTTTTTTATTTTGTCTTTGCCGCAAACATAAAGCAAATTAATCATTAACATTTTTGAAGCATAAACTAGAAAATAGAAAGAAAACTTACCAGTGAGGTGAATAATAACGACGAGAACAAAAAGAAAATCCCAGATTTGTGTGACGCTTCTCATTTCAACTTGGCTTAACTGGCACAACTAAATCTGAAACGTAAACAATACTTCATTTATCTAATGGAAAAGTTGCAGGTATTTTGTTAGTAATTTAGTAAAAAACTAATTAGGATATTCATAGATTACAATAAGTTTGTTTGAATAAATTCTGATGCAGCGACTACAAAATACAAACTGAAGCATAAAAGTAAACATTTCATGTTTCGTTGCTTTTGGACTTAAGATTAAAAATACACAAAGAAATTGGAAATTGCTGGTATTTTCTGTTTATCTATGCTTTTCTTAAAATAAATATGACCGACTTCTTGCTGCTGGTCTTTGATTTTTATTAATTGTTACAGGAACCACTACAAATATTTTTGCCGGTTTCAAAAATCCAGCAATGTTTTCATAACTTATTTTCATTTATGCCGGACAAAATTTTTTAAAAGTACTTTTGATACATATATCTTTTACAGTCAGCTGAGTTGTTTTGTTATTTTTACGGAAATAATAGATAGCAATTTATAATATTTTCTGATTTTTAAAATTCGTCAAAAATCTGGCGAAGTGTAGACAATTATATTACAACATTTGTTTCGAAAACCATTAATAATACTTGAAAGTATTAACCGATATGTAGACAAACTAATTGTATTTGTAATTTTTGGTGGAGGCGCTTTAACGAAGCTTCCATTCAATTCATCTACAGTTTGGTTTGCATATAAGATGTTTTTTTTTTAATTTTACACATTTCAAAAAATATTATGTTTGTCTACTAATATCGTATAATGGCTACTTTTAAATTTACATTGTTGTTTAACAAACATATTTTTGACCATTTATTTAAAAAACAATAATTTGGATTCTGGCAATAATTAATCTAATAAAATTATTATTACTTATGATGAAAACAAATGAATAAAAGTTAAAAAGCGTGATCGACTGGTTATATTCGGTCAATTTGTTATAGACGAGAATAAAATATAAACTTTTTTTGCATTTTCAGCACTGAATAAAAAATCAGTTTTTCTAAACTTCTCAAAATTAATTATTGATTTATTTGTTGTACAAGTGAAAAACACGTTACAACTGAAAATTCACATTTTCTCTTCAAACTATAGTACAAAATGTCTCATAATTAATTAAAACTCAAATGCTTTTTAGTAAATAACTCATTCCCCAGGGTACGCATACATATTTATCTCTCACTACTTTACAGACGCGAGCATACACAACAAATTATAAACATGGAATCAAATTTTGTGATTTATAAACATATTTTACTATAGATATTTCCGTAAACTAAATATGGAACTTTAATAAAAAGTTTGTTCATTATATTAATGCAATGATATGAGGCTAGTCAGACATCATTCAGCTAAATAGAGATATATTAAAGATCAATATTTGCTGCAAGTTTTATTAAAGAAATTACTAATTTAAATTTATTCCCTAAGTACTCGGCATCCTTGTTTAATAAAGTATTATTTCAGAACCACTAATAATCATCCAAAAAGACTACTAAAAATTACCTAAACACTGCTATTACTTAATTAATTAAATATTTACTACCAAATTACTAAAAATACTACCAAAACGATTACTAAAGCAGACTGGTTTAACTATTCCGAAATAATAAACCGTACCAGTATTTGTTAACTAGCAAATCTAGGATAAATATTCAAAATTACTGTGTTAGGGGCGGAGTTTCACTTTTGTATATATAGCCGTGAAACCGCGTGGATTTGCGTAAACTATTCTAACTTATTCAAAATCTTTATTATTAAGAAATATACAAGCAATCTAATGGTATTTTTAGAAATCCAATTAAATTTTGAACCGATTGAATTATATGACCTTTTCTGATCTATTCATATTAATTAGTTTAAAGATTTCAATGTTTAACGAATTTATAAAAAGAATTAAAATCTTCATAAGGTTCAATCGGTTCAAAATTTTATTGGCTTTCCAAAATTAACATTACATTGCTTAAGGTAAGTCCTCACAGCACCGGGTTGCGGAAAGCGGATCCGCAATACGCAATATTGAAATAATTAATCCCCACAGCCGCGGACATTTTTAGTAATTTTGAGTTCCTAATGTTGGTACAATTGTAACAAGTATCTTTAAATTATCACGTCAAACATTAACAAAATAACTTATAAATTAACTAATAAATGACAACAAATTTAAATAAATAAAATGAATGGTAATAATTATTATAATCTTTGGTGGCAATATAAGCGAAGGCGTCTTGCAATACTACTATATTTGCGTAGACGCAGAAGACAAGCAGTACGAAGATTTTGGGTGCGTGAAATTTTTCGTAATCGGGAACAACAAGGTGCATATCATAATTTGATATCAGAAATGCGGTTTGATTCAGAATTTTCATTCGTCCACATAAACATTTTGAATTTCCTCAGTATTCACATTGGTATTCACGTCTTCGTAATACATATTTTTTTGTGGAAAGTATTAACACTGACTGCTGACTGCAACAAACATAAACACACTGACTGCAAGTGACGATACTTTTCCCGCCCCCCAAATTCAAATATAGCGGATTCCGCACATTCAAGGAATAAATTCCCGAAATATTTTATTCCAAATACTGGACCAATCAGAAATCATCCGCAAAATAAAAATCCGCAACCCGGTGCTGTGAGGACTTACCTTTATACATTGCTTAATAATAGAGATATTGGAAAAGTTATAATAGCTTACTGAGCATTTAATGCATGTTTCACGCAAATCCATGTGGTTTCACGGCTATATATATGACAGTGAAACTTCGCCTTTAAATCGTAAGCCAAATACACAATGTAGGCTGTCATGTAGGCTGGCGGTTATATAATAATAATTTATCATTTAAATCTAATTAATATAATAAGTGTTTTATTATACTATGTATACATTATGCCAGTTTCGAATAATGTCTTATTAGACAGCTTCTTTATGCGACATGTGTTTCTTAAAAATTGTAGGTATTTCCTGCTTTTAACTTATGGATTTTAATAACATAGATGCATGATATTTTTCAGTGTCGCCTTAAGATAGTAATATGCTTAATTAACTCCGAATTGTCTCACATAAATTCAACTATGAAAAGGTGAAAATATATGAAAGAAAAATATAAACACACATTTAGATTATATTGGATTTTATGTTAAGCTCCCCACCAAATATACATTGGTCACAATATTCTTCCAAAATAACTTTTCGAGAAGCTAATCTATAATGCAAGTTTTTAATAAATTCTTGAACTAATACTTACGTTCTGAAAAAGGACTCTATTTAAGTTACGTTTTCAGATTTTATAAACTGATTTCACTAAACAGTGAATTTGGGCAAATATTTTTGTCATTTTCAGTTTATTTCTAAAACGAATCGATGTTCATTCAGACGGCAGTATTATTCTGAGTACAATGAAAGTACTCAGGATTCGCTCGAACAAGCAAACACTAAAAAATGCAATGTTTTAATATTTCCCTTAAGTATTGTGCTTAAACAGTAAGCCATTGCGTTTTATATAACGAGCAAACTATTGTGTTCCAAAACATAATGGGTTACAATGACGTTCTTATGTAATTTCAAGATGAAATTCATTCCTCCGAATCTTGTACAGTTCGTTAAAGCCAACCTTATTAAATTAAACTCGGTGAAACTAAGCCTATTCTACAAATGGTTTGGCTGACATAAAAAGTTTGATGCAATAGAACGACCAATTAAAATTTTTGCTTGAACATAATTTCTTGCAAATAAAAGTTAACTAGTAGGAAAACGTACCAACAATTTGAATAAAATTTAATTCTGCTCAAGCGCGCTTAAAGCACATATATACATTAAAGAATTGTTTTTTGCATATATGCCTTGCAACTTGTTGATTTTATTTGGGTAAATTATTATGTTAATATGCAAATCAATTTACCTAGAGAATCATAGATGCATTTGCCTTTTTTGCTTGCACTATTAATTAAGTAATACACCAGTTTTCAATAAAAGCACAGCACAATTTGTAAATAACTATTTTGTCCATATAAACGCGCATTTATCCAAAACTTTTTCCAGATGATTAGCGTCATATAATTATTTTGTCCCTATGTAGATTGTTGGTAAATAAGTTTCTACAATGTGACGTTCTGAAACACACTAAACTTGTGAGAGCTTTCAGAGGATACCACGCAGCCATCCTTTTTCCGCCTGTTGCATATCCTTGTAATCTTTATACATGCGCTCGAAGCTCTCACTAACGGTTTTCCATTGATGGAAATCTAACACCGGCCGCTTCCATCAGGTGGAAAAGCTATTATATATACATACGTATATACAAGGTAAAGCCAAAGCTTTTAATTATTTATTTTTTAAAATCTTACGCAAAGCAACACTAAAAGCTTACTGAATATTTTATTAAATTAATTAAATGTTCGTATTATTATAATTTTTGAGTAAACAATACAGATTAATTTATACCTAAGAACGATTTTTTGATTCAAAATGCTATCTTTTTATACTACGGACTGAAATTGTAACCAAATGAAATAGATTCTAATTAGATATTACGTGTTTTATGGTATAATAATTTATCTTGCTAATTTTTGTTTCTCATTTCTCGACCAGGGGAAGATACAATTGTATAAATAACTTTTGTTTAAAATTGGCGCATCGACCAGAACTAAATAAAAAGAAAAGAAGAATGATGAAGAATGTGAAGATAAAACGGGTATTATCTTAATTTTTCATGCCGACAGGAACAACAAAAAAAAAACCAAAAAAAAAAAAAAATAATAAATAATATTGATATTGATATTATTTGTTCCCATTTACATAAAGTAAATGGGAACTTTCAAATATATCAATGTGAATCTGAAAATTCGCGTTTCTCCTGATAAATACTGGGCTCAAAGCTAGATGACCTGCTTTTCACCGCTGAAATCTCCACCTTTCATCAACACTTCAAGTTCTCTACAGTTGTTTTTTCTTAATTTTGTTAATATTTATGTCATATTGTATCTGTTGTATGTGATATATGCATGGTACTGACACGGAAGAGCAATGATGAGCAAAGTAATGTTTGAGAACACAAAGGTGTCATCAAGATTGGTATGGGATTGCAGGAAGGACTGAGTATTCTAGCTGGTGTACCTGTGGTGGGTGACGGAGCTTTCAGGGACTCACGTAATCCAAAAAGTTTATAAACTGACGAAAAACGGATCATCAGCCACATACTCTGGAACAGATCCTGTTTTAGAAGTGGCCAAATCCACAGCCCGAGAAAAAAGTAAGGAATGGTTCAAAAAGCAACATTAACAATACTGGGTTCAATAGACCGGGTATAAGCATGGCAAAATCTTCATTAGTAAACCATACGGTATGAAAACCTGAAAGGTTACTACTTCTAAGTAGAAATTAGATACGTATAGTTGTGGTTCTCCTAACAGGATATTGCGGTCTAAAAGGACATCTGCACAAAATTGGGTTGAACAATGGAGACCTCTGCTGCCGCCAGTAGAACGTAGAAACACATTCTCTGTAAATGAAGGCTTTAGACCGCAAACGACAGACGGTGTTTGGACAACGAAACCTCCGTTTAGATGAATATAGAGCTCATCCACAGATAAATCTGTACACATTTGTGCAGGGAACTAGGTTGTTGGAGTGGGTGACATAAAGTGAATGATAGGGCGAAGATAAAGGAACGGTCATCTGACTCTCAATAATGAGATGAGATGGTTTTAGTGAGTGTGAGTTAGTGAGTCTTACACTCTGTCTATAAATTTTTTTTATCTTCTTCAGGAAAAGAGTACAGCACAATAAGCCGAATGGCTGCCACACGTATGATATTGATCAGGTGCTACAAAAAAAAATTGATTGAGTATAATTGAGGAATTTATATAATCATGTGAAATTCCGCAAACATTTGTAAATATTGCAAATATTTATTCATTTTTGCGAACTTCAAGAAATGTGGGTGCGCCCCTTCTCAACGCAAAATTATACTTTTTATCTATATCCACAGAAAAATAATTTCTATGGTTCTACAAATATAATTCAGTAGATTTGTTGCAATTGGAATGCAGAAATATTTAAATATCAATGTAGTTTATATGCTTTTATTTGCTGCTTCAGTAGAGATAATTTTTCCACTCAATAAAGGAAAATAAAAATATTATTTGAGTGACAATTCTATTGGGGTTTCCAAATGGAATATTACATTCAATCCTATGCAGATATTGATTTCGATTCCGCGTTCGAAAAACAATCACATGCTTTAAATAAACAATCAATAGAACATGAACAGTTTTTGCACATTTCAACATCACCCTATAGTCGGTATATGTTTATTATCACTGGGCTTTAAAGAAATAAAATCCACAGCAATTATTTTACGATGTTATTTCACCGCACATTTGCATGATTCTATTTTATTAACTGGAACTGAAACTCACATTATATTTTATGGAAGGTATTATGTAGGCGCTTTGTTTTATCTTTGAGGAAAGTTCTGCAGATTTGTTTTTCATATTATTTTAATAATGAAAAACATGTTTATAATTAAAGTTAATTATGTTAAAACCAATCATGGATTCTCATACACGAAAAATCTATACGGTGCACGGAGGGATACCCCAGTACCGGTCGATGCTGAGGTTGCTGGCCTCGCTCGATCGTCATTCAGAGACAGCGTGACGTCCCCGGTAAGTAACCAGACCGGAGCATCACTACCAATTACTGGAAGCACAATAGGCCAAACTGGCACTACGCTAGCAACAGCATCAATACTATTTTAAGCCACAAGCATCACCCCGTTTAAAGTAACAATCCTTGATCAAACGATTGACGACGACAATAAAACAGTAGAACCAGGAGCAGTGAGGCAAGAAGAAAGGATGAAGAGTAGATGCTCAAAGAATTTGAGAATAGGAAAAACATGGTTGTTAGGAGCCCCACAAATCAGACAACCCAGAGAAAGAAGAAGAAGGGTAGGCGTTCCTTCTCACTACAAAAACAGGAGGTTAAGAAACTCAAGGAGGAAGTCAAGTCAGTGGTTTGGAATATTGGAATTGGAATATTGTTCAGTGGAATATTAAAATCGCCCACTAGGTTGGGGCCAAGAATTAAGATCAAGAAGATGCCATTGCCAAGAAATGGCTGCAATGAGCAGACAGGAGAAGCCGCCTGCGAGGCCTTGCAGAGGTTAAGATACATTGCCCCAGAGAGTTGAGCCAGCAGCATCTTAACATGTCGCTTCGGGCACTAGCCAGAGCCTGCCCCGCATGAAGAAGGCTACGAAACCGCCGGTCTCGTGGCCACTAAAAGTGGTGATCTCTCGCTAGACGAGGAATTACCGCTATGAAATGGTCCCCGTTTTAGAAGAGAACGAGGCGAGAACGTCCGCGAAAATCTTAGAATCACGAGGAAAAACATCAAGGCTGAAATTGCTAAAGCAAAAAAGTCTTCATTAGGGCTTTATTTTAGGAGGGGGTTGAAGACGTCTGGGGTACCGGCCACAAGATCGATACCAAGAGAATGGGCCGAGAAGCACCCGCAGTGCTAGCAGAAGTAGAAAAAGTATTATACTGGAAGTCGGCCTCGAGGAGGTGAACAACGCAATCGTCCAGCTGAGGAAGAGGAAAGCCCTTGGTCCGGATGGAATTTTGTCGGAAGCTATCAAGATAATGGCAAAGTTATACGCCGAGAAGCTTGCAGCGACCATCTCCTGCCTGATGAAGGAGAGACAACTCCCAGCAAGGCGGAAGCGCGCCAAGCTTGTGCTCATCCTTAAAGCGGGGAAAAATCCGATAGAACCGGAGGCTGTTAGGCCAATATGCCTCCTCGATGCGCTAGGAAAATGATTTGAAAAGATTATGGTAAATCTTGAAAACTCGGGGAACGGGCTACACAAAGATCAAAAAAACTTCAGGGTGGGACGCTCGAACCGGTAGAGGAAGTCCTATGGCTGGTGCGATCTACCAAAGAAAGAATCTGGAGCCACAGGAAAGTCCGCATCGTTGTGGGGCTGGATATCAGGAATGCCTTTGATTCGATAAGATGGACAAATACAATGGAGGAGCTGGAACAAAGAAGGTCGAAGGCTACCTGGTCAGTTGCCTTCGCGTACGTCCTACTCGTGGCATGCGCAAAGTCAGATTTCTAGACTGCCAAAAGAAAATGAGAGGAAGCGATCGAGAGCATAAACGCGTTGATGTAGGACAGAGGACTTGAAATGCAAGTAGTTCAGACGCACATAACTAAGGCGGCTCTGATCACCGGAAAAAAAGTGGTTGTGGGGGTGCGACAGATTGACGTGCTTGATACCGCTATCACACTATGAACATACATCAAATACCTAAAGGGATATGGTTTGATAAAAACGAGTTATAGGTCAAGCATGTCTCGGAGGTATGCGCGGAGGGCACAGCCCAAAATTTTTGCTGCATTATGCCGAAGATTGGAAGAACTAGGAGCTGGGTAAGGAAAATGATGGTAGCTCCCACACCTCAGTAATTCTGTGCGGGACCCCAGTATGGACAGATGCAGTGGGCAAGATTAGCAGTATGCTAAAAAGGACCAAAAGGCCGGTACTTATGGACTTAGAAGGAGCAACTAAAGGGCGTCTAAACAAGAAAAACTTGCTAATTGATGAAACATGGTCGAGGATTGACAGAGGAGATGGACTATGGACACAAAGGTTAGATGGACTAGGAGACTGGTCCCAGTGGGTACGGCTGGACACACTTTATTCGAATGCGAAAGGTAGGTAGTTTAGTCGGAGGAAGCAAAAGACGCGATTGACGTGAAACTGGACTCTGACATTCTGATGCATATAATGCTTAGTGGTTCCAAAGCGTGGGGTGTCGTCGCGAGTTTGTGCGACTGGATTCTCAGTCAATAGAACCCGATAGTAGCAACATGAATGGGAGGTGTTTTTCCACAACCAGAAGAACCAAGAGGTCAGAAGTGAAGCAAACCATCATTGGGTCGAAGTTTAATGCCGAGGGGCGGTGTCCATCCAGTTGATGAGCTCAAAGATAGAGTGATGTAGGCTTAGTTGGTAGAGGCCTATTGGATAATAGAGAGGAGCCCCACTGATACGTAAGGGCAGGTGCCTAAAGCATTTCTCCATAAAAAAAAGATAGGTTAGGTTAGGTTTTGGAACAGACCGTATATTCAAAATAACACCATGTGGTATTATTCCTGGTATCCTCAGGGTCATCTATATTAACCGTTTGTACTGAAAGCGCAGGTCGAATTCGATTTCTTCATTCTCAGAGTATATTAAACGAGTACTACCTGTCTGGCTCTATCATCACCAGCAGCACCATGGGCTCTTGCACCTCGTTTTTTCGTTCGAAGTTATCAATCAGCCATCATGTTGGGCCGGCTGGGACACTGTTTTTCAGTGAACTTAATAAAGGCGAAAGACAATAATGGCGACGTAGAAAATGTCGAATCAACATGTGCTACAATTGTCTTAAAAAAAGGAAATTATTCTAAGTTAAGAGTGTTGAGAGCGATTTTTGGGACAAACTACTTTAGACCGGAACGCCAAAACATTTTAAGGCTAAGTTTTGCTCTTTTAAGCTTGTGTCATTTGATTAAGATGCTACTTAGTGGAATTTTCCGTCCGTGGTTTGATTGATCAAAAGATCAAGAAACTGCAAGCTCATGATTGATAAATCTAGTGAGAGTGAGTATTTTCGGTGCGGTTGGAGAGGCTGCGCAATAGCCAGCTGCAAAAAGCTTAGCTCATTAGGTTAAGGAGTGAGTGAGAAGTGGACGTTTTAGGATATACTAATTCTTTAGTTACTAATATATCAACCAAATGGAAAATAACATTTTTATATTTAATATAAACATGAATACATAATTAGTTTTTTTTAAGTATAATATTATTCATAATATAACACACAAGATGAATGTTGTACAGTACATTTTCATCAAAACATTACAAAATAAAGCAACTACTTAATTTATTTAAATTTTTATAGCAAAAATTGAAACAAAACTTTTACAAAATATTTTTCATGTTGTTCATTTGTTGCATTAAGTAATTTATTGTCATTTCTACGAGCTTGTATAAGAATTATTCCTGTAATTGTTGTCATATTTTTGTATAAAAAAAACTAAATGTTGGTACTTGGCAAAATAGAATTTATCAAGAAAATTACTTGAAATTTCTCATAATTTAGCTGCTCGAAGTGACAATATGTTGCACCTTCTTACATATTACAAGACAATAGCAGTTTAAGGAAGACATTTTTGGCCATTTTACTATAGCCGCGACTGCTCTATCAACAGTTTTTTAAAAGCTATAATTTTAACTAAACATATTTTATTTTAAATATGTGTTTAAGAAAGCATTTCTGGAACATCCTCTAGAAATATATTCCTACTACGCATATCAGTCTGGTACATTTTTCGTTCAATTTTTCATTTTAGGAGATTTTTTTATCATTTTTATGTTTTGTAATTTATTCACAATCACTTTTTATTAATTTTAATTAATACGATTGACTTTATTGATTGACATTCAGTATATTTTTATTGGTTAATTACAAATTAAAATATTTCCTACAATTACATTTTATTGCTGAATCTGATATGTATTCATTTCCGATTTAGATTTAGCAGAAAATTTAACTTTGGCGCTATGCAACGTGCGACTTGCGGAAAAATATTAAACTTGTTTGAGCTCAAGCCAGGTGTATTTTTTACTCTCCGTAGTATTTTTGCCTCGTAACTCCAGAAGCTAACCGCCCGATTGTGACCAACGTTCGAGTGCGAGTGCGCCAAAAGTACTAATGTGAAAAAGACATCGCCCACGTGAGCTAAACAGTATTTTTTTTTAAGTTTGAAAACTTAACAATTTAACATTTTTCTCACATATAAGTAAATACTCATTTTGCTCACAACCACTTCCGGTTGTTTTTCCTGAGATTGTGATCACTTCTATGATCTTTCTTAGATGGCACTAGTATACAAATTATATTAACCAGTACGATGTGCTACTAACATCAGCATCAACATTAATTGTTGTGTTTGTATTATTAAATCTCTTTACCTATACGCGAAAAAGTAATCGATGAGTATCCGAATCATCGAAACATTTTCTGAAATAACAATTCATGTTGCCAACGAGGCCGAGGAAGAAACAGTGATGATTGCGATGAAGTGAATTTGACCGAAACTTAAAAAATCAACTTCCAATAGGAACACTCTCGCGAGGCGACAACGTAATTTATTTTTCGGTTTACTGTCTTCTAACGACAACAAAAAAGGATTCAAGTTGGATTGGTTAAGTTCTCTTGAAGTTATCGATTTGGAAAAAAAATCTACGATACGACACTCGTAAACGTTTTACACAACTTTGAATTGATTTGATCCAGCCGCACAATGCTAAAACCAACACCATCTAAGAAACTTTAGAAAAGTGACGCCAAGCGAAAGAAAATGACGCCAATTTGTAATTTGGTTGTTATGCAAACCGCCGAGCAATGTTTCTCTCTTAGAAATCATCAAATCACTCGGACCAAAGCTCGGACCAAAGTTCATAGCCAATTGATTTTGTGACAATAAAAATTTAAGATATTAAATTCTTTTTAGGAACATATAAATTGATTTCTACTTATACTTAATTAATATTTTATCCTTATATTTAAAAAAAAAAATTAAATTGACATTAATACCATATTCGTTATATATTATTATTAATATATATTTATTAAGTAATTGTGAATAAATGGGTATTAATAGTATTAAAATAAAATGATTGTTATTCTGATTGTGGAGATTAAAATATTGATGTATATTTTGTTGAATTGCAATCATATTGTAAATGTATACTTTGATATAATATAATATATATTTTATATGACAATAAACAATTAGAAACATGGATATATTCAATATATATATTTATATAACAACAGCAACCATAACATTGTGCAGAAAATATGTTTTCTTTTAAAAATAAATAAAGAAAGAAAAATAATTGCATCTACCTCGAAGTTTTTAATTGACAAGTATAGTTCTAAGAGTCAAGAATTTCATTTATCTAAACTACAACTCCCCAAATTAGTCGAAAACAAATCAGTACCAAAATGGAGCGAGTTGTATTTGAATTTTCGTTCCTAATTATTAGGCATAATTTTCTTTTAGCAAATATAAGTGTAAATAGTTATAGTATATTTTTAAATAAAAAAAAATTTGTAAAGTATGTGCCGAGTTTTTCCCATTCCATACATGTAAGTACGAAACACCATTATACACGTATTTTATTTACAGTATTTTGGATATATAAATTATTTTTTTTTCATTTTGCTTAATTAGCATACATAGACAAAACAAATAAATTATATACTAACTCACAAACTTAACCATTCTAACTATAAAAAATCAAGTTACTGTTTTGAAACTTTTTTTTTATCTACCTAGTACATCTAAAATTAAAAAAAAAAGCAGTTATAACAAAAAAAATATTTTAAATTGAATATTGAAAAACTCCATTCGCCTGACGATAAAAATAATTTTATCTAGCAACTGTGAATAAGTGTCTGGCGCCTAATTCGAACCACCTATCATTGTGGGTAATATAAATGGAAGTATAAACCAGAAAGTTGCAAATAAATGTTCGATTTTCATAAAGCACCAGTTAAAATTGCCTAAAGTCCACCAGTACACTACATACAAAAATATATATTTGACAATAGTTTTTTTTTTTTTGTATACATTTATAACTTCTATAAGCATGCTAAAAATTCATTTTGAAGTTTTTATCTGGATTTTTATAGTTCTAGTAAAATGTAAATTAAAAAAATAAATAGGTACATATAAAAACTATAAAAACAATAAATATTAAAGTAAAGTATTCATTTTATGCTTTTCTACAAGTTAAATTGTAGCTTCAAATTGAAATGAACACAATAAGTTTTATTATTACATTTTCAATATTATGAGTTAATTTAACAAAAGCAGCTTCGATTCTTACATATACTTCATCGTCTTACTTTTTAATATACAAAAACGATTAATCTAGTGTAAGTTAATTATACTATAAAATTTCAATCGAGTGAAATGTGATTACAAACAACGTACTTGCAACTGATAGAACCATTACTCTCCATGAGTACCGATGACAACTTGACGAGATGCTATTATTGATATTGGAAATGGCCTCCACAGGACCTTCAGTCATTTCTATTTCAACTGAAAGGGTTCAAATAAATTAAAAAATTTAAATACATATTTTTATTTTACGTCTATAATTGATATTTAATTTATATGATTCGTTATGCCAATAATTAGCGTAAAATAGAAAAATATTATAAAAAAACTACTTTGTAAGTAAAGTTATTCTAGTCATCCTTTAGAATCATCCATGTTGTGTCGCATTCTAAACTACAACCCGTGCAATAATAAGAAACTTTCTTTATGAAAAGTTTTTTGATATACTAATCGGAAACGTACTTCTAATTGTTTTGTTCCTAATGTCGGCATATTCTTCCAAACTGTTAATAAAACCTGGAATCGTGGCCATGCAAGTCAATCGCAATTCTCCATCGTCTCCTACGTGCAAATCGGACACTTCGATGGACAATTGCTTGGTTGAAGACGCTCGCTGTTCAAAGTATCCATGACCATGTACTGGATCAATCGAGAACGATTTTGTCAACTTATCCATAACCTAAAAGAAAAAAATTTCGCTGAACCAATACAAGGATTCGTACGGAAGCTTTATACGATAATATTTAAGGAAATTGAAATTTCTTGCAAAAGGCAGTGACAAATAGAAAGAAATAGGTCCATACTTATATATTTATCTACTAGTAAAAACAGAAGAAACTCTTCTGAAGCTTGAGAGTAATTGATTCTCTCGATGTTTCGAAAATATAGTTTAAGGTGTTTTGCGGTTTAACTGAAAAAAGGCATTAATGAATGCTAAGGCAATTTGTACACAAAATAAATTTATGTGAATAGAAACAGAATGAATACGAATGCACTACGAACAAAAATACATAAAACAAAGGGAATGGCCTTTTCTAGCAACAGTTGAAACATTTCATAATTATACATTGTTCACTTTTCTTCTCATTGCAATTTTAAATACTTTTTTACAAAGCACGAACTAAATTTAATCAAACACTCAGCACTACAGAGACTTGATGTACATTTTTATTATTTAACATTAAACTAGAAAACGCTAGAATTCTTATGCTTCAAATGAATAATCTGCTTTTGCAAACCCATCTTTTATAATTATTTTTTGCATGCTACATAAAATGTTCTTTATTTACATATAAAGTCTAAAATTGTTCATCCTGTTACGCAAAACACAAGAGTACGTCAAGTGCTACAATGCATCCCTAACTATTTTACGCACAACTGAGTTGAAATTGATTCATTTCATCCTAGTTATGAAAACTGAAAGTAACTTTACGACAAACGCGCCGTAAAGTATAGTAGCGGGCGGTAAAATAAGGCAAAAACCCGAACATAAGTATGAAGAACTATTAGGCACTGACATGGCCTTGAAAACGCCGTGGTGTTATTCCTTAAAATAATCCCGCCTACATACACAAAACCCGCTTGTTTTATGTAGCTCAGTAACCTACCTTCTCATCATTGATAAGCCATGTGATATGGGGCGGCGGCTTTGCGGGTGCTGTGCTGCAATTTGCCTCCAAAACTTCGCCGATTTCATAAGTGTCCTTGTTAAATGATATTTGTGGATTTCCATTTTGAGGCTCTAAGATAAAATATTCAATACTTTGCATAAAAAACTTAATTATGAAATTAATCTTGATTGAATTTTTCTAATTCATCCGGCTCGAATGAAAAGGACTGTTCAGTATGAATCATGATTCGATTCGTTGTTCAAAATTCAAATTTATTTAGCAAATAAAATAAGTTTTAAATTGGTATTGAGCTTAATGTACTTACCAATAACTATGAGATCTTTGCGCTCCGAATCCTGGGTAAATATCGGCGTCTCTGTGGAGACGACGCAAGAGTATGTACCTGATGCTGCAAAATCCAATTTGGAAAGCTGAATTTGTTTTTCACTACTGTTGCTTTTCTGCAACAAAATATAATAACAGATTTTTTTTCACATTTAGCAACACTAGCTTCTTCGGTGGCATATCAAACTAGCTTTCTATAAATTTAGACATAAACCTATGTATTATTTTATACCCTTATTTGTTTGTCTACTCTGTATATTATTTATTTCAACAAACAAATTTAGTTCATTTTGTCAACATTTTTCACTTATTTGACATAGTTTGCGAACTTCACAAGTGTACAAAATTTGGTTGAGATCCGTCTGTAACTTTATATGATTATTCTGTTTGGCCATTTTGTCCTGATGTCTTTGATTCGTAGTACGCAGGTCTTGAAAGAATTTTAAACATTTTTTTTAGCACTAGCGTGCTTACATAGCGAAAAAATCCATCCAAATTTATTGTTGGCCGGTGCAATAACTTTTGATTCCTAGAATTTCTTGCGGTGAGATATTGGCCAGAACAACCGGTACTAAATAGCTAAGTACTAATAGCTTTTCTGTTTTGCCATTTTGTTTACTAGTTATCTTTATATATTTAAAATGAAGGATGGGTATCAGGAAACGGACAATTATAGCATGATAAGAAGGACTTTTTTGACTATTTGTTTGTATTGAAAGTTATCTGCGAATTTATTTTCCGCATTTTGAAACTTTTCGAACCCATTAAATATAACATAGTAAACAGCCTCTGGCATCACCCTTCTGAAATGAAGATATAAGAAGGTATCATCATACAGCTACATCCGAGAATATAGAACATGTTTACAACAATACTCTAATGAGCCAGGAAATTGTTTTTGAAATTAGTAAACATGAAGACGTTACAGTTTCATATATCTCATTAATTTAGTACTGGAGGTTAAAATTTACTTTATGAAAGTAAATCATCAGAAATTTCGAAGGTCGATGTGTTGTATTAAAAAAAACGAAGAGCTAATTTATTTACAAAAATGAAGTTTATTATTATTAATAGTATTTCAGTTCAAATGTGGAGCATCTATACAATATTAATAAATAATTGAACAAGTTTAGCACAACAAAATAAAATGTGGATTCTCCGCCAGCTGTGTAAATATTTAAAATTATATTTGTCGTATAAAATAAACGTTTAAGAAAATCGATTGTTCACGTGAAAAATGTGTAAATGTGTGATAAAAGACATCAAGAACTTCTATAGAAGATAGAAGACATCAAAAACAAATAAAATTGTCCATCTTATTTTCGATTCAAATACATAAGGGCGAAAAAAGTCAGTGCTTTTACGTTAAATAAGTTGTTGATTGCATATTGCCTGCATAAAATACTTGGAGATTCAAAGCACGATTTCCACAAAGCGCTCACAAGTACTTATATATTATAAAAGGAAATCGTCAATAGTTATTTTGAACAAGCTTTATTTTGCGAATCTGTAGTAACCGATTCTTTCCATTGTTCTAAAACGTCTTTGGCTGCACTCTAAAGCTTATTAAAGAGGCACAATAAATAAAATTACAGGCGAAAGGAGCAATTTATATCTGTCTCTCTATAGAAAATAAAGGAAATGTATTTAACTAAACATGCAATCTGTCGTTATTATTAATAACCAAGATATAATTAAAGGTAAATATTTAATTGGTCTTGTAAATAAATTGTTATAGTTATAAATTAGTTTTAGTTAAAAGAGTTAATAACACGTAAAATATATATATATTTTGATTTGATATAATATTTATTAATATAATTATTTTGGTGATCTATTATAATGTTCATTTACCAAAGTTACTGTCTAATTCATATCGGTAATAACAGTTTTGGCAAAAAAGAAAAGTATTGAGATTATGAAAGTTATAAAATTATTATGTTTCAATATTACCATATAAATACAAAAATTCAAAAAAAAAATGGGTCAAAATGGGTTTTATACAACCATAAAATAAGTTTTGTGTACAATTTTTCAATCAAATTAAAAGCTTAAGGGCGCCATGGATTTTCTTGAATCAAGAGATGTCTCACGAGTCAGATTGTAGGGTTAATTTTGTGGACATAAGACAGCGGTTTTAGGTAAAATTTTGCCCAAAACTTAATACAATCTTAAAGGTAAATGTTCAACTTAGGTATTACAACAATTTTGGTATAAATTAACTAAAGGATGTCGAAAATATAAGCTAATGAAATAACCCTTTTTCAAAAAGAAATTTAACAAAATGCTCCGAAACATTTACCTGACTTATATGCGATAAGTTTAAACAATTCTGAATAATTAAAATAATTGGTATTTGTTCATAACGCTTTTCTTATGGTTTTTTGTTTTTAATTATTGAACAACCAAAACAGCCGATCCACCAATATTGAATTTAGTTTGCCTACTAAGATATAGATGTCACAGCTACCGACACTTCTTAGGGTCACTGTATTATAAAGGAATTCGAGAATAGTCCGCACAAATTTTAAAAAATTTGCTTGCCACGCAATTTTAGGACAATTTTTGACTACTAAAGGCGGCAAAAATTTTTAGTTTATGGGCGTCCATAGACTAAAATCCGTTCTTGTCGGTCAATCCATCTCTTATCCAAAAGATTTACTCTATTTGTCAATATCAATATTGAAAACATAAGTGAAAATATTGTGCCTGGAGCCATCTTTTGACAAGTTATGTAATTTATTTAATAGTAATGTAAAATATGATTAGACCAGAATCCCCCCACTAGATCCACGGCGCTCTTAATGTGATAATTTTAAAATGGAGACGTATATATGTTATATTTGCAAGTTATGATAATTGGAACAGTAATGTTCGCAAGTTTGGTTGATACGAACTCGCTAACCCTAACAAAAATAAACTACTTCCTATAGTTGGTTGAGGGGGTTAGAACTTCAAGTGTAGTATCTACACTTGAAGTTCGAGTTTGGTTTATGGATTCTATATTATGGTTGTTATTGTTGAATTGAAAACGTAATATTTGCTTAAGTTTCGAATTTATTTGCTACTGCAAAAAACCGTGCGCCTAATTTTTCACAGTAGGGTATAGGCGCTATTAATTATTTTATACATGGTGATTAGTAGTTGCAACTAATACAGCAATATTAAACTAGGCTTCATTATAATCTATATTAGAATAACAGTTAATAATTGAATCCCATTTTCGTTTGCGAGTGAGCACGAAACCGTTTTAATGGCTCAGATTAAACTGAAATTACTTTAGCGCGCTCAAATCAGATACGAACTAGTCTGAAATTCTGCAAAATGTGCTTCATGTCCCTTAAATTTCATGTAATTGAGATAGCAACTCGACTATAAATAACTGGAATTATTTATTATGATCTACTAAATTTGTCCCTGTTTCACAGTTCTAAGCTTCGCGATACAAATAATTAATTTTGAAGTTTTTACACTTTTAGAAGAAAATTACATAACAGTTTTTTTAAATCGAAATACTTGTACTGTTTGGCCCAGCATTATGAGGCACGGAACTACCAATGCGCATATAGGCAAACCGTACCCCTTGTCATTAGCGTAGAAAATATGAATTTGCTACATATAAAAGTTGCTCATTTAAGAAAATCAATATACCTATTTGAATTCCGTACGCCAATGGAATGAATTAATTTAAGGGCAACCGCACCACGATGCCTCATAATACTTTCCAAACATCAATAGTTATTTATATAATTATTATTTTTAGGATCGTAATGGCGATCATTAAAAAAAGGGTCGTATAAATTATCAAGTGAGGCGTCAGCCGGCTGTGATAAATTTAATGATTTTAATGATATTACATAAATTGTGTGAATATATCAAGTATTTTTAATTCTATTACCTTTTTTTTTTAGATTTTCAAAAAATTTATAGAGTTACAGAAACTATAATATATTGCAGATGCTTTTTAAATAGGATAATAACTAAAATAATTTATTGGAAAAATTTGTCGTTTTTGAAATTTTTTGTATAGTATTTTTTTTTAACTGGACTTTTTAAGCGAAGCGAGTTTAAGGGACGCACTGCTCACATATACTTTAATCTTTTGACTTGACTGCACATGAAGTGGACAACCCACGTAGCATCAATTTGGATAGAAGGCTTTCAGTGACCGAAAAAGTGATTTCTTGGAGGATTTTATTGAGTTAACTTGAACCTCAGTGAATATCCGATGTGACACAAGCGACTAGGCGGATTTTTGCACAGTATAATCTACAGGCCAAATTCAAATTATTTAATAAAAATGCAAATTGCAAATTCGTTTTCCAAGTTCTATGCATTTTCATATTAATATAGTTTCACTGGTTATAATTAAATTCATTATGTAATTACTTATTAAAGCCATTTTTTTGTTAGATTTTTTTTTGTTAAAAAAATAATGGCTTTTTAAAAAGTAATTACAGACCCAAACTCATTTTACTAAAGTCAAACTTATTTTCGGTTTTTTTCGAAAAACTAATTTGTCTTTTCATCATTCTTGACAAATTAATTTAATTTCTTTGCTTATTTCGTTTTGTAATGTCTAATAATTTATTTAAATTAAATGTCAAATTAAAGTGAAACCGTCTGTTAAATTTTTTATTGGATATGTCTAACGCAATTTTGTTATTAAGGACGCTTTTAAAGGAAACGAAAATATTTGTTTAATTATACAAACAATTTTTTGGACTAAGACAAACTTTAAAGATTGTTAAAATTAAAAAGACCGTAACATTTATATGCATCTTTTCTTATTAAAGTTAAAACCCAAATTACAACACATAAATCCAGCTAATCTAATTAAATTTTCTAATTACATTTTTAGTTGTGCATTTATATTAAAAAGCATGTATTAAGTTAAGTTAGTAACTAAGGTTATAATAATTAACTATTGTTCACAAATATTTAAATATTACAATATGAACAAGATGGTCGTTCCGGAAGTAAATATGCCGATTTGAATAAAATCCGTATTATTCCGAATCGCTTTATTATGCGATTTATTTGTGCAATTAAAATTATGCAATATACGTTACATAGTTATAAGCATAGTTATACTGCGGAATGGAATGATAAGTATTGAAATTGAATCTGTATGGAAAATATTTGTCAGAGAGCTTGATTGCTTTTTTAAACTAAAGCGAAATACAAATAATTTATTAATCAGCAATGCAAAACAGCAGCTACAATTAACGTAATTATGGCATGTCGGCTAATGAAATAATTACTAGAGAACTGTAAACAATTTTTTATTAACTAAAATGATAAATTACATATTGATTTAAACGCAATATTTATTTTGGGTCGCAAACTTTGTTATTACTAGGTGTTTCTAGTTTGATAGATGCTCTTTCAGTAAAAAAAAACTAATTACTTTATATTTTTTGATAGATTCCAGATACATGATGAATTTCTTTTATAGTCCAATGGTTGGCATTTCAATTAAAAAAAAATGAAACATTATTATGTTGCTAATTAAAACTGGCTAATTAAATGTCAGACCAACACACTTGTTCTAATATAATTATTTTGAATTAACAACTTGTTGCAGCAGTTTCTTTTGTCTTTGAGGCAAATTGATTGTGACATTCGAGTCATAGTAGGAAATACAACAACATTGTTTTGGTTTTGGGTTTGAGGGCTTTATTATGGGTTTAAGCCGCAGCCAGAACCACATAATGATATTAACGAGTAGTGATGTATTCATGCAGGGGATAACATTTGGAAATGCGTACACGTTTATATACTTTTCCAGTATATGAAAAGCTACAGGAAACTAAGCCCCCTCATATTACCCTTAATTTATTTAACCACCGTGTATGGGTTGAAGTGATAATTTTATAAACATAACTAAAAGGGATTTAGATTTGTTTACGTATAGTACACTAATATGTACATTTCCAATTTGAGTAATGGTCTAGTGTTTTTCTACTACTTCATTGTACTTGAGTAGAATTTGACCTGCAGTACAATAAGCTCATTGCTCATTGTAATTAAATAAATACTAACAGTATAAAAACGATTGTTGACGTTATACCAACGTTAATATTAATATTGGTAATAAATAAGAGCCAATTAAAACCAAAATCATAAAAAACATTGTTAATATTATTAGAAAGTCGGTGGCAAGAAAAAAAACTTACTTATTTTATGTATCAAATGGTTATATTCCTATACGTTCCAAACATCGTAAATCTAGCAAAAATAAAAACTGTGCACAAAAACCGTTTGAGCGCAAAAATATAGCATGCGGTTTTTGGACGCGTTGCGACCGAAAGACGATATAACAATATCATAATAAGAGATTTAATTACCTGTGGTCGAGGTGAGATAAACCATAAAGGCTCCAAGGTAGTCACTTAGAATTAGTGGGATAAACTTAGTATAAAGAAATAACTGAAGTGATCGAAGCAGCGGTTGAAAACGAAAAGGATCTAATATAGGATTAAGACGGATAATCCCGGGCTGACTATCAAAAAACCAAATTCTAAGTCGTGAAGAAGTAGCGGGACAGAAAAAACGATATTCAAATATGTCACACATATATGGATCAAGGAGTGACACTGGTGGACTAATCTACAGTTTCACCACACTTTTTTAAAATTAAACAAAAAATAGAAGTTTGTTAGTAAATCAAATTGTAATTAATCATTATGATCCAGGTCTTATTTATCAGATTCGGTATATTCCTCGTACAAGATAATCTTCACAACTAGTGCAATAATAATGGGTATTTCGATCCTTATAACTTAAAAACAAATTTGTACTCGATATGTTTTTTTGTCATGATTTGAAAAAACAAACTACACTTAGTAACCCCCTCCTGGTGTATAAATTTAAAATAAGTAAGTTTCGCGATGAATTATTCAAGAAGTTAAACTGCCTAATGTTGTTTTGAAAAGCCTGAGCTTTCGCATTTATATATCCTTCTATGTGTGCTTAAATATTATAAAGCAAACCAAATATTGTTACGCTATACAATGTACATTAATCAAACCCAAATGTGCATGCTAAAAACCCACATACGAGTACGAGTATAAGCTAACTGCTAACATTTGTATTTTTATCCAATTAATAAATCATATTAATTGTTTTATTGTTTTGGATTCAAATGATAGCTATATTTATTGTGCTGTTTCCGAGTTTTGTGGTACATACTCGTAAAGTTACGAGTATTATTAATTCCGAATTTTATCCCCACAACTCTTTTTCTCATTACCATTATTTATTTTAAAGTTTTCAAATTTTTTTGATGTCCCTGATATTTGTCTAGAGCAAAATTAAGTCGTTTCACCGCGCGCATGGAGTTTGCTGGTCGAGCCGCAGCCGGGATCAGCAACCATACATGGACGGCACAGACTTTTTCTGTCCCAGGTGCACACATTAGTTTTTCTACGATCAAAAATAAATTACAAAATATGTATATAAATTTGTGATTTTTTTTAATTTTTCCAGGGAAACAATTTGTACCCTATTAGAAAAAAAAAATACTTTTGTGTACGCCCCAAAATAGAGTTATACTCGGTAATATGTAACAGATACTCTAGGATTATAAATTTTTCTTATTCGCAAAGCCGGTAGAAATATTCTTATTTTTTAAAATATCTGCTAAAAATCTATATTTAATAATTTTGATTAACTTTTAGTCGTTTTTTAATTTAATCTTGTTTTTGAAACATGAAACACACTACATAAGTTGTTACACCATGCAGTAACAACTTGATTATAATGCATTATAGTCCCTAGGGGATCTCGCAAATTGAACTGCTCAGTTTTACCATTAAGTGAATAAATTCAATAAATATTGAAAGAGGCGATATTGGCGCAGCGGATATATACGAGTACCTACAGGATATCGCAAAAACTTGAATGGAACGATTCTAGAACGTTTCTCATGAAACGATTCTAGAGAACTGTCTGTTTAATACGGACTTTTAAAGTCTTATTTGAAATTTTAAAAACGGCCACCACATGAGCCCTGTCAGAAACGTAAATATTTAATAGACAATCCAATTCATGTTCTAAATGTTACTCTGAGAAACTAAAAAGAAGGCTATTGTTACGACAAGAAACCTAGATATGCTATTGTCGCTGTCAGAAATGTTTGATTGTCGCTGTCAAAAATGTACGATTGTCGCTGTCAAAAAAATGAAACGTTAACAAGAATAACGAAATTTAATACACTTAATAATACTTAATTAATGATAGTTATTAACATTGCAATTATTGTATACAATTTGCGTTCCTTGCCTAGTACTTGCACTAGTAGCATTGTAAACTGCATTGCTTGAAATTGTTAGCTTAGCTTATGAATTACAAATGTATTTTTTGCGCCTTCATACGGCATGACTAGATTTCTACATCTTAAAATCCGCCAGAAAAGGGTTTTTGCCGGCCTCGGCCTGCAAAGTGTTTCCATAGTTACATATTTTTTCCATTTTTAGTTTTTCCTGCAAAGTGTTTCCAAAGTGTTTCCATAGTTAGTTATTTTTCCAATATCGGCCTGAAGATTTTTGTGGCAATAAATTGTTTATAACATTTTCTGCAGCTTTTAAAATATGTTTTGGTGTATCCATATTTTGAAAGTTTGCAATTACTGTATATGACATTGATATTTGTTAGTGTCAAAAGAAAACAAAAGATGGCTCTATTTATTTTTTTGCATTTTCAATTTATTATTTAGCATTTTTTTGAAGAACTATGTATTTATAAGAGTATTCGACACAAAAAATATTGTACGCAACATGTCCGGAAAGATTCCTTGCAGGACACGCCGACTTTCAGGCCTCCGCCTGCGGCGTCGGCCTGAAACTCGTCTGCTTGTCCTGCAAGACACTACTTTCCGGACTTGTTACGTAAATAACTATTGTCACTTTGACATACAAAATACAAACAGGAAATAGTTATTTGCGCTACTAGTAGCGGTAAGTAAACTTTTTTGTCCGAGGTAGAAGTTTGTGTACCGAGGCGGAGCCGAGGTACACAATCTTCCGAGGACAGAAAAGATACTTACCTGCGTGTTGCGCATTACGTTTTTCTCACTACCAATTTGAAAATCATTAGTAAACTCTACTAAATTAATAAACTGACATTCCATTTATATCTATCAAAAAGTCGCGGCACACTGGTTTCGTGTTTATATTTATAATATTATAAAATCTAGTCGTCTATGCTGAATGGTTGCTAAGGCAATGTATAATTTGAACAATAATTTTGCACATTCATTTGGGTGTTGTCAGTCCTGCACATTTAATTAAAAATATGAGCGATTCAGAAGATTCTGAAAGTATAACCGAAATAGAAGTAAGTGCAAATGCAGCTCGAGCGTCTCTACTGCCGGAGAAGTCGAGGGCACGGTATGAAAGAACGTACAGTACTTTTAATGATTGGTGTATTTCTAAAAAAGTCAAAGAAATTAATGAAACCGTATTCCTGGCATATTTCAATGAAAGAGCTTGTATACTTAAGTCTCCATCTAGTTTATGGAGTGAATATTCGATGCTGAAATTAACAATGTGCGTACACAATAATATCGACGTATCAAAATTTAAGCAACTTATTTCATTTCTTAAAAGAAAGAATGACGGGTACATTCCCAAAAAAGCTAACATTTTTTTAAAAGAAGAAATAGAAAAATTTCTCGAACGCGCTCCCGATGATACATGTCTTTTGATGAAAACCGCTATGGTATTGGGAATTGCTGGAGCATGTCGTACACATGAGTTATACAATTTGAATTTTGAAGACGTTGAAATGAAACCGAATGTCGCAATTGTCAAAATTTTACAATCGAAAAATAAAATTCCCCGAAGTTTTGTAGTCAGTGGTGGTAACGGCAGTATTAATTGGTTTAATATCCTTGAAAAATATATGAAATTGCGGCCTAATAATACTAAAGAACGCAGATTGTTTATGCGTTACAGCAACGGTAAATGTGTACGACAAGTAGTAGGCAAACATACTTTATCTGATATACCTTTTAAAATTGCAAAATTTTTGCATTTGGAAGATGCAAAGAATTACACGGGCCACAGTTTTAGAAGAACCTCTGCTACTTTATTAGCTAATATCGGATCAGACGTTCTGGCTTTAAAGAGACATGGAGGATGGAAATCCTCCACAGTCGCAGAAGGATATGTCGGAGAATCCATTCATAATAAAGTAGAAACGGCTAATAAAATATTATATGGAGTTCTTGAAAAAGTTGATACAAACATTGAAAAAGAAAATATTGACAAAGTAAACATCGAAGCAAACATTAATGATATTGAAATTATAAATAACGCTTATTCTATTTCAAATAATCAAGAAACGAAAAAAATTGATCAAAAAAACAATGTTCCTTCAATTACCCTTTCAAATTGTTCAAATTGTTCTGTTAGTATTAATTTTAATAAATAAATTAAATTATTTTAAATATATTCCTCATTCGTTTGGTATATTTTTAATTTTTAGACACCCTAGCGCGGAAAGTGTCCTATCGCGGAAAGTGACCTAATGCGGAAAGTGACCTGCCGCGGTAAATATTGTTTTTACATAGTTACGGCGCGTTGTTAAGGTAGCTAGGTGTTCTACTTTCCATTACATTTGATTTTTTATCAATGTAATGTCAATTTACCTATATGGTAGTGAGAAAAGATACAAACTGTATACAAAAAAGGCACCTTGATTTTATCAGATTTTATCATTTTAAATTATTCATTGGATTGTCTTGTCGAATACAACTCGTGGCAGCAATCTTTTGGTAATTTTTACCAGTCAGATTAACTCGTAGCTGTTGCTTCTAGACAATCGCCACTCGCGCTGAAGCGCTCGTGGCGATTGTCGTCGCAACAGCTACTCGTTATCTATCTGACAGATAAAAATTGCCGGCAAGATAGCAGCCACTTGTTGTATTATATATGAGAATAATTCAGAAATTTTAAGTTTTTAGATATCCAAAAATAATAATAAAATACATGAAGTTTTATTCAAGAATTTGTAATGAAAATTGGTCATGAGACATTCTGAATATTTTAAAAGGCATACGTAGCACAAAAATGCAATTATCTAGATTTGTAAGAAACGTACATTGAGTTCTGCGCCTGCCATCAAAAAATATCGAAATGGCGGTTTCCTGCCTTTGATATACTGAAATATCTTGGTGTCTCCTTTGCGCCATTCCACTTTGTGAAGCTGTTCAAGTGACACGCTGTGTCGGCACTTCAGAATCACATCACCACCCCTGATGGCATACCTGGGCATCTCCAGCTCCAAAACATCAATTGTGCAAAGCACCTCTGAAACAAATGTAAACTTCATTACAATCTTGACAATCGCATCATATATTATTTGCCTGCTCATTAATTTGTATTTATTTCCCACCACTCTATCACATGAAGAGTATATGTGGATTACGAAATTTTGCTCAGTCGCTCACTCCACTGAACTGGATATAATGGCTTGATGTAAATTTGAATTTTCGAACTTTATTATGAGAAATTACCATAATTTTAAACCTATCTACATGCACACATGCCGGATATGGCGCAGCCTACAAAAATTTGCAACAAGAAATCGATAACCATTAAATGCCATTAAGTTAAGTTATATGTCAATTATTAAAGAATTGCACTTTTTGGGATATTTAGATACAAAGCGAGCAAAGATCACTTTCAATTTAGAATTTACTTGAAAAGTATGATTTTGCATTTAAATTTATATACTTTGCTTCCAGATTTACGTGACAACTTCCTAATTTTAAATAAGATCTAAAATACTTAAATATTGAAGTGTTTGGTAGAAGGCTCAGCAAACAAACCATTGCATTACGTCGTTGAAACTGTAGTGGCAAATTAAATATCGTTATCCTATACGGAAAACGTTTTAAGATTATTTTACGATCAGATTATTTGAAAGCCATTGGCCGGTACATTTGTATCGCTAATCGCAGCCCAAAAGGGCATATACTGGGATTTGATATTACTTTTTTTTGCCGGTAAACAATTCTTGCATAATATAATTCTTTAACACAGTGGATACCCAGGTGTTGCATATTGTGTTGATTTCTGTTCGGACCGTAAAACACCTACTTGTGGCTTCTAAAGCAATTTATCAATAGGTTTAGAAAAACTTCACCCTTTGATACGACGATAAATATAACAGACGTCAAGCATGTTTTTCTTTATCACAAGTTACAACAAAGTAAATATTATCAATTTATTATTTTCATATTTATAGGCTGGTGTTTTTTAGAAGGGATGTGTTATGCCCTAAATGCAACAGGTTCACATTTTTTCGCTCTTGATGAAATTGGATTTTTTTAAGCCGACAAGATTCCATTGATTCTGGCAGAATCTCATAAAACGGTCACGATATTGCAATTTTTATCGTTTTTATCCCAGATCAACAAAAGTACAATCATAAACAAAAATTAAATTTGATTTGAAATGGAATTGCAAAGGTTTAAACTAATGAAAAATAAATTGGTAATAACATCATCTGTATGATTGAATATACTGATTTACACTTTCCAAAAAAGTAATCCAACAAAATATAATTGAAATGTTAAATACAAATTTAAATGAAAATTTAAAAAAGCTTTGAATCTTTTATATTATATTAAATTTTTATTGTCACAAGAACAATCGGCTCTGGACTTTTGTCTTTCTGCCAGTAGCTTTTATTAGATGGATTTTTAATAAATTGTAGTTTTGAAAAAAATAATTGAAAAGAAAATATCTATTAGGTTTAAAAACATTTTAAACCATTTAAACACTAAATAATGAAAAAATAATAAATATTTAATATTTATTATAATTAATATATATTTAAGTTGTACGGCTCGTAATGTCAATTGTTATGGTACTATAGTTTAACATTTCGAATGATCTGAACTTCTACCTCACGAACGTGCCCCAAACATTGCTAACTCGCAACCTGTTACATAATAGTTATTTAAGTATTAAGGTCACTAAGTGCATACTACCGGTGGAGGGTGTGTTTGAGAGATCGAGACGTAGTCGAGATCTCCAATACGCCCGATACCGGTAGGGCATGATACTAAAATCATGCCGGTAGGGCACTTACTGACCGCAATGCTTATTACGTTTTTTGCATAAGAAATGATCGACGACATAAGAAAATTACTATTTGATTAATAAGTTACAAATGTAATAAATTTATTTTTATCAAGTAGCAGTAATGGTTTGTTTCAATAAAACAGGGTTGTACCTTGCTGTCATTTAATAAGTCATTCATTTACCGCATCCCGTACGGTAAGTAAACTTACCGCACGGTATTTTATAAAACTAACCTACTATGGTTATTATAACATCAGTAAACATGTCAAATTACACGATCGTGCATAAATACCTAGCTATTTTGCGTCTCAAACATAACTTTAATGTGGTAACTCATATTTTGTCATAACTCATATGTGGCAACTCGTAATTACAAAAAAATGCTTTTAGGGCTTATTAATTTCATATTTATTGTGAAAACTTCCCAACAGACAAGAAGGAATGCACTTAATAATAATACAAATTTTTCAAATAGTTTGAGTTTAAATTGAATGTTATTATTGTGTTTTAAATGGTTTGCAATCAACTATGTAGGTACACAAAACATGGGTTTTAAACTGGCGCTTAGCTTCTTTAATATTTAGGTGAACTATATCAAGTTGCACTAATGAAATGTAATCCTACTTCCTACACAGCAACATTATATTAATTAATGAATATCTTATTAATTGTAGCAACACCGATTATTACTATCATTAATTAATTTATCGGAATACATTTAACAAGAATTATAATTTGAATTAATTTTTAGTATATTGTAACATAATATAGAATTTTTATTGCTCTACAAAATGAATTTATAAAAAAACATTATATAGAACGTTACACTGAAAGGTACAGTAATAAATCATAAAGTTGAAGCGGTTTTCGGGTATGACTCTAATCTTAGTCATTAATTATCGTTATTAAATGAAAAAACGCAAGATTTCTGTTTAATTTTATGCCACGCAAGCTATAAGAAACTAGCATAGTGAACCAAAATTAGCAAAAAGTCTCAAACAATAAATGAGTGTTTACTACATTTTGTGATTAATGAAAAGCATTATAATTAGCTATAGTGAAGTATAATGCACTTGTAATAATTTGTTTTTTCGTACAGAATTTAAACGTTTTATAACAGTATTATGCTATTAGCCCGGTAAGAGCAATTTACCAGAATCCAGGAGAAGTTTGAGAAAACGAGACGTACTCTAGTTTTTTTTTTCAATGTTTTACTTACCGCTGCTGAGCGTTAAGGATTTTTGCCCCATTACAACAATTCATAATTTTGTAAATGCAACTAATCTTTCTATCAATATAGTCTGTAAGTATGAAAACTGACATAAAGGTACGAATAGTAATTAACTATGTATTAAGAACAGTTATAGTTATGTAATGTAACAAGGCAGTAAAGTGATACTTAATCGAACTGTTTGAAGATTTCAACCCGAGGCTTGCAAGCAAACGAGTTTGATAAAGACACTTTACTAACGTGTTGCATACAAGATTTTATCGACTGGCACTACTAAAAAAAACAACTCTCCCACTTTTATTCAACGGCAACAATTCAAGTTGAACTGCCTAGAATGTCTTTGAAGGCAGGTAAACTATTTTGCCTGACTCGGACTAGGCTTTCTTACTTGGATGGAGTCAGGTAAAGTACTTTACATGCCTAGACAGACAAACTAACCCGTTCTCTGGATAAGTTGGTATGGCACAGTTGTACTTTCTATGGTGGTAGTAAAAGTATTTTACTGATTGAAGACAAAAGTTGCATCCGGATTTATATGCATGCGCTTTAAGTTCCGAGCACTTGAAAATTCGCCATCCATCATCAATTAAGAGGCTTTCGTATAGTAAGTCTTTGAATTGATTTGGTGTTACAAAGACAGCTTCTTTTTCTCTAAATTCATATTTTTTTATATAACTTACAGTTTATAATTTTGTTTGTTCTGTCATAAATTTTACATCTTATCCTATGATGTCTTTGGCATGTCTCATTAAATAAATAATTTTTTGTACAACTTCTATTAAAAGTAGCGTTTTTATTTCGATTTGACTCAATTAAAAATTGAATGTTTTTAATTTAGGCGACTAAATTTACTTTTAACAGAAGTGTTAAAAAGAATTTTAATTGACTATTCCCAGCAGATAAGTTGCTGTTTGGCTTTTATATCATTTCGGGGAATATCATGCGAATCAAATCCAGAGTACATTTCACAATTTGCAGCATCAAATTCTTTTAACAAGTTTTTTTTGGTGTATGTATGTGTACCTGGAATGATTCTTATAAAAGAGTTGCATCATGAATAGTCATAACATTTCCTTAACTTCTATGCCACATAACCCACCACCAAATTTCATTATTTAAGTCAGGCAAATAGTGTTATATCAAAACTAACCTTTCAGCACCCTCGTTGGTCTGTTAGTAAAACTTTTAAACAATGGAACTTTAAAACTTAATTAATTTTCAATGCAACTTTAAACCAAAATCATTTTCCTAGCGCAACGCCTGGCACGATCAGCTAGTATAAATATAACTAAAATGGCAAAAAATTTTGTTTTATTAATTTATTGAGTCCGTTGAAGTGTGTGATATCGTTTTATTACTTATTAGTCAATTTCTGTAGAATTGATTTTGCTAAACTTTCCAGGGCGAAATCCGCGTATAGCTGTATACTATGAAGATCAAGAAGAAGATTTAAAAAAGTTAAAAATAAAAACAATCCAATTAAACAATTTTGAATGATACAACAATTTTTGGTGCAAATCAAAAGATAAAAATAACTTACAATTTCAGATTTAAACTTATGCTTTTGTTTATTGTTACAGACAATCGTATTTTACTTTGAAGTATGGCAAGTTTGTCCCAATAGCTTCTATGAAGGTAAAATCTAATTACCCGCAGCGATGAATTCATTTTATAATGAGAAGCAAAATTAGAATGTAATGGATGTGCTCTTTATACTATATTTTCAGATTTAAATGAATATTAAATTGAAAATGTAAACATAACAAAAACAATGATATCCTGCCTTTGATATCCTGACCAGATAAATAATATATTAACATGATACAAGTATATTAAAATGTTTAATATTGCAAGATCATCTACGTAATGAATAATAAATCAAATTTTTTATTTATGTTGTTATTTTATGTACTTTGGTAAGTAATCCGACTCCTATTGTCAAACTATTATTATGTAAATTATGTAATTTGTTATTAAATGAGCAGTCGCGTGAAATAATGGAGATTAATGACAGGTATTGAAATTAATATCCCGATTTCAATAAATGTACACATTTACGGATTACCCACACATATCTCATAATGAAATGCAGTATTAATATTCCGAGGATCTAATAATATAAACGGACACTGAATAAATGAAGTCAGTGGGCTTTATAATGGCGTTACGTGATTTATTCAAATTGATTTTGCGTTACAATTGAATTCATTTCAATATTAATAATTATGAACACAGTAATTTTGTAACTTAAAAGCAAATGTTTTTAATTTTCTATCAAACATTAATTATTAAGTTAATCAAATTTTGTATGTGCAAAACTATATCATACAAGTATAAAAATTTTCTATCAGAATTTATGATAATTTTACCGCAAAAATGTATTAAATTTTAGTTCCGTGTTTTATTTACAATCCGACGTCACATATTTTGTTAGATACGCTAAGCTGTCATCATGTCGAGTCTACAAAATAAAATAGTAGCACCATTATCTTTTACATGACTATACTTCAAATATAACAGTGTGATAACTGAGAGCACAAAATAGAGTGAGTCTCCATTTTTATTTTTGTTTCAACATATGCAGGATGTCGGATCCTGGTATCTTCCTTAAACCTAAAGAATATGAAACCTTTTTCAGCATTTCTTTAGTTTTTGCACACGTCAAATTATATTTCATGAACGAAATCATGCCGAATTTTTGAAAAATTAGAGTTGTCGTATCCAGATTCAGGACATTAAATTTGCTAAAATTACTTAAACATTTCTTAACTGAAGTTTACATACAATAAATGTCTTAAGACAACGTTGCCATCAGTTGCAAGTCGTATAAAAATCCAAAAGTTTTGTCAGTAAACTTCAATTCCCCGGACGCCAATTCTTGTTCATGGGATTTCAGAAATCAGTCAAATTTACTACGATTTAACTGAAAAGTTATTCATTGTAGAAGTTTTTTAGACAATACTAAAAACACTTTAGTTTGGAGGAAAAATAGCTATTTATGCAACCAGTTAGGAAATGCATTTTTTTGTGTAACGAGCGGATTTCTGCGGGACGAGCGCAGCGAGTTCTGTAAAATAACGCGAGTTACACAAAATAGCATTTCCTAACATGTTGCATACAAGATTTTTTCTAATTTTTACAAGAACCTTCTCAAAAAAGAGTTTTTTAAACTTATGATATTAATAATTTAGTGAATTTTATCAAAACAAGTAGGCTTTATTCGGAACTTTTCATCACCAGTTGTGAAATATTTTTCATTACATCACCAGTTGCGTAAAATGTGCCGTTTGCCAACTACAATCGATTTTGAAAAGTCACATTTTACATGCCAAAATTAGAAAAAAAAGATTGCATTGCATAATGGTGGCCAAATAATAACTGCACATTTAATACCATTATCAAAAATCCCAGTTTTCCAGATTGCTTCCATAGATGATAAACTAAAACATGAGGTATAAAAACTAAAACTGAAATGGTAAATGAAAAAAGGAATTGAAATGGATATTTAATTAGCATTTTCTGATATGCTAATTAAATATGGTTCAAAGAGTTGGCGCCATCCGACTTGTAGCTAGTATCATAGGATATCTATTTATTTGTGATATTTGGTGATCCAACAAAATGTAATTCAAACATTTCTAAAGAAAGTTTTACAACTACGCAAGTTTCCAAAGTTATATTGGATTTTAACACCCTAATCTGATACCGAACTAATACAACCGAATATTAAAAATATAACTCACTTTTATGTAATCGGTTCTTGGTAACATGATGGTGACAAAAAATTGTTTCTACAATGACTTGCAGCGTGTTTTTGACCCGAACATTCCTTCCGTAGACATTTCATACAAAGTAACTTTTAAATCCAAATATAATTGCTAGTCCTTAAGGGTCCTTCACCGGCTGTCTCGAAGTTGTCTGCAACTAGCATTGCATCATAGAGAAAAGAGCGCGAATGATTGGCGAGAGCTTAGGGGAGAAAAATATATAATAAACACGCGTATTTATAATTAGTGTATTTCGGTTATGCATTGATGGTTTTTGATGAAAATTATGTCAAAATATTCAGAACAAAGTTCTCTAGGGCTAGAAGCCCACTAAATTTGAATAATTTTAATTAATCATTGTTAATTATGTTAATTTATTTGTTTGTCAAATATGTCTTTAATTATCTACTATTTAAAAAAAAAAAACTTTAGGAAACAGATTAATGTTTTCAGGATATTTTGACATGATTTTCATCAAAAATCATCAACGCATAACCGAAATACAGTAATTATAAATATGCGTGTTTAATATATATTTTTCTCACTTTCACCTAAGCTTTTGCCAATCATTCGCGCTCTTTTCTCGATGATGCAATGCTGGTGGCAGACAACTTCAAGACAGCCGGTGAAGGACCCTTAATAAATAAGTCTGTGCAAAGAAAATCCAATGATTGTCTAAAAATTGCATTTCACACCCAATTTCCAAATGCAGTGTACGATAATAAATAAAGTAGAAAGCTAAACTCTTATAAAAGCCAATGTGGTGTCAAAGCGAGTGTAGCTAGACTCGTGAAATAACTGAAGATGGAAACAATTTGACAGAAAATTATGAAAGATGCTGAAAAAGTGTGAAGATGGTTGGGAGCACCTGACGCTTCCCCACTGCAGACAAGAACTATGAATGAGATCTGCTACTTAAATAAAACAAAACCCGTATTTCTAGAACAATTCAAAACCCTTGGGGGCTTTCACTTAGAAAGCATGTGTCTTGCACTAAGAAAGTTTAATTAGATGTTGCAGTTCTTTATTTTTATTGTACCATTTTTATTTTAAATCCTCACATTTTATATACAAAAAAATGTATCACGGATTTCTTTTTCTAATATTTAATTACAAGATGGCATAAAATACAGATAATGGTTACTAATAATGTTCGTGACCTGAATTTAAAATTGCTACAAATCCAAGAGCTTGTGGAAACCAGATTTACTAATCCGCAGTTACTAAATCACCAGCGTGGAAACGTGTGCTTTAACTCAGGATTTTTAACTAAAACTGTGCATAAAACTAAATGAGTTTTATTTCGTTAAATTTCCACATTTGACAAGATGATGCTTGCTTTATGTAACGGATTTTGTAATGTTTAAATCAAAACAGCTTGCATGTACTTTAAAATTAGTAAAAAAATTAGATAAAGAATGATGTCTGTGTAGTTGATCTTTAATTTACGTTTAACATTTATTTAGGTATATTTTTCTTTTTAGTGTAGAGCGAGTTCGATTATAATTGTTGCTTATGCAAGGAATCAATAGTGATGCTTGAGTGACATTGAATCCGTAATGAGTTTATTTAAATTATTCAAAATCTATCTAAGCTACAACTCAATAGGTCTATGACCTAAAGGCCAAAGTTGAAACTAATTTATTTAATAGGAACTAAAAATAAAAAAAAATACTGAAAGCATATTGTGGTTTTCTTTAGAATGTCAGTTAAATTTAGTTTTATAATTTGGCTAAATTGATTTCAAAACAAATTATATAATTATGTGAGTAAACTTTTTTATTTCAATTTTGTAACAGCTTTTGAGCTGATTGTGTTATCCTTAAATAAATAATGTTTTTACTAAAGAAAATGTAAATGAAATATTTGCAAATGTAAATTGTTAATCATAATTAAATTATGTGCTTGTATCAAAGAAGATCAAGCCCCGTCCGTTTCATTCAGTACCTCAAACACCCCTTATAAATAAATACATAGTAAACTAGTTGCTTTGCACACCTACACCCTTTGTACAAACACTGTATCCCTACTCGCCTTCAAAGCTTGCAATTCTTATCAGAGAAACAAGCAGCGGGAATTTTGTGTATTCCGTTCCTTACCTCAAACCTATTCAACTCCACCAACCACCCTACGTGCCACCGCAAAACAACAGAGCGGTTCGGCATTTTGTCAAAGAAATTGCACATGCTTTGCGTACTAAGCATCTTATTATCCAAGTATCTGAAGGGATTGTTGTATGTTTATATGCCGTGTTTAATAATAACAAGATTAGTTGTCATCAAATTTTCAAGCTTCTCGTGCTGGCGACACAGTCACGCAATCTTACTTATACCGGGGATCACCTTGATATTATTTTTTTTAGTGTACTTGGACGTTTGAATCTTGAGCTCTACATCGAGAACGTAATAAAACATAATCAAATCGAGGCCGATCAAATGTTCAGACAAACACTTCTGTAAAAATCTACTTTATAATTAAATCGCTTAAATGACATCTTTAGTTTATATTTGTTTGGTTCTTAATTAATTTAGTTCAACTTCCTAGATCAAGCAATTTTTTTTAAAATAATGTTAATTTTAGTGGGTAACCACCATAAACCAATTCAAGCATATACCACAACATGTAGCCGCGTGTGCGTGCTGGAAAGCATTTGCGCAAAATTTAGCAAGAGCCTCATTGGAGCAGCTTTGTCGTAAGCACTTTCATGATATACAACTCGGTCTTCAAACGTGTTCTAGTTTGTCACCAACCAAGTCTTACTCAAACAGACCCTTGCTACTTAATATTTACTTTCTTTTATTCATAAATCATAATGATCTTACTAAAGCCCAACTGGTACGACTGAAATGATAAAACGCCCCTAGTCTTTCAAAGCAATTATACATACCTTTTTGTTGCTATTAATGAATGCTTTGTTTCACATTAAAGTTCGAGTTTCAGTAGGTAGATATTTTTTGTTAATATCCTGATAAATGCAAATGTTTTTGAAATTCAATATAAAAACACAATTTTGGCAGCCTTTCAAAAAGTTTTCGCTGTAATGTGATTATAAGCATGATGAAAGCGAGTATGAAAAAGTTTTTATGCACTCTGCCAAAAGAAAATTATTAAGTCAGATTTAGTTTAACTTAAATTTGTACTTCCGAATGTATGCGGAAATTAGAGCGATTCATAAATTACGCTTCCAGAAACTTTCAATAAACCCGTCTAAAGTTAAAAGTTGCAAATTACTTTATTTTTTCATCTTCAATTTTTTTTTCTATTAAGATTTATTTATGTTCTACATTCAAAGAGAATTGGTTAATTTGAGACCTTAACTATGATCAATTTAAAAAATCTTTCAAAGCATTTTTATTTTTGAATTATTATCATAAGAAACGCTGTCCATTTAAAACAAATGTTTTTTATGGCCTTAATAAGAACTATGATACACCAAAAATAATCAAAATTTTAACTAAATGATGTACGTATATACCTCGGTATACACGTTCTCATGGTAAATTATTTCAACCGGAATATTACACTTTTTTTAATTAAATAGTTATTTGTGTATCAAGGCAGTATAGTTCATCTTTTTGTTCATCAGTAACTAATAAGCCAATAACTACATCAGTGATAAAATAAATACTTTACTACAGAGGTTAAATAAGTTAATTTGGTTTTTTTGATTTGTTAAAACCCACATTTCTTTCAGCAATTTGAAAACAAGCAAAGTAATTTTCTTCCAAACAACATTTTTTGCAAAATATTAATATCTTTTTGTTACTTGATCCAGGGATATACTATATATAGAATTGATTCAATCGAACACTTATTTGTCCATTAGAGGATTGTTTTATTTATATGAAAGAAGCGTGACTGCACTAAATTACCGACGCCTACACAAAAATTTGAAGCTTTTTCTTGATTGTATTATGAAAATAATTTCTTTTATTCTACTTTTCGAAAAACATCGTTATCAACTCATATAATTAAATAGTTGGTATGAAATAATAACAAAAATTGGTTTTCATAATTTCTCACGTAAACCGCATTGCAGCATATAATATACGTATGATTGCTTAGCGAACAGTTTTACATTAACGAGCTAACATTACCGAGTCGCTGCTAGTTTTAGAAGGTATATATTAAGCATTGAAGAAAATTTGTCTAAATGATTTACTTAGCAAAAAATTATAATCTTATATAATTTATATAAAATCAAAGGGATATACTAAAATAAAAAATGCAGCCAGTATAAAATAGGCACTTGATAATTCAAGGAACGTTGCAATATCAGCAGGTCCTTGTAGTATACTAACGTCGACAAAATATTATGAGTTCAATCTTCACTTTTATTGTTGGAAAAACTTTTAGTGTTGTTGTGCACTCCCCAGATACCCTGTTGGGGCCATCACAAAGTGACCAACAAACTGTTTAGGTGTCAGGTATAGTGGTTCCTATTCGGTTCTGACCTGTGGGTTCTCAGCTGATTCTGCCTGCGCCAAATCAATTGAAGGCCATGTAAAAATTTTACCAGTAGCGTATAATATCTTCCAAGCAGTAGCGACACGGCGGTACAAAAAAAAAAAGATTATATTCATACGACGGCACTGAACGACAACAAGACATACGTGCATGTAACTTCTTTGTCATTCACATTTATTGTATTTATAAAATCTGGGAAGTCATGTCGCAGCGCTGGCAGACGTACGTTCCTGTTGTTGTTAGCATATACTGTAATGCGCTGGCACAGCGTAGCAATAAAAAAGTACTTCTAGCGCATTCGATACAACAGGTCAGAACGTAGTCGACTTGACTGTATTCAATACTTTCTATTTAATGTTTGTTTAAACAAATATGCATAGAAATACTTTAGAAACTTTTTATGAAATAATGAATTGGTAATCGAGATGTCCATAAGAATTTCAACAGGTAAAACCACAAAACTAAGTTGCATATCATGTTTACTTAATGAGTATCATTGATCTTTCTGTATTATACCTCGAACTTTACCACACAGTCTTAATATATAAAGGGTTATAATTAATTCAGTGTTTGAAAGTATTATTATTATTAGAATTTCTCTTATTAGAATTACAGACTGGGTTAAACTAAAAAAAAAAGAATCGACTATTTTTCTTTAAATTCAACAAATATCGACTTAAGCTGAGTTATGACGTGAAAGATATTTACAAACGGTCAATTTTAAATGCATTAAAAATCTATGGTTTAAGTTGGGTTGCATACATTTAACTTTAATTTAACATTAAACAAAACTAACATTTTGTGTTTAACATTATTTAGTGCAAAACCGAAGCCAGCCAAGCCAGCAACTGAATTAATATATTGCAAAATCTCCAAGCAAAAACTGAACTGTCCATTAAAATGAACATCCATATTTGATATGAAAAACAAGCACATTTAATTTGTGCTCCTGAAATATATGGGCGCAATTTCTAATTTGTTTTAGTTGATTTAATTAATGTTCTGGAAAGTAAAACAACAAATACTTCCTCTACGAGAGAAGCAATAATTGTTTGTTGAAAATATGAGTATTTTGGTATTTTTAAGTTAGACCTGCAATCGATTTTTCAAAAGAACGAAAGAACAATTTTGATCCATCTTCTAAATATAACCATTAATAAATGACGTAATAAATTATAAATGGAAATATTTTCTTCAAGAAGCAACTTTTTAATGAAATATATTCTCGCATTTTTAATAACAAATGCAATATTGCGTGTCATTTAATACAGCTAGTATTAACTTTACGTTTCATGTTTCTTAATTGCTTCTGAAGCATCACGCTTTTTTTCTATGTATATGAGTTTTTTTTTCACGTACGCGAAAAATAAAAATTTCTGATCGACCCAAATCGTTTTCATAAAAATATTAGAAGAAAAATGGAAATGGGGAGTTTTATACATATTTTGTAATTTATTTTTGGTACTAAAAAAATAGCGTTTGCATTGCAATCAGAAGGGAACTTTACCGGGCATGCTTACCGGTTGAGCGCGTGTCAAAGAAATTTCGATGCGCGCGCGTCAAAAGACTGCGCTCTAGACACACGAATAGCTATTTAGGGAGGATACTTGTGCAGAATTTATTTTTCTGGAAGATTAGTCGATTGTATAAATATATCATGAATAAATATCCCGGAATAGCCGCTAAATACGACCACTTTAATTTCTTGAAGATATTTGGACGTGAAAAGCCAGCAAATAAAAATGAGCTATGTGCTCATTTTTCATACCTCTGATATCAAATGAATGAGGCCAAAAATTTCACGCGCTGAAAAAAGTTCACTATAATTTTAATTAGAAAGTTCACTGAACTGAAATGTTTAATTGGTTCAATTTATTCGGCAGTATTCAATTTGATTTTAATTAAATAATATATATAACTACAAAATATATTTCTAATAATACATTTGGGTAGTATATAGTTGTTAACAGAATTTAATTTTGATTATAGTCGATATGGAATACTGTAGACCATTTTTGAATTTATATCGACGCCATATACCCTTAACAATGCTCCTACAAACAATATTGTGAGTTCAATTGAGCTCATTTGAAATCTTCAATCTATCTGCTTCAATCCAATTACGGTCAGTCCCATATAATTGTAGCTACGTACTAGGGTGTAGTTCAAATAAACCTTCTGGTTGTTAATTTGAAATCAATACAAGGCTTTTGCAATGTACTCTATATACTTACTTTATAAATACAACCACCAGTTTTGTAGTCTAATTTCTTATCCACTTTTATTATTTAGATGGAATACGTCCTTTACTTAAAAATTGGTACAAGTATACTAGAGTCTACATTTGATAATGCATGGAATCATCTTCAATTTTTTTATAATTTGCTGAATGACTTAAAAGTACTGGAGTTTTATTGTTGGTCGTTGCTATAAATTTTGAGATCAATAGCATAGAAGGCTATTAAATAAAATATTTACTATCTAATGGACAAGCGTCAAGTATAGCTACTAACTGAGAAATCCCCAAACAAAATTCCAAAAGTCTATAATATAAAAATAGATGACTTTTTACCGAGGTTCTCAGTTTTAATTCCTTGTTCGAGTATAGCTAATCAATTCATTTAAAAATTCATTCTGAAGCTTTTAAAAGTTTAATGGAGAAATTTGTTCAAAAAAATATGATATACAATGCTTTTGATGTTGTCACATGAAGATTCAATGTTAATAAAAAGAATTATAATTATATTATCTACTTTGAAATTTTATGCGAAACATGCCTATACTAATTATATTTAAATATTATTTTAAAAGACTAATACTCAAATAAATACACTTTAATTTATCAAATAAATTATGTATGATTGAATCTATAATATTCTTCGAGAAATATAAACGTAGTTTTACTTTGTAAAACGTCATTTTACCATTACGGCTTTGCAAGCAAAACTACCGTTCCGATGTTTCAGTAACAACTCAAACTTGAATATAATCAAGGTTTATGTTGGGTTTATGCAATTTGCTTAACATTATGTTCGCTCAACGGGTTTTACATCAGGCGTACATTCCAAAATCACCAAAATAGTAGACAATATCAAAATAAATGACTTTTTAGTGAATTTTTTTTACGTACATAACTGAACCTAGCAAATTGATTTAACAAGTTAGTGAATCTAATATGTTTCCAATTTTGTGATTACAATTGCGAACCAGTTGAGAGCATTAGACACTCCAATTATTGATGTGTATATTAAGTTATTTTATAATTGATTGTCAGGGCAATGGCAAACATTTATCATTTAAAGCCTCAATCTCTTAATTACGTGTGCTACATTGGATTTTGCATAAATGTTCACAAATGCAATCTCTTGCCACGTACAAAAAGTTTAATAGAAAAATAAATGGTTAAATAAACTTATCTTATACACAATCCATTAACTAATAGTACAGTATATCTAAGTTGGGAAACTTTCCACCAAAGTTTCCACCATTAGTATTATTTACTATCGAACTCGTATTATCAAAATAAAAAAAATCTGGAAATGCATTTCCGCAGTTCTTCTCTTGTTATTGATATTAGTAAACACAAATAAAAAAAAAATAAAGAGTTAAATAAGCTTTCAAATACCGGTTAATATAAACGGTAAAAAAGCCATAAGGGTTAAATTTTAAGGAATGAAATTTTCACCACCATAGTTTTCAATTTATTTTTAATAAGAGTGCAAAGTTTGGATGATGCATCTTGAATATTGTTAAAGATATATGCGATACAAAATAACAAGTTTTCCTAATTTGTCTCCCTTCAACCCTTAATAAAACACCACCCCTTCAAAAAGATCCAACCTTTTTTGCAGCGTTCACAACTTCAAGGTGTACGTAATCACTGTGCAAAGTTTGGTCGTAATTGGTATGGCGGTTCAAAAGATTACCTATACTCACTTTTTTTTGTCACTTTTTAGCTAGTTTTTAGCCTCCAGTGCGCTTGTCTTTTAAACATTGAATTTTTTTTTACCCATAGGTTCGTCTGATGACAATAAAAAAAGATGCAAATTTGGTTTTGTTCGACTGAGTAGTTTTTGAGATATAGTGGTTAAATCAAAACTAACAGACAGACCGACGGAAATTAGTGACTATAGTTTTTGTAATCTACGTTGTCTGAGGCTATCCAGAAACTAAAAATCTCAAAAAGTAAAATTTTCATGATTACAATACTTCCTCTACGAGAGAAGTAATAAATTACATAATAAAAATTACAATTGCATTTTAGACGGCAATGGAAATTTTAAGATTTTCAGAAAACGAAACAAAAATTTCCGTGGCTATCTTGGGAATATCGAATTAATATTAATCCATTTAAAATTAGAAAATTACTTTTAACACTAATTTAATTTAAGAATAGGAAAATCAATTTTATTAATCTATTTAATTAATTAGCTACCTTTTATAAACGTAAACAAATTAGCTTCTGGAGGTTTTACATTTCTGGTGAATGCGAAGGGAAAATGGAATATCAGAAAGAAAATATATTTACTTACTAGTTGAGTGTTATTTTAGTAGAAACTACAAATAGTCGTCATTTAAAAAGAATCGCTACTTGTGTCAAAATATATATTAGTTAAATTGTCCGGGAGTTTGAAATCTATAGAAGTTTGTTTAAGACCAAGTCAAGACAATTATATATTAGATGTTAGTGGGTGATGCTAAAACCTTTAATATTTATGAAAAACGCATAAGCTTAAAAAATATTAGATATTTCTGTATTGAAATGTCTTATAATATAACAGTATAAGTATAATTCTATATAATAATTATATTTGTCATTTTAACAATATGTTAACATCAACTGCTTATACACTTAAAACGGAATTTCTCTCTCAATTCTAAATATAAAAAAATACTGGTAACACACAAGAAGTAAAATACTTTCTCATCAGAAACTCACCTAGGCAGTAAGCGATCTAATAACCATCAAGTCTTTTTTACGCTTATCTAACATAAGAATTCAAAAAAAAAACCGACAGCATTTACGATTTGATCAGTTGAGGGAAGTGCAAAAAATTCTAAGCAACTTACATAAAACGAGGCGGCATTTTAAAATGAAATGTAGTACATTTGGACTAATGAGTTTGTTGGATGGTTCCAAAGAGGAAGCTCGCAGACTGTAATTTATGTTGATACTAGTATTTGGGTTTAAGATGTTACAAACGCCATTTTGACACTTATAACTGCATGTAGTTATATATTCAACGACACTCTTGTATATTGCAAGAGAGTGTAATAGTTTAATTTTTGGGCATTGCTAGCTAAAAATTCCACTTAGATAAATGTACGTTATACTTTACGTCAATTTCATATGTTATGCTAACCCACAAATGCCAAAAACCCTCAGCTCATATCCAAATATATAAAATTAAACTATGTTGTTTATTTAGGTAGGTATGGGTAAAACTGGATAGACATTTTTATTTATTAGCCCAGACCCCGATTCAGAGATCGGTCCAGAGAACTCTCTTGAAACCCGTAAATCGATATCCATTTCAGAAAATGTTTTTTATCCGCCTATCTAAAAAGTTGTAATAATCACAAATATGTTACCCGTGAATGTTTTAGGTTTTAAAAATACGTCCAATAGAAAAATGTTTTACAAATTTAGCATGTATACATATTTATGCATGCGGTGGAAATATTTTGTTAGCTTACTAAAAATATTATTAGATGGCTTCTATATTGCTTAATTTACAAACAATTTACGAAAAGTTATAAAAGCGCCCTGAGCATTTAAGCTATTTCAGGAAATTGGAGGATGATTTAGAATCCGCGATGGAGCCGTTAACTGGGAATTCCGAACATTATTCTAAGATATTTATAGTTTAAAATAAGACCTTAAATTTTTTCGGTGTGTCGAAAGCAATCGAATTCGGTATGTAAACATTTACATTACATTAAATCATATACATTAAATTAATTTAGATTAAAGCATGTACATTCATTCTAGAAATGTTAAACATTTAACATTTTTATAAAAAATATTTTTTTTTTAATTATTTCTTTAATGGAGTTACAAATTTATTTTATTTTTTTTAATACATTATTTTGCGGGGTATGATAGAAAATCATATTTTTTGTGAATGCTCCTCTCTTGTCCAAATTATTGTATCAAAATCTATCACACCCTGTATACTTATACCATTTTTACAACTAACATTTTAATTAAATGAAACGTGTGTGTGCTATGTTGCAAACACGGAACTAAAATATTCAAAGCAAATTAAAATATTTCACGCAGAACTGTGTAGTTTTTTATCGTTTTGCTTGTTTTGTTTTACGGAATACAAATCTGTATGTGGTAGAATAAATGAAAGCGACACAAAATATACATACAGATTTATGGATGCCATAAATAGTCATTTTTTGGACACCCTGTTAAAAATAAATTTGGAAACTTGTGAAGGAAAGTCGGGTGAGACGAGTTTGGGTTGTAAATATATTGCATGTCTGGTAAAGGCGCTCATCTTCTATTACATGCTATAGAATTGTGCCTGTTAACTAAATTTAAGCGAACATTTCCAAGTTTCTAGCAGGAAAACTTTATGTACTACCTACATGTTCGCCCTCATAAATTGAACAATCTATACTACCGAACCAACTAATGTTTAACTAGCAAGAGTTTTTGATTAAATTTAGTATTTTTAGCGACGCTATTTTTTCAGTTGCCTGTTCAATTTTTTATTATGTGTTGAAATTGAATTTTTACGACATATACTGATACGAAAATATGATCTATAATCTTTGAGCGACTTCCTTAACATCAATTTAAAAAGACTTGGCAAAGTGAGATATTTCCAAGCTTCTTGCTGGTCTGGAATAACAATGAAGTTCTGCAATATGTAGAAGGTTTTACATATGCGTTTTAAATTTTTTAGAATATGTTTTATGAAATATTTAGTTGTGTATTTGAGATATTAGTAAATAAATGAAGAAAAAACTCGAACCAAATGACCAAAATCAAATTATTCAGGTTTTTGCAATAAATAGTTTTATTTTGACCAATTTCGGAGTAAAAGTTACTAGTACATTTTGATTTCAAATACAGCTGCAGCAATTGCGAGTTATGTTACAATTTATTTAGTGTGTTCCACTTGAGCGTGTCTTAAATCTAAAATTTTGATCGGTATAGCAGAAACTTTTCCATTGTTCTTTAACTTGATAGCAAAAACATCAACAAAAAAAAACTATTTCTATACACTTTGGTTTCGAGTTTGGCGCTGTGTATTTTCCAATCGCAATTTTGAAACAACATAAAATAATTAGCTAATAAATTTAATTAAACAGCCGGTGTCTTAACTTTGAGCCAAGAAAAGCCCTTAGTCTCGCACCGAAAATGACTTTGTCTTCCACCCAATCTCAAAAACTTTAACCACGACTGTAATTTAATTTTCAGGCAAGCAATTAAATTAAGCGGAACGTTATTATTGGATTCTTTAAATTAAACTCAGCAAACTTTTGTACATCAAAAAGTTGCATTATTCAAGTTCCAGCTTTCGGAGCTTCTAGAAAATGTGTAACCACAGTAAGAATATGTTGAAACATTTACCTCACATTCATGGTTGGATTTTTATATTCCGCTTGATTATTTATTTACAGAAATTTAATAAAAACTGAATTAATATTAAATATTTTAAAATTTCTTTAGACCAATACCAAGGGCCTGGCAGAAATAATTTCGTTCTAAAGTGAAAATTGCATAAATCCTATGGAATCCAGTCTAGTCATTGCTCGAACGCATTTGAGACCGTTTTTAAAAGTGCGCTATAAAATTAAATTTTTATCTTCACAAACTAAAAAAATACGAATTCAAGTGAACGAGTATTAAACTTGAGTATCCTTAGGGAGACAATTCACAAACTATAATGACTCTAGTGTCGTCAAACAATAATAATGTTACAATTGATGGCAAAATTACCGACCACTTGTTTAAACATAAACAGCTTTCAGAACATTCTTAACGTACTGCTATAATTATTCAACCTTTATCTAATGCTAGTTTATACTTAAATGACAAGATAATAGGGTATTCTTGAATTTAGATAGAAAAAGATTTGTTTTTATTGTTGCTTTTTTTAAAAATTTTAAATAATTTTGACATTTTTAAAACGTATTGATTGTCAAATTTGAACGTTTTAACTTAAGAGTTTTTCACCGGCTGCTCGAAATTGTCTGCAACCAGCATTGCATCATAGAAAAAAAAAGCGAATGATTGGCGAGAGCTTAGGAGAGAGTGAGAAAAATATATAATAAACACGCGTATTTATAATTAGTGTATTTCGGTTATGCGTTGATGGTTTTTGATGAAAATCATGTCAAAATATTCAGAAAAAAATTCTCTAGGGAATGATGCTTACTACACTTGAATAATTTTAGTTAATCATTGTTAATTATGTTAATTTATTTTTGATTGTCAAATATATCTTTAATTATCCACTATTTAAAAAAAAAAATGCTTTGGAAAACAGATTAATCTTTTCAGAATATTTTGACATGATTTTCATCAAATACCATTAACGCATAACTGAAATACAGTAATTATAAATACGCGTGTTTTTTTTTATATTTTTCTCACTCTCCTAATCTCTTGCCAATCATTCGCGCTCTTTTTTCTATGATGAAATGCTGGTTGCAGACAACTTCGAGACAGCCATTAAAAAACCCTTAATTTTAATTCTTTAAATCTAATGAGCACCCATAAACATGTATATCTAAAAAATATATTTTTTACGTATTTTTAAGTTACATTTCCTTTATGTATTGCTAAGGCACTATTATTATTAATGTATTTGTACAATTACAAATAATGAATTTAGATAAAACAAAACATAGAAGCAAACTTATCTAAAATTTAAATTGAAATTCTGCATGTATTTATTTCTTGACATAGCTTAGTGGACTGAGTTGCATATTAAATGAGCAATTGCAACTTTATTCTAGCTATGGTTTTGTTTAATTATCATTCCTATTTTTGTTTGCGCATCTCTCCAATATTCTGATTACGTTCCAACTATTTTCAAACCATTTTTGTAAGTCAGGTTAAGGGATAAATTTGAGTTAATAGGGGTTCATGAAGTTTTTCGATCTCTCTATGCTCAAGCCCGGCGTTATTAATGAACAATGAAGGTTTATGTGTTTCCATTAAACAGACATATTTAAGCTCTTTGTGTATTTCACCGCCATCAAAGTACTTGAATTAACATTTTAATAGTGCTGACGCTTGGTCGTTTCATATTGTAGTCGTTTCCGAAGAATCAATGATGGTTGAACAGGGTTTGAAAATCAAAGCAGCGACATATATAAAAAAAAAATATCTAAATTGTATAGCGGGATAAATATTACACAGCTTTTATGTGTATTCTTTTCAAACTCACAATGCATCGACATATTGGCAATTTTTAGTACAGAAAAAGAGTAGCTGAGTATTGAAGTGTGAAGTTTTGAAATCTATTTATCTGCTTATTGATTCGTGGTATTTAAATTGGAAGTGATGGAAATTTGATCATATTAAATTGCAGATCCTTAATCAAACCAATGAACTACGAACTAGAAATTTCCAAGTGAACTAGGATGTAAGGCTGAGGTGTTAGGGGAAAGTGTTATCCAAATTGTAAAGTAGATTCAAATACATCAAGCACATGATGTGAAGTAAAAATATGATGATATACGTTTCTTGATTGTTATATAACTCTATTCTCTATTAACTTATTATGTTGTTGATAGGGTAACGCATTTATTTGTGCCAAAGATGAGCTTCTGAAATGTGTTCACCAGTTTAATAATTAGATGTATTATGGAGATTTAAACATATATTTTAGTGATGTTGAGATAAAACCTTTTTAACATTGTATTAACAATAAAACTTATGACTTGGTTATAAGGAACAACGAGTGTTTTTTATTCAAATTAAGTGGCTATTTTGCAACTCTAACTATTTACTAATTTTAGTGTTGTAGAAAAACTGGTCGGCCATCAAATAATTGTTGCTTGCATTGACGGATATATCAATCCGAGTGGTTATATTTCCGGAAATGTAAAAAGCAAATGCGTGGACCATCCCCTACACTCTAGAGAATCAACTCTCAAAGAAACCTTCATTCTGTCGTTATAGAATGCTAATGTTATGCTATACATTCTGTATAATCCCAGAACGAACAACAAAACCGTAATTCATATTCTGCTTATTTGTTTGAAATGATTTATTCTCGAAAATGAAAAAAAGTGCAATTATTTAACCAATTTAATCCAATTAACAGAATAAAAAGTAATTTACGATTGGCAAACTAAAAGAATGCATAAAACCAGTCAAGTTACGCGCACCGCCAATGAAGACATTTAAAAGTATGGCCGCGATAAAATTAATGGAGCATAAATTTTCCACAGTTTTAACAGATAAAAATGTATAATGGACCTATTTATTTCATTTGAGCTCCAATGTGGAAAGGCCTTTTCTTTTCCCATTCTTTTGATTAAGAGCGGGCGTCTCATTTGTCTTGAACAAAATTTTCTTTTAATTTACCTACAAAACCTGCAAATTGAGCAGAGAAAAATTCTTGCAAAATGTCAAAATGTTTATTGATCATTTACAAAACAGATATAAAGGTAGGGTAGTTCTATTCCGTTTCTTTATACACCTTCTTCACTATTTTGAAGGTATGCGATGTAGAGTTTTCAAATAATATTTGAAAACAATTTTTTTCAGTCAAACAATGTCATAATCAATAGAATATAAACACAGCCTACTACAGAATTGTTTTATATTATGTAAGTTGTGAATAATATGAGAGATGCAGGTTGATGTTATTTGTGTACACTGATAAAGGGTGTAGAAATTAAATCATCACACTACGAAAATTCAAAGCTCAGGTTTAAATTTTGACCAAACTGGAAATTAAGCTTGCATTCTATGAAGGTTTGTTTATATACAAAGGTATCATAACTCCGAGCTAAATTCATTTTCGAAACTATTTCAAAGTATTAAAATTTTGGATATGAATTGAATGAAATAAAATTGTAACCCTTGTTACTTTTATGTCTTCATCTGTTCTGTGTACATATTTGTTATATAAAAGATGAAATTACTTTTCAGGGATTGATTCAATCTGATCTTTAACTGAACCTTGGGGATTGCTTTTGAATGTATAAACTACTTTATTTTTATTTATTTCTATCTTCAGTTCAACTTATTTAAAACGTACTCTTTTGGTTGAAATCAAACTTAAATATTCCAAAAAATAAGCATAGTCCTGACATCGCGTTTTGCAATATTAATTATAGAGTGTTGCAAGAAAATCACACACCAAGTGACCCATAAAATCGAGCTAGCTTAAAATAGAATTCCACCCCAGGTATATTTAGTTGCAACAAATGCATGTTTTTCAAATGCAATCAAAACTGAAAATATACTAAGCTAAAAGCATTTTTCAGTTTTTCATTAAATAATTAAATAAATCAGGTTTTGGTTGCAATTCCTGCCATTATTTTTGATGCGTGATATGGCATATTGCCAGGGAAACCCTCTTTGGCAATGAAAGCTCCGTTGATAAAAAAAAAAAAACTAAACAGGCGGCGGCGGCGGCGGCAGTTATAAAGTAAACAGTTCCTGACAACGGCGGATCTGCAGGAAACGGTCTGGCGAAGTAAAGCGAGCTGCTACGCTACCTGTTGGTCTGCTCTCGAGGTCTTTCTACACTCTCACATATTGATCTGCTTTTGCCTCAACAGTGACTAGGTGTGTAGGAAAGGTTTCAAGGCTCAACTATGCTGCTGCAGCAGGAAATATTTTGATGATATCAACAAATATAGATATAGATTTTTCCTTCTTTAGCAGTCCTTTCCAATCCCCATTTGAGCCACTTTTTTATTATCCGCAATTAATTGCACCACATGTCACTTTCAATAATGGAGATATTAATCCTACTCAATGAGAAAATTACTTTCAAAGTATTTTTCAGGTCCCTTTTTTATGCATTGAATGCTTGATACGACGGTGTACGTAATATTTTATTCAGTTTCTGTTGACATAAATTGGATTAGGGGTGCTTTTTGTGGATTTTATATGCGCCTCTATCAAAATTTTAGACATTTCAAATTTTAGAAGCCAATTTTTAGTACACCAAAGCTTTCAACTAAATATATTTCTGCTTCAATCAAACTTTTTGTTTATATATATACCTACTTATTTTAAATCAAACGACAGGATTTTCCCATTAAAAACTTTTCAGCAATTTATTTAATTTTCTAATTTTCGAGTATCTTTGAATCTTTAATTTAAGACACTGCCAGAATTATATAAAAAAACTTCAAGTTTTGTTTAATTTGTAATTCATCGCATAAGAAAACTTTGCAATCTGTGTATATTCGAAGTGTTGTGTTACACAAATTAGTTTCCGCAACAAAACTTTTTAAATACTTTTAAAAAGTTCAACGTTAATTGTTTACTTTGTAGCATTTTTATCCTCAAATCTTTTTCTTGTTGACCAATTTGTCTGCAGGTTGACTTTAAATCAATGTAAATTATTTATTATCTCACTTAATTTGAATAAAAGTGATAATAACTATTATCCGCACCGCAGTATTGATGAACATAAGATACACGCCAGGCACTAAAGTTTTGATATCTGTTTGTGGAATCCATTAATCAGATTTAAGCCTGCATGCAAATTACTTAGTAATAAATATAGAGTTATATTATTACTTAGAGTTATATTATTAGATTAAAATAGCAGAAACAGCGCAACAACTAAACAGCTAACATGCTTAAAGCTCTGACATTCATAATTTTAATATTCCAGATCTACAAAATGAGTTGCATGGCAGTGCCAAATAAACTCGTCGCCGTAAAAATTTCATAAAGTTAAATAAAATATATCAAAGATAATTCTCGATTGGTTTTTCGATTTCAATTAAAATTCAATTGCAAATCTGAAAACCTCGATTCGCATTTTATTGGAATATCTATCAAAAGCTATTTGAATAGATATGCACGTGAAATGGATGTATTTTTTATCCAGCTTGATCAATAATTAATAAAGATTATACATTCTTGTCAAGAGTACCGGAAATGTTCCATTTTTAATAAAGGATTCACCCTAGATAACCCCCACGCTACTAAATTATGCTTGGAAAAGGAAGAGCATTTTTTTCATTAACAATTTATTTAAAAATTATACAAAAAATTTACTTTGTTTAATGCAAATTTGTGCCCGGTTTGTAATCATTTAAAATTAGACGAAATTTTCTTTGACCTACTATATAGTTTTCATGGAAATCCAATGCAATGATTATGCCTCGGATTATACGATGCACTAAAGTTGTGCTTTCCTGCTGCAATTTTCTGTATTTGCGTGATGAACTAAAACTGGACCAGAAAACGTTTTCCAACACCTTTTCGTTTTATTTTATTATCCACTTTATACTACGCTTTTTGGCGTTTTTTTTTATTTCTGTTCTTGTTCTTGCACAATTTGCAAAATGTAAACTACGCACAACAAATTTGTTTATTCGAGACCATTAAGTAGTTGAGAAAAATAATAAAATAAGATTTAAAACTAATATGTTATACAATATATAAGATTTGTTGCTTGCCAAGCATTACTGGTTTCTTATATGTAGGAGTAGTCTCCGATCTCCATAAGTAATTCCACTCTTATGTTTGTTGTTTTCATTCAAATATCTCTCCTTAATCTCGAGCTTCCACAACGCCATTGTTCACATGCGGTATTTGCTCCTAAATAATTGTTGCTACACAATTGCTACCTATTTAAACAACCATCAAATTACTGTTTTTCAATTTCTATAAAGCACAATTGGAAACATTCTTATAAATTTCAGTAAAAGCTTTTTATTTTGTATTTGTCATAAACATACAGCAAATAAGTCATTAAAACTTTTGAAGCATAAACTGAAAATAGAAAGAAAACTTACCAGTGAGGTGAACAATAACGACGAGAACAAAAAGAAAATCCCAGATTTGTGTAACGCTTCCCATTTCAACTTGCTAAACTGGGACAAGTAAATCTGAAAAGTAAACAATACTTCATTTTCTAATGGAAAAGTTACAGATATTTTCTTAGTAATTGATTAAAAAATGAATTAAGATATATTTAGATTAGTATAAGTTTGTTTGAATTAATTCCGGTGCAGCACTTGTGGAATAGGAACGGAAACGTAAAAGTAAACATCTTGTGTTTGGTTGCTTTTGGTCTTAAGATTAAAAATACACAAAGAAATTGGAAATTGCTTGTCTTTTCTGTTTATCTATGTTTTTCCTAAAATAAATACGACCGACTTTTAAGCTGGTCTTTTATTTTTGTTATATTTTTAAATTTCAAGTTTTGTTCAGTTTTTGTTCAGTATAACTGGATTGGTGTCGGGATTTGTTAATAATAAATAAACCAATAAACCAACCAAAACGAGTTCCATTAATAAAAATATTTGGATCTTAAAAGTGTTTAGCATCATTATGAAACTTTATTCACTAATAATTTATTAAAAAATTGATGTCTCTCCACAATTTAAATAATATTTATTAAAACAATAAATATAACGTTTTTTCCAACAGTGTTTCGAGTTTTTTTAAAGACGTAAACGTTTATTACATTTCTTGATAAATCATAAAAATAATAACAATCATGAAACCAGAACAATTCTATTTATTATAATTTTTGGTGGAAGCGCAAGTAACAAAGCTTTTATTTAGTTTTACACTAATAAAGCCTTTATTTAGTTTTTTTTTTAGTTTTACACTGTTTGAACAATAATATGTTTATAATAAGGGAGAAAAGTAAAGCAATTATTTCAAAAACCAATGGTTTCTGGTTGTACTGATAAAAAACTTTTTTTTAATTTACATTGTTTTACTAAAATTACTTTTGACCATTTATTTAAAAAAAAAGATGAGTTTGGATTCAGGCTATTGGAAATAAATCGAATGAAAATACGATAAAACACCGGTAAAAAGTTGAAAACAAATGAATGAAAGTTAAAAAGTGGAATCGATTGGTTTTATTCGGTCAATTTGTTAGACGAGATAATATAAAAATTTTGTTTGCATTTTTAGCACTTGATAAAAAGTCAGGATTATTTGAAAACTTTCTAAAATCAATTATGGATATTTATTGTACACCTGAATATGTGCTGTAACCAATGCATTTTCTTTTCAAACTATTACAGCGAGTTTCTTATAATTCATTAAAACTCGGATGCATTTTAGTATGTTGCATTAAATGTTTCAGCAAATTGGCCAGAATTGAAAATATCCCAATATATTTTACGCCCTCTATTTTGAACTAGGTTGATTGGAATTGATTAAAGTTAACTGTAATTGAAGGTAACTGTTCATCACAACTTAAGGTAAAGGATTAACAACTTACACATAAACATGCATAAGCATAAGGCCGCGGAGCACATGCAATTGTTTAGAAGACACACGTAGTTAAATATTTGTCCGTGTGGCGCTTCATAAAAAACGCGAAACGGTAAATTTAAATTCTCATTTTTTTTTACAATATAAATCAAAACTTTTTAATCAATTTGTTAACGAGTTACATCCTAAAAAAGAACTATATTTAAGTTACGTTTACAGATTCCAAAAACTGATTTTGCCATAGTTAATGAATTCGGTGGGCAAATACTTTTATACATTTTCAGTTTATTGCTAAAAAGAATCGTTGTTCATCTGGACAAGAGTTTTAGGCTGAGTATCATTCAAACAATTATTCTCTCGAACAAGTAAACACTGAAAATTATGCAATGTTTTATTATTTTCGTCAAGTATTGTGCTTAAACAGTGGCCCATTATGTTTTATATATTGAGCAAACGATTGTGTTTCAAAAACAAAGGGCTACAATGACGGTCTTGTCTAATTTCAAGCGGAAATTCATTCCTCCGAATCTTGTACAGTTCGTTAAAGCCAACCTTATTAAATTAAACTCGTTCAAACTCTGTTTATTCTACAAATGGCATGGTTGACTAGCCATAAAAAAGTTTTATGCAATAGACCAATAAAAATCTAGGCTTGAAAATAAATTCTTGCAAATAAAAGTTAGTAGGAGAAGGCGCCAATAATTTGAATAAAATTTAGTTCTGTGTTTTATGCGCAAATTACTTGCAACTTGTTGATACTATTTGTGTAAATATATTATGTTATTATACAAATTTATTGTGGAACTAATTCACCTAGAAAATCATAGATGCACTTTTTTGCTTGCACTATTATTAATTAAGTAATACACCAATTTTATTCACTTTATAAATATGCCAAAAAAACCGAAGCACAATTTGTAAATAATTATTTTGCCGATTTTATCGCGCTTTTATCGAAAACTTCCGCCGATGGATTAGCGTCATATGATTATTCTGTTTTTCTATGCAGATTGACCGTAAATAAGTTTCTACAGTGTGACGTTCTGAAACACACTAAACTTGCGAGAGCTTTCACAGGATACGACGCAGCCATCCCTTTTTAGCTTGTTGCATATCCTTTGTAATTTTCTCTTCTATCTTTATACATGCGCTTGAAGCTCCCGCCAACGGTTTTTATTGACGAAAATCTAACACCGGCCGCTTCCATCAGGTGGAAAAGCTATTATATATATACATAAGTACATACAAGGCAGAACCACGGCTGCTAACTTTTCTATTTTAAAAAAAATTATGTAAAACAACACTAAAAGCTCACTAATTATTTTATTATATTAAATGAATCCTCGACGTATTATTGTAATTTTTAAGTAAGTAATACAAATTCATTTATTCCTAAGTACGATGTTTGATTCAAAATGGATTGTTTTTATAGTGGCACTGAAATTACAGCCGAATAATGAAATTGATCCTATTTAGATTGTACTTGATTTACGACGTACTGTTTTATATTGCTAATTTTTGCTTAAACCATTATCAAAACAAATAAGTTATTTTTTTAGCATCATAAAAAGCTTTGCATTAAACCGGCGCATCCACCATGACTAACTAAATAGCGAGCTAAATAGAAAACAAAATTAAATATATTTAATATTTTTCACACTGAATAATAATATCAATAAACAATAGTTATTTACGTAACAAGTCCGGAAAGTAGTGTCTTGCAGGACAAGTAATAACTATGTATAAAGAGAAAATAAACTATTCAAAAATAAGTATATCAGTGTTAAATAAATAAATTGTACGTGATTTTTTTTTAATGTATATATTAAAATTTATATAATTTTTAAGCGTTTAATGCAAAAGTCATTTAAAATTGACCAGATTGTCTCGTTGTTCATAAATTGTTGTGTAAGATATTTAAATCTGTCTCAAGGTTACTTTATTAGATAGGTTGCATCGTTATATGATCGGAAGTCTGGCCAATAAGCGTTTAGATGAATAAGCGCGCCAACTACGTCATGCAGATGGCAAATTCAAATTATTTGTAGTACTTGCGGTCAATTGTATACATCTAAATTTATAGTTCTGGTAAAAAAGTATGAAATAAAAAACATGTTATATTTAAAATTTAATGTAACGAAATAAAATAAATCACATTAATTAATAATTTTTTTAATTTTTTTTGACTCTTTGGATGCAGATGAAGATGACTGCTCTTGAAAAGGATAAAGCCTTTTTTGGCTTTGCCGTCTTTTCTCTAAAATATGTTCTTCATCTTTTTGATTAAGAAATTTTATTCGGATAAAAACCCTCAATCGACAAAATGATTGTAATAAATCCGTGGAGACGTCAACCTTTTTTGAAATAAAGTTCATGGTATTTGCGACAACTTGTTTTTTATTGTCAAATGCGTCCTTATGGAGTTTGCAAAAATACTTCTCCATTTTTTTTACCGTATTCATCCAATCATCAGAGGGTTGAGTGAGTCCTCCAAATGAAAGGTTTTGCAGCCAAGAAGGCATAGCATATGTGTGGAGTTCCAAATCTCGCCGCTTCTCAGTTACATACGTGTATTGCCCTAATTCAGGATACTTATTTTTATGTTTCCTCGCTAAATAACCAGCTATGTATATTAGGCCGTCTTTTTCACACATATTCTTAGTACTTGATGCTATTGAAGATGAACTGCTTGAACTTACAACACTTATTGATTCAAAATTAATTTCTTTTTCCTCTAGAATAGGAATTGCTTCTTCGATGTGAACTACAACATGAGCTTGTTTAAGAGCAGTGGCCAGCAAATATTCTCCTTGTTCTTTCAAAGTATCCAAAGGAGCCAAGTTTACATTTGCACTACTTTGAAGCATCCCTGGATTTTTTCCTAACATAATCATCCTAATTCTGTAGATAGCGTTAAGAGGGGAAGGATGATCATGTAAACCACCTCTAGTCCTCAACTGAGAAAAAAATTTTTCTAAACAATCTTGATTCAGACGGTGGGTCAAAATAAATGAAAAACAACCATATTTGTTTTTTAAATGAGTGTAGAGACTTTGAAGAGAATTAGTTGATATCAAGATACCTTTTTGAAAAACCTGCAAGCCTTTTTTTCCTGTGCATAACATGCCAGAGATAGTTTCCTTCATTTTTTCTAAGACATCATTTTGTTGGTCTAAACATACCCCATAAGGTTTCTTTAAAGATAAAGATGCAGAACACGAGTAACTATTCATGACATCAAACCAGTTATTCATAATTTCCAAAAAATGTCCCACATTTTTTGCCAAATGTTTATTTTGGCCAGGTAAGTATTGTTTTAATGCCGTTGCGGTCGAATGGGAAAGCAACTGCACTGCCAATTTAACATTTTGTCTTTGGGTTTTTTCACAATTTAAATGCAGTCTACTTAATTTGTGGCAAGAGCTAACTTCTGTTTGGCAGATTTCTAATAATTTATTTATCGGTTCAACGTTAATACAAGTTCCATCTTTCAAAATAAAACCAGTATCCAAAAACCAATTTCTTAATAATTTAAAGAGATGTGGAACATCAGCAAAAAAAAAGATTGGTTCTTCTGTCACCGGATGATTATAAAAAGTATGTTGCAGTGTAATGTTCAATGTATTCCATAAGCCTTGATTGCCACCTCCACAGTCTGACACACATGCCACAACACGATACTTAATTTTATGAAGACGTGATATTAAATCGTCCAAAATTTCTTTTGTCATTTTTTGGTCGAAAGCAATATAAATTGGTTGTTTCCAATTATCAAAAACACCACGAGCCATTACCACTTGCATATAATTATATCGACCAAGCACCTCATCTTCCTTCTGATCATACTCATATAAGGATGTAATCTTGACTTCATCATATGATAACGTAGCCAATTTATTAAAATCCGATTTTGATCTTCCAGCAGCTTCCATTACATGTAAAACGACTTCTAAAACGCCACTTCTTAAATTTATGTGCTGTGCCCAATGTTGTAGGGTAGATATTCCAGGCAGTGGATACTTCAGCTTTTCTCTTAAAAAAACATAACATCTTTTGCTTAGGTATCTTATTGTAAAGGCTTTTGATAATTCCTCCTGTGTCCATCTAGCTTTACACTTTTTTTTTAGTGCAATAGCTATTTGATTTGCACTTAAAAAGTCTTTGAATGCTACTGCAGCCTGGTCTTCAAATTTGTTCGGGGATTTCTTTAAATTTTCCTCCAAATCTCTTATTTGGTTTTTTAAGTTTTCATTTTCTTTTTGAAGTGTTTGTACTTTTTTTGAAAAGTGTTGATATTCATAAACTTTTTTCTTAAGAATTGAATTCTTTTCTTTTGTAATTTGTAGTAATTTTAGTTTTAATGCGCCACATTCTTTTTTATATTGCATTAATAATTCATTTTCTCCTTCAATCTTTTTCAGCTTTTGTTGAATATGTTCCAATTCAGAATTTTTACTTAAGTCTTCATTGGTATTCATTGAATTATCCATTTCATTTACAATAGAATTTTGCAATAAATTTTCCACCAATGCTTTTCGGTCATCTCTTCGGCTTATTGTACGTATATTTTCTTCACTTGGTTTAGTTGCGTCAGGTAAATGTAAAGAAGGGATTGCAGATTTTTTTAATTTTTTGGGTCGTAAATTCATAATTTTTGATTTAATTCCATCTTCGAAATTATTAAATTCAAAATGATTTGAACACACTCGTTTATTAATTTTTAACTTGAATGTCGGATCCCTGTGACATAATCTTATCCATTCATTACAAATAATTTCGTCCTTAGGAAAGTTAAAAAATCGAACGTTTTCGTTCGCATTTTCATTATTTCTTACATATTTGCTTTGGCAGCCAAAAATGTCACAAGAGTGACCTTCAGAGGGCATCTGAAAAAAAATATTTATTATTCTACGATTTACATAAAAATGATTGTTTTGTTTTGATTAAAAAATATGCCTTATTGGATACAAACAAATTGCTGGATTATGTTAAAATGTATGGTTAGAATCAACTTAAAATGTAGCTAAACAGTTAAAATAGCATAACTTACCTTGAAAAATTATGCACAGAACACTAAACAATCGTAGAAATTTAATATATTATTAATTAATTTACTTTAATGAAAATAGCACTCGAAAAGACAGAAGATGAATTGAATTTTGCTGCTCGACTAACACATTACCATCTCAGTGACGTCACAGAAATAGCGTCTCAAATTCGTTCAAAATCGTAAATGCTCGTTAGACAGTTTCGATGCAACCTATCTAATAAAGTAACCTTGAATCTGTCTGTTATTGTGGTCAGGTTTATCAGTTCAAAAAAAAGCTAATTTGAAGGATTCTGTAGTGGGTTATTTGGGTAAGTCTCGTTATTTGTCTAAGTGCAGTTCGTTCTGCCGTCTCTAAAATTCGTATTGTGTTATTGTTTGAGTTGCAAATGCTTTTGTAAATTTGTGTTGTTGTCTTGATGCTAATACCTTGATTGCTGCATGTTAGGAAGCGGAAATGTTTGGATCTTTTGGTGATTTTCGATTTGATTTTGTTAGCGTGTGTATGGAATTTGTTTGTGGTGAATAGTGAGTCCTAGATATTTTATGTCAGGGGAAGGTTGGATCGTTGTAGCCCCTATTTCAATTGTTAGGGAAGAACCACTTATTTTGCGGTTAGTAATGAGGAGTTGTGTCTTGTTGGGATTGAAAGTTAGCCTCCACTTATTGAATCAAGTCATTATTTTGTCTGTTAGTTGTTGAAGTTGACTCATTGTAGAAGATAAGTTTTGGTTGTGTCAAATGAATGAAAATCAGTGCTTTCTGCATATTGTAATATGTATGAACTTAACTTAACGTAGTCTTTGATTCTAAATGTAAAGTTATAAATGTCGCGGCGATAAATGTTGTACAGGAGTGGCGACTAATTTACATCGCACATAACTCAAATCTTGGTTCAGCTATTCTTTAACAGATGTCGCAATATTTACAGGTGATTTAGATAAGAAAACCAAATACAGTTATATGTTCTATAATTATGAATAATCTATTTGAAATAATTTGGTGTCTACACATTTTTGATCAGTGACATTTAAAGGTTGATTTTTGCTTGTTTTCCAATTGCAGGGATTTTGTTACAGTTTACTGTTAGTAGTTTGAGAAATAAACGAACTGGTTGTTGCATATTTTTTTCATAATATTGACAATTTTACTCATGTACAAGCTCATGTATATATTATGACATACGAGTCAATGTTTTTCTCGGTTTTTGTCGATGCATGAGCGGATAAAATGAAACAAAAATTTTAGTGGATATTTAGTGGATATTGTAATGTGATACCTCGTTATCTCCATGACTACAAGCACATATAACTTAAAAATTAAAGTAGTCTGACAATACGTGTCAAATTTTATTAATTAACATAAAATACAAAATGAGTCGATTGATTTCGATCTTTTCATTCGCAAAATTGTCTTGTTAAATTGCACTTGAACTTGTTTTTTATATCGGATATTTTTTGATTTTACTACTCAAACGAGGTTTCCTTTTGGCAATTTGCCTCATCAAGCTGCCATGATAAAAACGCTCGTCCTGCGAACTCGCGTTTTTATCATGGCAGCTTGATTCGTCAAATTTCCAGGCAACCTCGTTTTCGTATAAACTAAAAAAATATCCGATAAAAAACAAGTTCTTGTGCAATTGCATACGAATATATTTGCCTACTAGTGATATTGCTGGCGAATATAGTGCACTAGTTTTTACATTATAGTAGCTTTTCTCTAAATAAATGCTAGACTAAAAATAAATGTCATATTGACATAAAGTTTTTGTATACTTTTGTTTCTTACTGAGTTTTTGTATACTTACTGAATTACACTCGAGCTTTTTTTGGTCGAACTAGTAAAGTTGCAATGTTTCTAAATGCGAAGTTCGTTGCTGAAAGGCAATACAACTCAAAAGACTTCCAGAAAAAATGACTCGTCCTTCATTTCTTTCAGTTTCAGTTTTATTGTTGTGAGTTCGGTCATTTTTTCAGAGTTCAGCTTTATCGTCGTATTCCCGAACAACAAAATTCTTCTTATTGACGAATTAGAACTTTACGTTCTAAAAGCTCTTATGTAATCACATTTGATTATTTTATTTGTCTATGAGACACTATAAATACGCTATAATAAAAAATATAATATAATAATATAAATAATAATATATATAATATATAATAATAATAATATAATATATAATAATATATATAATAATATAAATACGCTATATCAAGACGCTATATCCGAGTGGCTCGAATAATATCTTATTACAATATTTACTTCTTCTGAGAAATAATACAAAATTCAATAATTGAAAATTACAAAGGGTCTATAGAAATTAGAACTAAATTAGATAAAAGTTTTCTCAATGGTTTCAAAAATAATATGTTATGACTAGATATGACTAGATGATGTTCTTTGTCATCGCTAAAATTAATTAAAAATCTTTAGCATTTTGGAGATTCAGATAAATATACTATAAATTGGCGTAAAAGTCCTCTTAGGTAAAAAGACAGGCAAGCACTTGCAACTGATCCTAAATCCACGAAAACAAAGGAAGTGGTAAAAACCCTTGGAGACGTTAACTTTTGAGCTGTTTTTCGCTATATAGAATATATAGGGATGAATCAAGGTACTTTTAGTACACCAAATTTTAACAACTCTTTAACGAAATGATTTTTTTTAATGAATTATTTTGTTTAATTTCTAACATCTTAATTCTCCGGGTTAATCAAGAAACTCAAAAAACTGCAGTTTATATAATATACAGCTCATTTCGCGGGATTCAAAAAAATGTGGGTACGTCTATTCTCGACCACAGATAAGGTTATATACAGATGTGCCATGGTATAGGGCAAAGTGTTTCGCATTTTTGATATTGCCAACGCCCGACCAGAGAGGGCTTTTTTTAGTACAACGCCCGCCACGGAGAGGCGCTGTTCCTGTTGAATGGAATGTCTATCCTATGGTAGATGGCGTTGCAAAATAATATAATACTCTAATAACGTAATATGAAATCATCGTCATATGGCCCAAACCACACTCAACCAACCATAATTCACATTTTAAGCACGCCCTATTCATTCTACCACTAGATTTTTCTAAACCATCCGTTAAATTATAGTGTGATTACAGTTTTCTTTCAAAACAAAATTAAATAAATGTTTTACCACGTTTTACAACAGATGTCTATGGTTTTACTCCTAGATGTAGGCAATTTAAAATACACGCGGGTTGAGGGGAACTGAATAGGTAGCGAAACAAATAAAATTGGTGAACAGCCTATCTGTATACTTATCTGTGTCTCGACGCAAGATTACACTTTTTATTTATAGCCACAGAGAAATAATTTTTATGGTTCTAGAAATATAATTTAGTAGATTGGTCCTGGAATGTAATTTTTTTTAAATGTAATGCACGTGTTTTTATTTTCTGTTTTAGTAGAAATAGATTTTCCGTCAAATAAGTTAGTATTTGAGTGACAATTCGGTTCGGGTTTCCAAATGGAATATTAAATTCAATACTGTGCACAGATTGATATCGATTCAGTGTTCGTGAAACAGTCATGTGCTTTAAATAATCAGTGAATTAGAATATGGAAGTGGTGCAGATTTTGCACTTTTCCGCATCCCCCAGATATGTTAATCGTCACTTGGCTTTGAATAAATAAAATCCATAGCAATTATGTTACGATGTTGTTTTATCCCAGCCACATTTGCATGATTCTATTTTATTAACTGGAACTGAAACTCACATTATATTTTTTCTATTTTACGTCATTAATGAAGCTATTATTAGTAGTGTCGTAATAAAAAAAGGGTGCTTTAATAGCCTGCGGCTATTAAAGCACTCCTTTTTCTATTTTGACAGTACTTTTGATGCTGTTATAGCTTCATTATGACGTAAAATAGATAACAATATACTAAAGAACATGTTTCATAAGACCAATTTTATTGCACGATTCATAATTTCTAGTAAGTTAAAATTCACAACAGTACTAAACGTTGAAGTCAAAGATCTGGTAGCACGAAACAATTGCTCACAGGGTTGTGAGCAATTACCAATTAGATAAGTACCACTAGCTTCTTTATTTAATTTTAGTAGCTTTAGTACTTCTAGGCGATCTAAGCGATATTATTGATTCGTGTCTGCGTGTATGAAGGGATAAAAAAGTGAAAAATATGTTATAGGTACAGTGGCGGCCAAAAAAAACGCAACACCTTTAAACGAATAGTAGGCGTAATTTTAAAAGTTTTAGTGTTGTAAAATGACTTTATATTAAAATACACTGTATTAGTGATGACGTAGTATCGGTATTTTTGTTGGAGTAAAACTGACTATTGAGTCAAACAAATAACTGTCAATAGGAAGTGTCAATAGTATCAACCTACATCGAACATCCATATTGATGTTTTAAAAGGGTTTATGTTTGGTTTAAGGATGCCTACTTGCTAAATTGGCATAAGATAAGTAAATCAATTGATTATTTTGTTACTGCTTTTATTCTCGTTTTTATTTTTAATTTTATTTCGTCGACCCATTCGACCTAGGTCGATTTTAGATCTAGTTGTTGGTTTGACCTAGAAGTAAGATTCACTCCAACAAAAATACGTCACACTAATGCAGCGCATTGAAAAAAATAAAAAAAATTGATTTTTTAAAAAAAAAATATATTTTCCTGCAGCAACTTCTCGCAATAACCAACCGTCTTCTAATTCAGCAATGGCTCTGGATTTTTGAAATGTGTTTAATTGAGGCATTTATTTGAAGGATTTAAGTCTTTTGTGATAATTTATTATAAAATTATGTTGACACTGACAATAAATATGTGACTAATATCAAGTATGCTAAAAAGTTGTATTTACAAAGGGAAATATTAGGTGTTGCGTTTTTTTTGGCCGCCACTGTACTCAATTTTTATAAAACTATTTGAAGCTAGATTTAAAATTACTAATATAAAACAATGTTTGAAGTAAATCGTTTGTGTAAGGGGTGTGTTAAGGGTTAAAAACATGAATTGGGGATTCTAGCCAATTTTTAATAAAACTAGTTGTAATCATATTTATATTTAATAATAGAAAACAAATTTGAAAGAAATCTGACAAATTAAACTGTGTAGGGGTATATTAGGGGCTGCAATTATAAAATGTAGTTGCTAGCCCATCTTCAATTAAATTAACTGAATAATGATAAGTTAAAATTACTGCTGAAATTCAAATTTGAAAGAAATCCAAGCATTTTGACCGAAAAGGGTATATTAAGGGTTGAAGTTGTAAAATAAGGGTTGCATACTGTTTTTAATTAGATTATTCGTAAACAACTGATGGAAAATGGTGGGTTATACTGACATAAGAATGAAAACACCGTCAATTTTTGAACAATTAATTTTAAGGACAAACAGGCCACAAGGGATTATTTTTATGGGATACATTTTCACCAGCATTTTCTTCAATGTATCCCTAATCTGTATTCCAAATTTGGTTCAAATCAAATATTCCTCCTGGCAGGTATTTACGTTAAAAATTATGCATTTTTACACCCTTCAACCCTGAATAAAAATTCAATCCTCGATTCAATCATTTAAAAAACTCTAGATTTTTGAAAGCATTCACCACTTAGTACACGAAATATTTTCAATATTTGGTCAAAATTGGCCTACAACTTTAGAAGATTAAAGAGAATCCACCGCTTTGGCTTATAACGCGCAGGTCTTTGAGAATTTTATAAATTTGTTTTCTTCGTTATCATTCTATAAGCGGTAGAAAAACAGGACGCAAATTATGTTTTAATTGGGTCAGTAGATTCCGAAATATAGTGGTATAAAGAAACGAACAGACCGACCGACCGACAGCCGGAATTTAGTGATGATGATTTTCATATTCTACGCATTCTAAAAAGAAAAAAGTGAAATTTAGAAAAAAAAATCCATGAATAAAATACTTCCTCTACGTGAGAAGTAATAGTATGTAATAGACCTGTGGACTGAATCGTTGCAATATTTGTGTGGATCCGCATCACACTCATACTGTAATGATTAATTTTCTGCACTTGTAATACAATATACTATTTCGTGCACTTCTGACATTTTTTCGGTATTTCCGTTATTTCTTAAATATTTATAATAGTTTCTTAGTGATTTCTGGTAATGCTGGAGATTTGTATACCAATTTCTAAGTATTCTGCGTCGATTTTGAAAAGTAATAAATAAAACTTCGAAGAAAATACAAAATACACATATCAACTTTGCCACAATTATGGTGTATGCAATACACAATACATGTATTATTTAAACTTAGAGCGGTTAAGGTACACGTACACGCCTACAAGTAAGATAAAGAGGACTAGGGACTGTGGTGTTCACCACATCTGTGGTGTCCACTCAGATTTATTATCGACCCGACGCAAGAAAGGCTGCTTAAGACGAGCGTTGGGTTACGCCCATTTAAAACAAGTGGGTAAAGAAGATGGTTGTCCGGAGCTACTTCAAACGATTTCTTCTAGAATGCGCTGTGTACACATTTATTTTTATAAAAGCGGTTTCTGTTGAGGAAAATTAATTAACCCAAAGAAATCTGCTTTCTAACATTTTCAGCATATTACAATCGCAACAAAAAATACATATATGCTTCTGAATAATAATAGTATATCTCTATTCTTTGTTTTATACCTAATCGAAAAAGGATATAGTTACACTTGTCACTCAGTGTGCTTAGGTGCACAAACACAATATTGTACGGTATTATTACAGTGACTTTATAGGGACAGTGGCGACAACTATGCTCATAAGCTCCGCCCACCCGTCATTTTGCAGTCGAATTCAAACGTACAGCCAACTTAGTTTTTGATTTCTGATTAATTTATCAGCTTAAATTCGCTTATTTTGCCCTAACTGGCACATGTTTACAAAATAAATACGGAATAATAATATATAAACAAAAAAATACAAAATACAGAACAATAAATATATATTTAACAACTTAATTTAGAACAATAACACAACAAGAACAAGAACAATTTAATATTAACGAAAAGATTTGCTTGCATATTTATTTGCTAGATTCTTTTTTTTTCTACTGCTTATTTTTAATCTGTAAACGATAAATCGTTTAATCAACTTACTTTTCAACTCATGACAGTTTGGAATGTTAATAGTGGTAACACCCATTTTATCAACATAAAATTTTTTTATATCCACGTTTTGAGAAGAAATAATTTTGTAAAATGTTCTAAAAATTTTCTCTAAATCTAAGAAAAACGCAAATGATTCCTCATTACAAAAAAATAAAGTGTTTGCACGGAATTGTCGTAAATGTACAAGTTTTGTAAACATTTTGGAAATCGGAGCTTTTGAACCGACACTGTCTATACACTCCGCACAAACCTTAGACGTTTTCTGAATGGAATTAATAAGATAACCACAAACGTTGTAAAATGAATTGAGTTCACTATAATTTAAGTTTAAAATAATGCTTGGTACGATTTCAGGAAGAAGAACTTCATCATAAACATGTTCGTTCTCATGAATATTGTCTAAGAATGTGTCTAAAAATACTCGATCGTCTTCGTCATAACTGCCTCTAGTAACGTTCATGTACTGAGACAAACTTATCAGCTTCAAGTTGTTTTTTACTTGTTGTGCATTTGGAACTATTTGTTTACTTCTCATTACCCCAAACAGATTTTCAAGGCAATCTTGAGAGAATCTGGCTGTCATCACAAACTGGTATTTTCTATCAAAAAGTTCTTTGTGTATTAGTAAAATTGAATTTGTCGAAATAAGAACTCCAGTTTGAGATGGCTTCCATAGTTTTTTATGTCCAACTTCCATTTTTCTGAAGATATCTATAAAATCCTCAAAAAATGTTATGGATTCTGCATATTTTGCCATATCATATCTGCTCAAAGCAGATGCAGGATGTCTAGATGTCATTAAATAGAACCATTTTTCTACTACATCAATAAACCAAGCAGTAGTTAAATATTCTGGCTTATTTTCATTGTCAGCCAGTAACCGAAGGCCAGAACACACCGAATGTGATACAACATTTGTGGATGTGGATACCTTCATTTTGGCATAATGTGACGGCAATAAATCATCTTCAGTTAGTTTGGGAGCCAGTTTAAAAGTGTGGTTGTTTTGATGATTCAGCAGTTCCATAATGTGTTGCGAGGAAGCAATATTTGATTGTAGACCATATTTTTTTACAATATCTTCCGGAAATTTTACAATGTCATTTGTTATAAACATATTTTTTATGTTTTTGAAAAGGTGAGGGACGTCTGCAAACACGTATATATGTTTTTTTGGATCTGTGGGATGTACAACTCGGCTTTTTATTTCACAATATCGTCCAGCATTGATATTAGACACTTTCCAGAAAGCCTGATTGGAAGATCCCATATCCGAACATATTGCTAAAATATTCAATCCTAACTCATCACCTTTTTCAAATATTTTATGTACAATGTCTTTTAATACTGCTCCATTGACTGAGTTTCCAGTGAAATAATAGGCAACCACTTGCTTCCACCGCATATTGATGCCTCCTAGCATAAATACTAACACATGAGTAGCAGTGCCAGAATGTTGTGGAAGAGTCACATCTCCAAAAAATTTATTTAATCCTGTGTCGTATGTTTTTGCTGGAGTTATAGCCATTTCGTCTAAAACTAAAACGCAGTCCTTTTCAATTTCATAAAATGTATCTAGTTTTATTTTCAAAAAGGTGAACACTTCGTCCAAAATACCGCTGTCAAATTTTAGACATTGCAACCTTCTTTGCAAAGTCCTAATCGACGGTAGTGGCATGTTTTGCTTTAAAAGAGCTTCATATCCAGTTGTGCCGCATGAGAACTTCAAACTTAACGCTTTCATTATGGTTGCATTTGACCACTTTCCAACAAAAGTAGACTTTTTTTGAAGTTCTTTCCTCAACATTTTATTTTTTAAATACGCTACTTGGTCCGCATTAAAAACTTCATTCAATAGTAAATTTTCATTTGTAGCAGATTGTTGTTCGTACTTCTTCACTTTTTTACGAGCGTTTTTTAATAATGTTTTATACCGATTCAAACTTCGCGTTACCTTCAAACATATTTTTTCGCAACGCTTCATTTTTGCCTCCAACACGGAATTCTTCTCACAAAGAGCAATATCTGTAGTTAATCGCGACTCATCAGATAAGGTGTTTATTGATCTTGATGATTTTGACTCGGAAATGTTTAGAGTAGAAGTCTCTTGACTCGATCTTGTGTCACATTTTTCTTCCAAATACAAATTTTCATTTATCGATCCACTCGTTAACGCTTTCGACTCGGACATTACTAAATTGAAAATTTCTGGATTCAAACTCGTGTCAATCATTGCTTCTGTATTCAAGTCTGAAGATAGTTTGACATTTGATGTTAATTCTTCAACCATTTGAAAAGTCCTTTTCTCGGGCAAAGAAGTATCGGGCGAAATAAAAATTGTCGGAAACGCACTAGCTCTCAACTTTCTCGTACCATCCACACGTGTTCTCTCAAACATTTCTTCTTCAAAATGAGTGTCACATATATATGAATTATCAGTTGGAATCCAGTTCTTTTCCCTTCTTAATTGTATCACCCACAATTTTCTTCTATCTGGATCTCTCGGAAAGCGTCTCATCCCAAATCCTTTTGCAGACGAATTACCGCAATTAAACACAGAACATGATGAGGGCATTTTGAAGCTACAAATTAGAATAGTGAATAAAATAGTTCATTTTATAGATAACCAATAATGAATGAAACGTCGAGTTGAAGTTCAAATAGGTTGGTATAATTAATTGAACAAGTTGCATTAGTTACCTCTTTAATAATTCAAGTAAAGCATAAAGCAATTCTCGCCAAAAACACACTCAAAATGATTAATATGTTCGAAATAAATAGGATAAATCCACAAGTGACAAGTGACAGCCAACAAACTTTAAAACTACAGTCAATCTAGTGCCTGTATGTGAAACGTTTACTGCAAAATGGCGGATTTCCTGGTTCAACCAATCAAAAAAGGGGAACGTGTTGTCGCCACTGTCCCTATACAGTCACTGTAGGTATTATATTGATTAGGAGCCATCTGTGATTAGCTTACCGAACTAAACGGCATTTAACATGGCACTAAATGTCATTTAAAAATTTTACAGTTTGCACCATTTCACATTTGATTCATACTTTTTAGTCAAATTACTGCAAAATATGCTTTGAACTTTTAGAGATAGATTTTGACATACTTGTTTGAGCTTCTGTTAACACGAGTTGTGAAAAATCAATAGAAAAAATTTTAAACTTCAAAATTTAATAAATAATTAACCAAGGCACAATTTGATAAACATAATAATACATGAGCTTGGGTTGTTAATTGTTTTTTGAAAAATATATTGTAATTCATAACTTTTTACGTGTTTTAGCTAAAAAGTATGAAATAAAATTGTAATGTAGCGACATCTAGTTAGCGTTGCTTTCCGACCGCCCCACTTAATTAAAACAAAATTAGTTATGAAAAATGGCGGCACCACATGACTAATTGACACTGTCGCAGAATCTGTGCTTGAGAACCACGGTAAATAGTGCATAGTGAACAATCTTAAGTTATCCTTATCTGTGGTTTAGTAGGAAGCACGACTAATAAATCCGTACGCCACTTGTGGTTTCCTGATGCTATCAAAATTACTTTCCGACCAATTTAGTACCACATAGTAACAAACAGAGTGCTCATTCCGTTCCATGAAGCCAAACAAGATGAACACAAGTCAGTGAAGTGTTATGTCTGTGTGAAGATAGTGCCAATTAATTGCTAATTCATGGATGTTGTATCTGCGGAGTTCAGAAACAAGTTTTTGCGAGGAAAGAGAACCACCCGAATTTCGAACTAGGTTTGCGATGAAGATCAGAAGTCGACTATCGATCAGCTGTTTAAGTAAGCCAGTGAACGTGAGGCGGCGACAAAAGCAAAAGTGTCGCAGGCAGCATCTTTCGAAAAAGTGGAAGGCAGCCCGACAGGTACAGGATGCAATTCAACAAGCCGAACAGAATTGCAGACCAAGCGGCAGGAGACTGTAAAAATGTATGTGGTAAGCAACAGAAAATATAGCATCGGGTATACGATATAAACGCTGGTTGTGTTCACGGATAGTAGACTACGGATAGTAGACTACGGATTGTAGTCTACGGATTGTAGTCTACGGATAGTAGTCCACTATCCGTGGGTTGTGCCTACCGTCACAACTGCGACTACTAGCGGCTGTTTTTATAGTTAAAATTAACTTCATTTATCCGTGGAAGGAAAACAGATTACTGATTTTTGCATTCACTTATTTTACTTTACTTTTTAAAATACGTAGATTACGAATAATATGTTAATTAATTTCTGTTTGTCGGTCTGCCTGTCTGTCGATCTGACCGTTGGTTTGTTTGACGGTTTCTTCGTTTGCACTATATTTCGGAATATACTCACTCGATTAATGCTTAAATAAATATTAGGGTTACCCACATTGAATAAAAAAATTGATAGAAGTTTCACCCCTTAAAAATAAGCCTTTTTCGCCCGTTTGCCGTTTTAATTAATTGTCAAAAAATTGACGGTGTTTTGCCAGCATTGCATCATTTTGCAGCAGTTATTTCAATAATATTCACTATTAAAAATAATTTACAACCCCTACCACCACACTTCAACCACCTAATATACCTACTCTTTGACTCATGAAGCTGGGCATTTCTTTATATTTGATTTCTAATAAATATAGTTAATAATCTAATTAAATATAGTTAGTACTCGACCCTTTTTTTACAATTTCCACCCTTAATATATATTTTACAGTCTAAATGCTCGGATTTCATTCAAATTTGAACTCAGTAGTTATTTCAAGTATACTTTTAATTAGTTTAATTGCAAATAGGCTAAGACCCACATTTTACATTTGTAACTTTTATTACACCCTTTACAGTTACATTTTAACTGGGAGATGTTTCAAATTGGTTTTTTATTAATACATTTAAATATGATTTCAACTAGTCTGACTACAGATTAACGAGATATTTTATTCTTGACGGAACGTTTGATGTTTAAAGTGCAGTTTTTGTGATTTTGTATCTCTAAACCGATTACATTTTAGGGTGAAAAATTTAAAAATTTACTAAATTGGGTTTACAAACAATTATATTACTTATTTTCTATAAAGAGCTATACTTATTTTACAGATTTGTTAAAAACTATCTTCAAGGTGCGGTTATGACTATTTATTTAAAGGTCCAAACTTTAAATAAATGGCATTTTGGCTTGAAATTTAAAATACATATTTTTTTAGATTTACATATAAATTATATCTAAAGTGTTCTGTTTTTTCTCGTTACTTTTTATAAGATTTCCATTATTATATTTCATTAAATTAAAATAAGTTTGAAATTTAATTAATAATTTATTTAAATATACAATTGGAAATTGGATGCAAGAATGTTTAAATACTTTGACGTATTTTAAAATATTACATAAATGATTATAAATGATAATTTTTTTATGAACACGTATTTAAAAAATCTTTCATGTGGAGTCTTCAAAGACAAAAGGCGAGTCTGGTTTGATATAGGCTTTGCAATGGATACTCCATAAAATGTAGGGTGAAACAAATTTATGTTAGCGTCTATCGATCTTCTGTTATCAAAACATGTTGAAAGAACCAAAGATATAGTTAGTGCGCACTGGTGTAACTTAGTGAAACTCGCCATTATAGTTTATCGCGTGCAGGAATAGGGAATTTTCATTTCGCTAGAAATTCATCAGTTTTGCTTATATTTAAATTTAATTTTTTAACCAATTTTAATGTATGATACATTAAGTTATCCAAAAAACATGTACCTTCAAGAAAATAGAAAGAATTTTAAAATAATATATGTTTAATAAGAAATAATTGAAATAGTTGAAGCAAAACTGACTAGTTTCGATTATTTAAGTTATAATCATTCTCAATGCGAAAATATATATATTAATAAAACTGATAAATTAATTTTTAGTTTTATCTACTTTATCCATTTATTTTCCATTTATATATTTATTTTGGCATTGAGAATGATTATAATTTAAATAATCGCTAACATACTAAAACTTTGTGCTTGATTTATAATTTATTGTGTTTCACTACTATTTCGAAAATTGGGCCAATTTATGTAATTTTCTAGAAATAAATAATTACGTTAATGCATATTGCATAATATACAATATGAATACTGCATAATATAATTTTATAGCAATTATTGTACAATAGGTACAATTAGACCAACAGAATCTTTCGGAAACCTAAAGAACTTGATTGAATTTGAACAATTGCAAAAAATTATAATAAAAATAAGTAAATTGGATAGATGTTGACCAAAAATGAAAAAAGTTTACCAAAAATAATAGACGTCAACAGAGAGTGACATATCTCTAAAAATAACAGATTTTAACAAAAAGAGAAAAAAGTTAATAAAACCAAGTGTATTTGATAGATGTTGACTAAAAATTACAAATGTTATCAATAAGTGACAGATGTCATCTAAAATATTTAATGTGATCTAAAAATGTCATTTGTAAACCATTTTTAGTATGACAAAGAGAGAATTGCTGGGAATTTTATTTTCAGGTAATTTTTACATATATGCACGCGACTCTTCAAATAGAATAAATTAGGAGAACCAGACCAACGAGACAAAAACCGTGGAATTTCATTTCCAGCATTTTTTCTATTAAACCCTCAGATAGTGCACTGTAAACACGGAATTAATTATAATCACTTTTAAATTCATTTAAGTTAGCAAAGCGAGATGCTTTGAACAGCGACTGAGAATTTCTGCAGGGCGTAATGCTTGTATCACCACAACTAAGAAAAGTTAACTTTTCTGCAAAGCATCATGCGATTGGGGTTTTTTGGATAATTGCCGATCCATGCATATACTTTACGATTCTACAAACCCTACAAACTCATTCGTTCTGAGAATCACGGAGAATCAGATAATATTTGGTAAATTGCCCTCCGCGCCCACTCCATCCGCGGGGAATTCTACGAATACGAATCAACTACCGGTCGTTGATAATTGAATTTATGTTGATTTTCTCATTTTGATGTTGATTTTTACACGATTTTGATATGTTTAACTCATTGATTTATAACAACCTTCTTCCATTTTGAAATCCTTATTGAAACAGTTTGGTTGCTAACAACAATGTTTGGTTAAAAATAGTTGCTGTTGCTATATTATATTTTTGGTCAAACCTTAAACATTAGAAACAAGTTTTACTCGTTACCTCGTGTTTCATTAACATGATAGCAGAGCGTGATGAGCTGTAAATATCTAACAAAATAACTTGGCATTTGTTACAATTAAAATGTCGGTGCCGGTCATTGAAGCACATTAGGAATTGATTATTTTCTATATGGGGAACCATCCAGGACTAGTGGTTGGCCGAGTGAGTGGGACAAACTCAAAAATTCAACATAAGCAGCACTGGCAAGATTTAGCCAACTAATTGAATGCATTGGGACATAGAATAAAGGTAGTGGAAAAGTGGCAAAAAGTTAAAGATTTTAATATTAAAATTTGTTTGTAATTCTAAAGGGTAAAACAATTTTACAGACGTTTACAGACTTTAAACAAAACTCAAAGAAAAAAAGGTCAGCAATGCGAGACTAACTAACTACGGGAGGAGGTGCTGGGGTGTAGAAAGCATTTTCAATGTTAGATGAAAGGGCTTTAAATCATTTTGGCTCTATTTTGTATGAAAGTGTTGGTAGTGCAGAAGTTGCGGTGAGTGTCATGTGTAGCAAAATGATATTAAATAATCTAATTAAATAAATAAAATTTCAGGTTTATGATACTACAAACACCCAGAAGACTACGTTAATTAAAAATCCAACAACACCGACAAATTCCAGCATTGACGCTCCGGTAACTCGAAATGGTTCATCAAAAAGTTTCGATCATGATTATCTATATTTACAAGGGAAAATGCGAAAATAATAGATATTATGAGGATAAAATATTAATTCTGAAAGATATTCGAAATATGATAACCCCAAGTTTATCCGAAGTAGACGATCCCATAAAATCTACTAAAGATTGGAATGGCAGTGACCATACGAAATAGTGATTTATATTAAGAGTTAATTTTTTGTTTGATCTGACTAATTATTTTAATTGTTGTTTTCTTGTGTTGTAGTTTAAGCTGACAGATACGAGTATATGGTTATCATTACTTATTTTTTTAGAACTTATTTTTTATGTTGGAACTAAGTAAACAATAAAATACTATGGCATACTATGACACAATAATTGTTTTCTTTTATACTCCTCGAAGAGAAATACGGTATAGTTAGACTATACTATAAATAGCGATTAACTATTTCCTCCCTTTACTGCTGGCCTGCCTGAATGTTTAACGGATTATTTTAATGTGGGTTTCCGTCATCCTCATTTGGAATATCGTCAATATTATAATCGTTCGGCAAGTTGGCATATGTACGCAGGTTGTGTGAAGCCGCGCCTATTTTAGTACATTTTCAAACGATTAATAAAGATTATCTGCAGGTTTTTTCTCTCAGCATACAGTGCATCTCTCTCAATACCAATGCATCTCTCAACGCAGTTTCTTGTTGCAATATGGGCGGTATTATATCTTTTTTGAGCTGGATTTGCGGGATTTTTAAATCGCGATAGCAAATAAGAATGCTAAGGATAACTTGAGTCACCTATTAATCATATTCTCTCATTTTGCAAATTTTCTAAATAGTTACTTGCTTCCCAATTTCTCTAAATAATGGAATCGTGAGAAGATCCACCATAATCGAGTGTTAATAAAATTTTGCTGATTTTCACCATCAGACAATAAAATGGGTATGTGAGTTCTATCGATTGCTCCAATCGCACCTGGATATCCTCATTTACTCCAAAATTCTTCTTTTATATTGTTTCAGTGTTCCGAGGGTAATTGGGAATTTAATTTTAAGTGGTTAACTACATTTGTTACCATTATTATTCCATTTTTATTGCATTACTGACCGCGTGAATAACTGTACAGTGCTCTGTGCCATGCCACAATTGAATTTTTTACCTCTGCATCGTTGGTAAGAACAACCGGGATTAATCATATTCTCTCATTTTGCAAATTTTCTAAATAATTACTTGCTTCAAAATTTCTCTAAATAATGGAATCGTGAGAAGATCCACCATAATCGAGTGTTAATAAAATGGGCTATTTTCATAACTCTCAGATTTCAAAATTGACTTATTTTTTTAAATATACTATTATTATTAAATGACTGTGTAAGCTTAGAAAAGTTTTACATTTTTGTTTAAATTTTTTATAATAAAAAGTATTTCATGTGCGTTTGAAACGATAAAATTGCCGCGCCGCTTTCCTATCAGCCAATAACGGAGAAGCAGATGATGACACAACCTATCATGAGCCAGCGTTTAATTCGCCCGCTCTCCTGATTGGCCACTTGGCTAGTGGGAAACGTGAGCGGGATTTTGAAGCGTTTTAAATGTTTATTATTTATTTTTTTTTTAGTGGCAAACTTTGGATTAAAAAAAAAAAAAAAATAGGAGTCAATTATTTTTTGTCAATAAAGATATAGAAGTAAAAAAAAATTTTTTGAACATAGCCCATTTTGCTGATTTTTACGATCAGACATTAAAAGGGGTATGTGAGTTCTGTCGATTGCTCCAATCGCACCTGGAAATCCTTATTTACTCCAAAATTCTTCTTTTATATTGTTTCAGTGTTCCGAGGGTAATTGGGAATTTAATTTTAAGTGGTTAACTACATTTGTTACCATTATTATTACATTTTTATTACATTATTGACCGCGTGAATAACTGTACAGTGCTCTGTGCCTTTGTACAATTGAATTCTTCACCTATGCATCGTTGGTAAGAACTGGTATTATCATATTCTTTCATTTTGCAAATTTTCTAAATAGTTACTTGCTTCCCAATTTCTCTAAATAATGAAATAGTGAGAAGATCCACAGTAATCGAGTGTTAATACAATTTTGCTCATTTTCACCATCAGACATTAAAATGGGTATGTGAGTTCTATCGATTGCCCCAATCGCACCTGGAAATCCTCATTTACTCCAAAATTCTTCTTTTATATTGTTTCAGTGTTCCGAGGGAAATTGGAAATTTAATTTTAAGTGATTAACTACATTTGTTACCATTATTATTACATTTTTATTGCATTACTAATCGCGTGAATAATTGTACAGTGCTCTGGGCCATGCTACAATTGAATTCTTCACCTATGCATCGTTGGTAAGAACCGGTGGCATAAAACCGAAGACTACACAAATCGCTGCATTCTATAGAGATTCCTCCGGGAATCATCCTATTTTGCAGAAAGGAAGTAAGAATATGGATCAATTCTCTTACCAGTGCCTTATTTTACACAAAATAGTTAAACGTTTAGTCAGGATAATTGAAAGGAGTTTGTGTTTTTCTTAATATTCTTCGTTGTAAAATAACTCATTATTTTCTCGTCCTCGCCTGTGAGCTACTGCAATATCATTGAATATAACTAGCATCTTAGCATTAGTAAATGATCAGATGCCAAGAGTCAGAAGCTAGATTTCTTAATAGTACAGTTTTAAAAAAATTAACATGTGATCCAAATGATTTGGATGTTCTCACTCTGAACCAATTTCTGCCTGAACCCGATCCGATTTAACGGAGTTAAATATCAATCGTCTCTCATGCTGGCAACTATTGCAACGTCTGCACCAAGATTTTTGGTCGCGTTGGCACCAAGAATATATGCATACTTTGCAGCAACGATGCAAAATGGGTTATGTCTGACGGTCGATTCGATTTGAACAACATTGTTCTAATTAAAAATGAACTATTGCCTCCTTCAAAATGGCCTCTGGTCGTGCTATTGCGATACATCCCGGCGTTGTTGGCCTAACTCTGCGCCGTAACTCGTCGTACCGCAGGTTAGGGAATCTTGAAGCGACCGGTAGTGTCTTCCTAAATTTGTAGCCTACCACAAGTTGATTTGGGGTTAAATAAGCGATCAAATTTTCTTTAATATCAGAACAGGCTAACTTTGGACAAAGTATTCAAAAAACATTGCCTACAGCAATAAGACGAATACCTCCATTCTTCTTATTTAAAGCACATAGAGAAGCACCAAAAATTATTGGCAGAATGTCATTGCTGACTTTTCTACATAAAATAGCATAAATCAATTTTGCCAGCGTCTCCTGCTGAAATGGATATATCTTTCAAATACTGCGGTCTGAAACCGTCTATACCTGGTCTGTTTCTGCGGTCTGAAACCGTCTATACCACCCAACTGAGCTGGTCCGTTTGAAAAAGAGTTGCTTGCTTTTTTTTACTAAACCTTCTGATAATAAAGGATAGTGAAATACTTCGTCTGGTGGATCAGGATTATTAGATTTGGAGATTTTGAAGGATGTTTAGCTTGTTGAAGAATTAAAGTTCCATCGTTAAAAGGAGCCAAAACATCGTCGGAAACAAGTAGTTTAATTGCACCTTTGATATCAAAATCGATTTCTTTTGCAGTTACTTTCTTTCCAAGAAAAAAATATTTTCTTTAGTGGATTTTCTAATAGAAGCAGTTGAATTTGAAAATGTGAAATTCTTAACATTTTCTTTGATCTTAGTAGCTAAAGATTTTTTTTGTCATCGTCTTTAAAATAAAGAGTAAAATATGCAAAAATAAAAAGGTTTGCCCATGAGTTTACTGAATTTTGTCTAATACATTCATTTACAACATGAACAAACTTATCTGCAATCAAAAACCGAGCTCCTTTTGGAATAAGACGTAAAGTCCTGATTTTTTATTTTGCAAAAACAAGTTTTTAAATCAAATGCTCTATTTGGTTGTTTTTCGAAATAGTAAGACTGTCATCAAGTTTCAAGTTGTTCTGGTTTGCTGGCCTCTTTAAAAAAAAATTATTTTGATTTTTCGTGGGGGAAATTTTACTTTATTAGAATGTTTTCACCCAATGTGTATTTTCAAGCCATGAATTCATTGATTTAAAAGATTGACTACATGAAAGACAAGGATTTCCAAAAAGTATGGAAGATTCTGAACATTTTATATTATTCTTGTTGGATCCATTTTTTTTTTTTGTAGATGTACTATTTTTGTAGGTAGTACACAACAAACGATTTACAACCAGTAACGACGTTGTCAACATATGTATTAGATAGAATTACCTTGGCAGCATTTGGAAAACTAGAATATTCATCAGTATTTAATTGTATGAACGTTCTAAAAGCTAAGAACGGCGCCGATTGAACTCCATAAGTGACAGTATTAAGTTTATATTTCCAAATATTTTGATTTTCATTAAAACCGCAAAGAATTTTCTGAAATTTGCATTGATGGTCTGATACCAAAATTTGCCTGTGCATTTGTTTGATGTCAGCGGTGAATACAACGGAGTAGAACCGAAAACAAGTAAGTATTGTCAAAATATCCTTTTGGAGTTTGGGACCAAGAGAAAGCGTATCGTTGAGCTAAGCACCGTTGGAAGATTTTGCTGAAGCATCGAAAACAACACGAAGTTTGGTTCTTGTGCTTTCTAATTCAAGTTGGCGCTATCTGAAAGAACTCGAACTAACTGATCATCTCCTCTCACATCTTGAACGTTAACTAAAGCAGTGGAGAAGAGCATTGTAGTATTAGCAGGTACAATACATGTGAGCGAAGTAATGTGTTGCGTTGCGGGTAAAGAGGATGATTAACTATGAGCAGACTCGACAACAGACATACTAGAGCGTATGTCTATGAGCTTCTTAGGGTTGGCATAATTACCAAAGTGCAACAACGAATGGGGTTTCTGATTATAAGTATGACAGGTAACCGAAGAATTGCAATCTTTGAACAGATGTTTAGTTTCTAGGCAATTTATAGTGATAGTGTCAATTAAAACCTTTTCAGTTATTTCATTTAAAACTTATTTATCAAGTTTAAATTCTTCAAAAAAGTCCACTACACTACGTACGTATAAAGTCCGTATACAGTTCAGTCCCGTTTGCCGTATGTTGACCAATATTTTTCAGAATAGTGTTGTATGCAAGATTCATAAATTCCAGCTTTTTCAGTTCTTACTTCTTCATCTTGTTTAGTGTTATTAGCTTTGTAGCGAATCGTGGGATCAACAATAATTGCCTTATTTGATTTATTGGGAAATGCATTTATAACACTATCGGTTTGATCCTGCCTCATCTATACCATGGACTTAGAGATAGAGAGAGACTTAGCTTAGAGACCCAATCAGCTGATGTTCACAGGCGTTCAATAAGTTACCATCCGAAATAAAAAATTGTAACGGTGCTATACAATTTACAAAAAACCTATTTTTTTTTATGAAAGAAGAAAGATTAATTTGACACTAACTAAGACCCCAGCTACATAGGTTAAATGAACTACCCTTAGTTCAATGTTCTTTGATTACTTTTTGGTAAAAAAAGTTTCTTCTTTTGTGAAAAAAAAATTGCTTAAATATATATTATATATAAAATAATTCTACACGCACAAAGACGCGCGGGACTGTTATTAAATGCATAAATAAACTTTTTTACAGATATATTGCTTGCATCAAGTTATTCTACAAGGCATTCATGAATTCACTCTAATTAGAACGACTTCTGCTCTGAAATATCCTTCATGGTACAGTTACGATTGCATTAAGTCCTTAAACTTAAAGAACAGACTATATGGAAAATTTAAAAAATCTGGCACTGATGCTGACTACATGGTTTACTCTACTGCACGCAAGGAATCCAAAGAACTAATAGACTTATGTTACCTACACTTCGTCTCCATGACTGAGCTCACGATTCCATCTAACATCAAACGTTTTTGGTCCTACGTAAGAAATCTAAGTAAGGACTCAGGTATCCCGAAAACTATGAGACTAAATGACGTTGCATTCGATGATTCTATTGATATCTCCAATGCATTTGCTGATCATTTTCGTTCCTGCTACTCTTTTCATCACCACATCAATCCATCCTTGATTTCAAACGATGAATTTTCCAGTCAATCACTCACTCACCACACATTCACAATTGAAGAAGTTGAAAGCAAACTTAATGCTCTCGAAGCCAAAACAAACGGAGGTCCAGATGGCATCCCTCCTATACTATTGAAATCTTGCTCTAAAAGTCTAGCAGTTCCTCTGCAAAAACTTTTTCAGCTTTCCTTTGACAAAGGCATTTTTCCAGCAACTTGGAAAAAATCCAACCTGGTCCCAATCTATAAAACAGGTGACAAAAACAATGTGAAAAATTATAGAGGTATTTCAATTATTTCCTGCATACCTAAAGTATTTGAGTCCATCATTACGGACGAACTCTCCTATACCTTTAAACATGTAATTGCCGAGCAACAACATGGTTTTTATAAAAATCGTTCTACTACTACCAACTTAGCTGTGTACCATAACTTTATATCATCATCGCTGGAACAAGGACTTCAAGTTGACAGCATCTACACGGACTTAGCTAAGGCATTTGACAGCGTCTCCCACAAACTTCTGTGTGCTAAAGTTAAATGTTATGGTGTGTCTAGTGCTTATCTTCAGTGGTTAATTTCGTATCTCTCGGGCCGTGAGCAGTGCGTGAAAATCGGCGACACTCTTTCAAAACCATTTACTGTTACCAGTGGTGTTCCTCAAGGCTCCCATATTGGTCCTATTTTGTTTTTGCTTTTTTTTAATGATGTAATTAATTCCTTCAAATTTCGTAAGTGCTTATTGTATGCTGATGATTTGAAACTTTACTGTAATATTACTAATTTGTCTGATTGTTATAATGTTCAAAATGATTTAGATAACTTTTCGCTTTGGTGCAGTAATAATCTACTGAACGTAAATGTCGACAAATGTAAGGTGCTTCGTTTTACAAAATCGGCAAATCTCATTCACTATCGGTATCAACTTGATGGTACCGATCTGGAACAAGTAAACCAATTTAATGATCTAGGAGTAATATTTGACAAATCTCTTTCGTTTATTCCTCATATCGACAGCATAATCTTAAAGAGTCTGCGTATGCTGGGTTTTGTAAAACGGAACACTTTGCATATGAGCGACACTAAAGCTATTCAAACTTTGTACAACTCTCTCATACGAAGTATCTTGGAATACTGCTGCATTATTTGGTCTCCCTACTACTCCAGTCATATCAATCGTTTGGAGCGCATACAGAAAAAATACTCGAAGTTTCTTCTCTGGAAATACAAATTCCCTTATGAGGATTTATCTTACAACACTCGCTTGCTACTCGTTGGCATTCCGTCACTGGAACTTCGTAGAAATAATGCTGCAGTACTCTATTGAATTCTTATTTAAACTATTGAATGGAATTACTGATTGTCCTGAGCTTTTGCAATTAATTAATTTTCACGCTTCTTGTAGAAGAACTAGAAATCTTCAACTGTTCTTTGTTCCCCAACACCGTACAAACTTTGGTCAAAATGGTTTTATCTCAAGATTGCTAACCCTATATGTATAACAACTCATACATAAATTATGATTTATTAAATAATTCCTTCGCTTCCTTTAAAACGCAAATTATTAGTCGTTTTCCAAAAGCTATTTTTTGTTTAAGGTTTAAATTTTTGTAGTTGTTGATTTCAGTGTTTTAAATTTTTCTTATTATTACTACTTTTATATGTTATGTACTATTTAGAATTTAGTTTCTGTAATGTACTATATTGAGATAAATAAATAAATAATTATTTATATATTTAATTATTTGTTCATATGTATTGTTGACGTGCATTCAAGTTAGTGCAACTAAGTAAATAAACAATTTAAATTTGGCTAAGGATTTACTCTTGAACACAGCATGCGAATGCAGTGGGTCTAAGAAAATGTCCATATATTTCCAAAAAAAGAGAAGCGACCCAAAAGACCCATAAAAAAATAATTATTTTGCAAAGGTACCGCATGAACAGCATATGCACTTATAATTAGTTTTGATTATGATGATATAATTTATATACTGGTTTACGTTTTTCTTGTAGTAGAAATTCCTTCCGATATTTATTAATTTGATTTTGCATTCGTTTGCAGTTCCGTTGGTTACATAATTTTCCAACTTCTCAATTTCATCAATGACGGATTTCAATAAAGTCTGTGTCTTCTAAGGTACTACCCTAGAAGCCTGCGCTTCCAACCCTATACAAGACCTACCCCATCCGTTTTCTTAGGTTGCGTTTGGAACTGCAAATTTGGTTTGAATTGTTGTCTAATTCTACGGTTGTACGCGTATGATCTATATGATGTGTATATAAACTTGGCATATCTCGACCTGGTTTAAGAGGCATACTGGGTCCGTCGATTACAAAGTCAGATTGGTGGCCACTATGACCATCTATCACAAAATCGAACTGCTGAGCAACTGAGTTTACTATCTATCACAATATCTGATTCTAATATCTATAAAGCTTTTTTTATAGCTAAACCTAATCTATGACTACTTCTAAGTACCATATCACTAGTATCATAATTATCACTGTCTGTACTATTTTCTGTACTATATACAAATTGTTCTGATGTTTTTTCTGACCTTGTTCTTGGTAAATATGGAACTTCTAAAGAATTGCTAGACGGAGAACCTTTCTTTGGTTGGCTTCGTTTTTTCGGTTCAACTTCAACCACATCAATTTTGAAATCGCACGAATCATTAGGACCATCCACTTCAGGAAGTAAAATAGTGTTCAAAGTATCGTTCCACATTTCGCCTACACTTTCCGCATTAACTTTTTGCATGTCTATCTTTCCGGGAGTGGTTAAAGACTGAAGTGGCATGGTCATATCGAAGGAATCGTCCTCTTCTTTAATTATTTGGGACAAGATGCAATTGCCTTCCAATCATTGGTCTTGCTTTGCGTTTTCGTTTAAGTTTATTAAAACGTCCAGCAATTCGTTTCCGTTTTCACACAGCGTTTGGTCACAAACTGTTTCATTCAGCTCCATAGCAGTATCGAAACTATCCATATCCGGTGTGTTCAGATCAATTAAAGAAGCATTTTGAATTTCGATGTCTGGGGACTGATTGTAACTACAGCAAAAAATAAGCTCACATGTTCAAGGGTTAATCTCAGAGCCAACTTGTTTGCATTTTTTAATCAGGTTCTTGAAATTGTTAAGAACACAATCAGGTGATTCACCTAAAGTATCGTCATCTAAATACCAGCAATTAAATTCAAATTTCGATTTTGCATTGATTGGATGAATAGAATGAACTTCTGAATAGATTTTAATGTTACCAAACATTAAGAGAGAACGATATTTATAGCGTGAATAAAAGAAATGTACTGCAATGGGTATCTGCATGGCTTCTTGATTAGCAACTCATGCAATACTACTGTATCTCTTTGCTTAATTAAAGGCAGTTTTAAAATGTATCTTGTTTATTTCTCATTTTTTTCGACCAATTGTTTATTTTAAGATGAGTTTTGCTGCATGTACTATTGCGTCAGTGCCTTCTTTTGTAGCAAAACCTTGTCTTGAAGGGCGAAGGCATTTTCGTAATGAGCCTTTAACTGAGGTAGATGTAACTTTGGCAGCTAATCGACGCAGTGCGGATTCTACTCCAATAGGTCTGACAAAACCATCATTTTTATTAGGAGCACAAAGAGAAACACCGTAAAGGATTTTACGAATTTCAAGGTAAAGCAGTCCTGGGCCTTGGAAATTTCTTTTACAATGTAACATCAAGTTTTTTATTAAGTGTTGTGGTCGTAAATCATCGACTCCTATTGCAGATCTATAAATCAACATCAGGTTAAGGTTAAGGATATTTCCATCAAAGTTTTTCTAATGTTTTCACATCTTGGATAGCGACATTGTTTTCACTTGATTGAAATGTAATGGCATCTCTAATATCCGCAAGCGACACTTTGGAATCTACTCTATAAAAGAGGTTGATTGGTTTATGTTGGGGTATTTTATAGGAAGTTTTGTTAAACTTTTTTTTTCCTTTCTTTCTTGGTATTCGATGAGTACCTAATGAGGGAAAATGTTATATTTTCAAAATTTAAAATTGTTGGCGGTGGTACATTTTTTTATTAAGATGCTCAGAGGGCTGTGCTAGTAATATTCTTGCACATTTAGATCGCAATATTCTTGCACATTCGGATCGCAAAAATTCAAACTCTTGAAACCTTGTTTCTGTATCAAATGCAACATTAAATCATCTACATTTGTGAACTGTTTGCGAGCCGTTTTGCCACTTTCCCAAACATGAGTATCATTCTTCACCTTCACCATGACAGTTTCCATAACATCTGTTTTTTGCTTCACTTTGACATTTTCCCAAGCATCAGGCTCTTTCAAATCAAATCAGTTTATGGGTGTATATACATAAAAAATAAAGTTTACACAAGTCAAAAAATTAGTGGGCAATAGACGCATTGCAAATACATATAAATTCAAATTGAATCATAAGGAATACATTGATATAACACTGAGAATACATAATTACAATATAATTACAAAAATACATAATTACGCAAACTTAATACTCAAACAATCACCTACACTATAAAAGCCATGCTTTCTTTACCAAAACTTCCTCGTTTTCCAAATCTTCAGATTCAGATTTAATTTTTGGAGTTTGCCAAAAGCCTGTAAAATACTTCGTGTTATATTATAATTCTCAAAAGAAGCCGAAACTAACGAGGTTGCGTTGGCGTTCGAGGTTGCGTTTAGAGACGCGATCGCTACTTCTACTGCGCTCGCCAGCGCGTTGGTTTGCGCTTTGCTTCCATAATTATTTTGATATATCCTGAATTACTTGAAACATGTTGTCTTCACTATTTAAGTTCAAACTCGAACCATAGTCAAACTCGAACTCAAATTCGTTTCTGACCTCTTTACTCGCTTCATAGTCCACGTTAAAATCCATAGTTACATTCGAAGCAACAGGCTCTTCACTCAGAATAATGCCAGTCTGTTTGAGTAAGCCTCGACTTTCCCACATTCGGACGATCGTGTTCCTCCGCATCTGGACAATCGAATTGTATCTACACTCACGAGCAAAAAAATAGACTCAACCATCAATGTTTTTGTTAAGACCTTTATTCAGATTTTTGACAAAACTATTAAAAAAGAGTTTGGTATCATTTTAAAGCTGCAAAATCAGCCATGTTATAGCTATCAAATTTTTTAGGGTAGTATTTGTTGTTTTGAGGTAATACGCAGCAAATAAAAAGTGTTCAAAATCACTGACAATGTAGAATTAAAAAAAAGTCATAAACGCCAAAATAATGCTTTATTATTAAAATAAAAATACAATTAGTACCTAGTGTTACCCCCTTTAGCTCTAATTACAGCTCGTAAACGGTTTTGCATTGAGTCAACAAGCGTACTTACAGTACCTTGTGGACTAGCTTCCCACTCTTCCGTGAGCGCCGTTTTGAGCTCTCGAATAGTTGTTGGCACCGGATTTCTGGCACTTACCCTTCTCTTGAGTTCGTCCCACAAATGCTCAATTGGATTCAAGTCCGGGCTACGAGCTGGCTAAGTTAAGGTTGGTATTTCAACCTCAGTTAAGAACTTACGGACGCAAGCCGGGGCGTGTGGCCTCGCGTTGTCGTACATCAAAACCAAATTGTCCCCAACAAATTCCGCATAAGGGAACATGGTCCGTCAGGATTTCCTCAATGTATCGGTGCGGTGAGCATTCAAACCTCCTCCGCGTTCTCTACCATCGTTGAAAACCAACTCAGTTTTGGCTTCAAATGAAATTCCTACCCACACCATAAAAGAACCTCCCCCAAAACTGATGGTTTCGACAATACAAGCTTGTGAGTATCGTTCCCCAGGTCTTCTATAGACCCGTGTTCTTCTATCGTTGCTGTATAAGCAGACTCGACTTTAGTCTGAAAACAAAACTCAGTGCCATTGTTCGATGTTCCAATTTATGTGTTGGCGAGCAAATTGCAAACACGCTGCACGATGAGCTGGCGTCAATCTTGGTCCTGTAGCAGCCCTTCTTGGAGTTAGGTTGAACTGCCTAAATCTTCTTCTAACTGTTCACTGACTAACAGAAACTCTTCGCACTCGATTAAGATGTTGTTGCACATTGACCATTGTTAAACCCCGATTTCGAAGTGATGTAAATTGAATAAAGCGATCATCTTTCGCTGATGTACACCGAGGTCTGCCAGATCCTTGTCTACGTTGGAAGCTAGCAGTTGCTTCATGTCTTTGGTGTACCCTTGATACTGCAGATTGGCTCAGATGCAGTTCTCGAGCCACTTCACGCTGACTTAAACCGCGTTGTAACAAAACAACAACTTGAGCTGCTTGCACGGGGGTGGTATCCAGTTTTCAAAAAATTTACACAAAACTTGTAACTACTGTTCACAGAGAAATGTACTGGTTACTTTTTGATATAAGGCAAATGAAGAAACCAAAAATATAATGTTTTTTGTCATAAAAGTATATAAAAAAAAATTGTTTCATTATATTTATCTCAGTAAAAACTAATAGTCTTTTAAAGAATTTATTGTCATTGAAAGAAGAAAGTCGCTGCTTCAAAAAAATACCAAACTCTTTTTTAATAGTTTTGTTAAAAATCTGAATAAAGGTCTTAACAAGAACATTGATGGTTGAGTCGATTTTTTTTTGCTCGTGAGTGTATTTAGTGTTCAGTAGTGATTAACATTAAGATTAACCGATTTTAGAACAGTTGAGCTGTGTAACAACTGATATGTCTTCTTTCGTAGAGGAAGTATTGTATACTAAAAATAACTTCCAAATTTGACTTTCTTTTGCTTTTTAGAATGCGTATATTACTAAAAAAACTTAAGGCTTAACGCTTTGGTAATAGTTGCATTTAACCACTTTTCAACAAAAGTGCATTTTTTGACCACTTTTCAACAAAAACAAAAAGACCACAAACAAAAACAACAAGACCTTCAACAAAATCACAAACTTAACCACTTTTCAACAAAAGTGCAAGTTCTTTCTTCAAGATTCTTCTTTTCATAAATTGTAGTTGGTCCGCATTAAATACTTTGTTAAAAGCGCAATTTTCTATAGTTTTGGTCTTTTCTTGATTATAATGAAAATTAAAAACGTGACAAATTGGAAACTGTTTTCCACTTACCTTTTTTCTCTTTTGATTCAGTGTCCCTTTTTCCGGGCGGTAAATTGAAGCGAACAACGAAAATAATTGCGAACATACAATTGCGACAATACGAAGTAGACCGGTGAAGAGCTCGAGATACATAGCCCTTTCTTTAATAGAAGCGATGAGCTATAGGCCGAACAGGTCAAGCGAGGTCAACCGACCAGCAAAAAAGCATAAAAAACTCCAAATTTGTCTATAACGTAAAAAAAACAATTAAAATTAAAATAAATACTTAATTTTCCCAAATACAAATAATATTATAATAGAAATAATATCAAAAATAAAAATACAATACAAACTGAGCAAGGATTAAACATTCCGCTCATCTAAAACGCAGGTGTTTTAAGCAATAGGGAAACTTGGTAAAGGACAGAGTTTAACTACGGGACGTTTAATCGAACCATTATTGGTACGTAGAGTCACCACTATAACCTCATTATCAGCATCTGGGTGGACAGCAACTACGAGGGGGACAATTCCATTGCATAGGAGGAACTAAGTTATTCTTAATTAAAACTACGATATTAAATTTGATCGGAGTGAATGGAGTGGTCCATTTGCCGCGTTGCTGCAGCGTATGGAGATATTCACGGTGCTACCGAGACCAAAATTTTGATGCAACCGTTGTAGTAACTACCAGCGGGATAATCGATCGGGTAAGGTCGAGAGAGGCTCAAGAGAAAGAAAATGTCCGGGAGTTAAGACAGACAAATCGTTTGGATCTGAACTTAAAGGGCATAATGGACCTGAGTTTAAGAGCGCTTCAATTTGATCGAGAACTGTGGAAAGTTTGTCAACACTTGTTCCCCAATGACACGGTAAAGATGCGTTTTTACTGATTTTGTTCCGGTCTCCCACAGCCCCACAAAGTGTGGAGCCAAGGGCGGTTTAAATGCCATTGAAGACTTTCTCTATTACCTGAACTTTCCATCAGTTCTAAAATTTGTTTATGGACACCTACAAAATTTGTACCGCAATCCGAATAAATATGGCTACAGCGGCCACGGCGAGAATGAAACGTCTGAGAGCGGCTAAGAACGCATCGGACGTTAGATCTGATGCAAGTTCGATACGCAAAGCTTTCGTCGAGAAGCAGACAAATATGTAAATATATGCCTTCAATGTTTTGGCTCCACGGGTCTTACTAAGAGTAATCCGGAACGGACCACCATCGTCGACACCGACACAAACAAAAGGTTTCAATTGAGATAATCGAAGCGCGGGAAGATTTCCCATTCGTGGTTGAACAATGGGAGGGTTAAGATGCCAACACCTGATACATTTTGAAAATATTATGTCTATGCTCTTTCGTGGAGAAAGTATCCAGAATTGTCACCAGTTTGTAACGACGACTGAGAGTTCAGAGACGTGATTTCGTTAGGAAATACAGTATTCTGAGTATGTTTAATTAAAATACGAAGAGCTTGATCAATGTCGGCCGATAAGAGAGCAGATACAACGCGAGAGGATTGCTTGCGATTGGCAGCGAATCGGAGGCAATAGGCAATTATACCTTGAATTCTGCACAATGAAGAGAAACTAGTAAATGATACGTAATTTGAGTTGTAAGCACGGTAGTCCTTTCTTCTTGTAGAATTTTTGCAGTCCAGTGACTTTCTGTGAGGCGTTCCGAAATTGTATGACTCTGATCATATAATATAGGTGAACCCGCCCACCATAAAGGATGATTTATGAGATCTTTAGGAATAAGTCCACGGGACGCACAATCGGCGGGAGTATCCTCCGAACGAACTTGATTCCACAAAATTTCGTGTGGGACCTGATGTACTTGTGTAACTCTATTTGCCACAAAGGTTTTCCACCGATGTGGTAAAGACCTTATCCAAGCAAGAGTAACCGTGGAATCGGACCACCCATAGATCCTGTCGAACATAATTAAACCTTTGTAGGTATTTACTGTCAAATCCAATCATTTGGCTAGTAAAACAGCAGCACCTAATTCTAATCGGGGAATCGAAATTCGAGCAACCTGATTCGAGCAAAAAGCAAAAAGATTCGAGCAACCTCAGATAGGAGATTGCGTTTAGTACAAGAACGATCCATCGGCTGAACATTGTAACTAAAAGAATCCGCATACGGGTTCCATTGCAACCCCAGATTTTAATAATATCTTGTGAGTCCGAATCAAAGCTAAGCGGGGCAGTTTGGCAATGAGCGTCAAGAATATTTTTTATTCACAATCGTTATTGTAATGTTGTGATTACCAACGATTTAGAGGTCGGGAAGTTGAACATTACATACCTAGGTTCGTAATACTGTCAAATAATAAATATGATTGTTTGACACTTGCAACAGTAGAATTTACACAAGTATATAATGTATTTCGCTATTTCCACACTTTTAATTACGTTTAAAAATTAATCTATAGTCCAACAGCACAACAAATTAATGAAAACTATCGTAAAAAACAACACAACACTGTATTTTTGTTTTGGACTCGAGTTTTGACAATCAATCAGATTTGCTGATCGAAAAGTGAATTTCCACCACGGTCGAATATATGTTTTTATTTATATATTTTTACATTTTTTTGATAATAAATTGTTCGATTGTGAATAAAATAGTATACATACCTTGGTGGGAATTTCATTACAGCCTCGCGCTTATATCTGACCTCGAGGCTTCGCCTCTCGGTCAAATATCAGCCCACGGCTGTAATGAATATCATTCCCACCTCGGTTGTAATATACTATTAAAGTATCGGGGTGATTACTAGCCCATTTGCGTAGTTTAAAACCACCAGCTGTTAAAAGGTTTACCAATTCCATTCTAACTTCACACGCGGTATTTATAGTAGCACAACCGGTAACAATGTCGTCCACATACACGTCTGACAAAAGGACATTTGAAGCTCATGGAAAATTACTCGTTTCGTCTTTGGCTGGTTGTACCAAAGTTTTAAGAGATAAAAAGGAGATAAAATGATGTTCCATTCATACGTAACGGTTTTTAATTGAAAGACTTGTATAGGGTCGGACGGATCAAATCTCCACAATATTCGTTGGTAGAGTTGATGTTGTTCAGGGATAAGAATCTGTCTATACATTTGCTTTATAGTGACAGTAAAGACATAAGGATAAACGCGAAAGCGGCAAAGAACGGTAAAAATGTCGTTTTGCAATTTAGGTCCAGTAAACATCGGTTCCATTCAAGGATAGATTTTCTGAGGTTTTAGCCGAAGCATCAAAAACCACACGCAGTTTATTGGTTACACTATCAGGCTTAATCACACAGTGATGGGGAATATTATAACTCTGAGGATTGTTTGCTGGATTTTCAACAAGGTCCATGTGACCAAAGTCAAGATAATCTTGCATAAATGTAAGGTAGTGTTGTCTATGAGGAGGATTTTTAGCATGACGGCGTTCAAGAGAGAGTAATCTTCGATGAGCAACTAAACGAGAATCGAGAAAGGTTGGATTGTCAAATTTAAAAGGGAGAGATGCTATAAATCGACCGTCAATATCGCGAGAATAGCTTTTAGAGAAAATGAGTTCTGATTGTAGATCATTAACAGAAACAAAGGGTACAGCCGGAATTTCTTCAATTTCCCAAAATTTCCCAAACGAGATATGTACAGTGGATACAAGAAGCATGTCTTTAAATACTAAAGTATTGTGCCTACAATGGATTAATTGGGCGCCTTGATGGACCATTTATTGGACGGCGTCACGACGCTGCAATATTACATCTGAGCAAAGTATTGGATGAAATGGAGCTTATTCATGTAAATCGTCATGGAACTTGGTATGCTGTTTATGGTGATTCAGGCTACTCTAATCAAAAGTTTATAAAAGTAGGTTCCACTTTTTATCGCCCAATTGCCATGGATTGTGGTTCAACGCAGATTTCAACAAAATCAAGTTTTTTCTAATAGTAAACCCTACACGAGGTTTACGTTTCTGGCAATATTTATGTATAACCTGTATTTTATCATTTTATTTTCAAATTATATACAATAAAACTTACCAATGATGCCAATTTACAACTTTCCATATTTACGTTCACACATTCACACGCTTCCCATATTACGTTACGTTGACTTAAAACGCAACATAAATTATAAATTAAATGTCAATAGACAAACAAAAATTATCATATAACTTATAATTATATGTCATATGCATACGTGATAAGTTATACGTGATATGTAAGCGCTTGCTCCAGGTCTCTAATATCGAAATTGTACGACATGTGTCATATACTTTATCTGCTGCAGACCAGTTTCGTGGGTTAGGACAATCTGGATTAGATGGTCAATTTTCAGACTCGAAATTTCACATTTGTTATATTTTTTTTCAATTTTTTCGAAATTTCACATTTATTAATTTCAATTAAATTAACTGAATAATGATGTAAATTAACTGAATAATTGTGGCGCAGGGCTCGTAGCTGTAGACCAGCTTGCCTGTACTAAGATTGTGGCATTTTCTAATGGATGATGCTGATACAATGTACATTTTGCAGTTTCTGCTACAATCGTTGAGATTCTAAATCGGGAAAGGCGCTGCACCCAACACTGCAGCCGGAGGTGCAGTGTTGGGTAGCAATGTTTAATCCTTGCTCAGTTTGTATTGTATTTTTATTTTTGATATTATTTCTATTATAATATTATTTGTATTTGGGAAAATTAAGTATTTATTTTAATTTTAATTGTTTTTTTTTGCGTTATAGACAAATTTGGAGTTTTTTATGCTTTTTTGCTGGTCGGTTGACCTCGCCTGACCTGTTCGGCCTATAGCTCATCGTTTCTATTAAAGAAAGGGCTATGTATCTCGAGCTCTTGACCGGTCTACTTCGTATTGTCGCAATTGTATGTTCGCAATTATTTTCGTTGTTCGCTTCAATTTACCGCCCGGAAAAGGGGACACTGAATCAAAAGAGAAAAAAGGTAAGTGGAAAACAGTTTCCAATTTGTCACGTTTTTAATTTTCATTATAATCAAGAAAAGACCAAAACTATAGAAAATTGCGCTTTTAACAAAGTATTTAATGCGGACCAACTACAATTTATGAAAAGAAGAATCTGGAAGAAAGAACTTGCACTTTTGTTGAAAAGTAGTTAAGTTTCTGGTTTTGTTGAAGGTCTTGTTGTTTTTGTTTGTGGTCTTGTTGTTTTTGTTGGAAAGTGGTCAAAAAATGCACTTTTGTTGAAAAGTGGTTAAATGCAACTATTACCAAAGCGTTAAACCTTAAGTTTTTTTTAGTAATATACGCATTCTAAAAAGCAAAAGAAAGTCAAATTTGGAAGTTATTTTTAGTATACAATACTTCCTCTACGAAAGAAGACATATCAGTTGTTACACAGCTCAACTGTTCTAAAATCGGTTAATCTTAATGTTAATCACTACTGAACACTAAATACACTCACGAGAAAAAAATCGACTCAACCATCAATGTTCTTGTTAAGACTTTTATTCAGATTTTTAACAAAACTATTAAAAAAGAGTTTGGTATTTTTTTGAAGCATCGACTTTCTTCTTTCAATGACAATAAATTGACGTATCAACGTAACCGTAAGAAGAGTAGCATGAGTTAAGTAAAGTAATTCAAAACAGGAAAAACTAGATTGAGCAGCAATTAGTACTCCCCCTCTCTACCAGAGTTTAGATATTCCTAATTTCCATCATGGCAAAAAACAATGTACGCAATGCCAAAGAGTTCCACATTAACATAGCTAACATTCAACCAGGTTAGCGGCATTAACTTTCAGCCAAAAATCAACAACTTTGATACGAAAGCCACGAATATTCTAGTAAAAAGAGTGGCTATGTCCAGATCAAAAATAACGGGATGAGAAGATTTTATTGAATTAATGATTTTGGGGGGAGTTTCCACAAAAAAAATGTAATCGTGATTTTTAAAATCAAAATTAAAAATAACAAATTTAGTTTGTAATTGTGCATTACAATATGTGTGATAATAAATACTTTTAGTATTTTTTCAAGAAATAGTGGTAACGAAAACATAAATGTCTCAGTCCTAATTTTTAGGTAGCTATTTAATTAATTGGACAAATGTGATTGAAGAGGAGAAATTATGAATCGAATTTCTTTATTGTTCGTGTCTGCTAGTACGTAGAACGCTTTTCTGATTGCTGAATAAAACGCTCTAATCATTTTGAATCGTGATCGAGAAAATTCAGCTCTTAACTGCTTCTACATCAATTTTTAATTAACAAAGATGACATCTTCTGCGGCTTCTTACTTGCTTTCTGGCAACACTTTGGTTACTTTTTTTTGTTCCCGCAATTACTATTAAGCATTAATTGGCATATATTCAGTTGGTTAAATTAAGCGTGTGTCCAAATCGTGATTCTTTGATCGTCACATGCAGATCATTGTTCCAATCAGTTCCAAAATTTAAACAAAGTTGCTGAGCAGTAGAAAAGTGGGCTCACTGGAATGTTTAAAGACATTTATTATTACATTGTAGTTAAATATACCAATAACATATGGTTTTGCATTTCTAAATTTAAAACTAGCTGATTTAAATGATTGAGGCATTCTTTTATGGTGGATATCACCGAGCTCCCGACAGATTTACGCACAAAAGTTCGTGTGGATTAGTTTTATGTGTTCATATGTGTGCGCTTATGCTTACGCATTTGTGACATATACGCTTCAGTCATTATATGAAGAATCACACTTCTAACCCGGAATTGCAGCCTACAAAGCTCGTCGTAATTACGATTATCCTAAGATTGATTTTAAGACTCATTCATTTTTGAACTACCTAAATTTGGATGGAAATTCGGGGTGTGGTGATACAAAAGTGAGTTAGAAAACCATGAACACAACTAGGCTAGAACTGCCTGAACGGCTGTGACAAAATCGACGCGCAACGGGAAACCAGGCGAAGCCAGTCAAATGGAGCGACCATAGATTATAAAGGTATAGATGGCTGACTCGCTCTAAAAACTCCTATTTTTGTTGATCCGTTCTACCAGATACTGACACTATGGTCGCTAGTACCATTCTTGGCGGGCAGTTTAAATTTCTAACCCGTGTAGAAAAGCTGAGGACATGACAAAATTTGATTCTCTAAGTGATGACTTAGAGAACTGATATATATTATTGCTAAAAATCAATTTCTTACCGACTTTTAGCAATCATTTGATCAAATTCACATTTCATTCAAAGATAAAATTTGAACTGTGCAAAAAAATACATTTAAAAATAATACATGTATTTTATTAAATAAAAAACATAATATAATCTTTGGTTTTGTTCAGCGCAATAAAATAGCAATATATAATGTTCTTGTTAGTTAAATTTAATATACCACTTTGCAAAGAACTGAAAATGAAATGTTAAAAAAAAATAGCGGAGCTGCATCTTCATTATTTGTGGTCTCCGGTGCTTTTGTTGCATTTTCAGGATTGTTTATGGTGGTTGGCGGTGCTTCAGTTTCCATTTCTTCTACTATCCGAGAAGCTTGTAAGAAAATCCGAGGATGTTGCTCTCATGGGGCGTAATTTTTTACGTTTAACGTCTGATTCTATTTGATCAGCTGATCAGTAGTTACAGATACTTGACGATAGTATGCCCGCCTTAGCGCTGATATTGTTTTTTAAATCAAAAGTGCTTTGTTTGTATGTCTTCTAACCGTATTGCGCGTGTTTATGTCAAAATTAGACAAGGTGTTGTTTTCTTCCGTTTTTTTTTAAAACCTAATTTATAATAGGGTTGCAAAATGCTGTGTTGGTGGATGTATGACTAGGTATATACGGGATAGTGTAATAATGCATCCGGTGACATTCAACGATAATGTCAGTTTAGCAACAATATTTTTTTTAACATTTCATTTTCAGTTCTTTGCAAAGTGGTATATTAAATTTAACTAACAAGAACATTATATATTGCTATTTTATTGCGCTGAAGAAAACCAAAGATTATATTATGTTTTTTATTTAATAAAATACATGTATTATTTTTAAATGTATTTTTTTGCACAGTTCAAATTTTATCTTTGAATGAAATGTGAATTTGATCAAATGATTGCTAAAAGTCGGTAAGAAATTGATTTTTAGCAATAATATATATCAGTTCTCTAAGTCATCACTTAGAGAATCAAATTTTGTCATGTCCTCAGCTTTTCTACACGGTTTAGAAATTTAAACTGCCCGCTAAGAATGGTACTAGCGACCATAGTGTCAGTATCTGGTAGAACGGATCAACAAAAATAGGAGTTTTTAGAGCGAGTCAGCCATCTATACCTTTATAATCTATGGTCGCTCCATTTGACTGGCTTCGCCTGGTTTCCCATTGCGCGTCGATTTTGTCACAGCCGTTCAGGCAGTTCTAGCCTAGTTGTGTTCATGGTTTTCTAACTCACTTTTGTATCACCACACCCCGAATTTCCATCCAAATTTAGGTAGTTCAAAAATGAATCTGTCTTAAAATCAATCTTAGGATAATCGTAATTACGACGAGCTTTGTAGGCTGCAATTCCGGGTTAGAAGTGTGATTCTTTATATAATGACTGAAGCGTATATGTCACAAATGCGTAAGCATAAGCGCACACATATGAACACATAAAACAAATCCACATGAACTTTTGTGCGTAAATCTGTCGGGAGCTCGTTGATATCCACCATAAAAGAATGCCTCAATCATTTAAATCAGCTAGTTTTAAATTTAGAAGTGCAAAACCATATGTTATTGGTATATTTAACTACAATGTAATAATAAATGTCTTTAAACATTCCAGTGAGCCCACTTTTCTACTGCTCAGCAACTTTGTTTAAATTTTGGAACTGATTGGAACAATGATCTGCATGTGACGATCAAAGAATCACGATTTGGACACACGCTTAATTTAACCAACTGAATATATGCCAATTAATGCTTAATAGTAATTGCGGGAACAGAAAAAAGTAACCAAAGTGTTGCCAGAAAGCAAGTAGGAAGCCGAAGAAGATGTCATCTTTGTTAATTAAAAATTGATGTAGAAGCAGTTAAGAGCTGAATTTTTTCGATCACAGTTCAAAATGATTAGAGCGTTTTATTCAGCAATTAGAAAAGCGTTCTACGTACTAGCAGACACGAACAATAAAGAAATTCGATTCATAATTTCTCCTCTTAAATCACATTTGTCCAATTAATTAAATAGCTACCTAAAAATTAGGACTGAGACATTTATGTTTTCGTTACCACTATTTCTTGAAAAAATACTAAAAGTATTTATTATCACACATATTGTAATGCACAATTACAAACTAAATTTGTTGTTTTTAATTTTGATTTTAAAAATCACGATTACATTTTTTTTGTGGAAACTCCCCCCAAAATCATTAATTCAATAAAATCTTCTCATCCCGTTATTTTTGATCTGGACATAGCCACTCTTTTTACCAGAATATTCGTGGCTTTCGTACCAAAGTTGTTGATTTTTGGCTGAAAGTTAATGCCGCTAATTTTCAGATTATTTTCTTAACTAAAACCTGGTTGAATGTTAGCTATGTTAATGTGGAACTCTTTGGCATTGCGTACATTGTTTTTTGCCATGATAGAAATTAGGAATATCTAAACTCTGGTAGAAGAGGGGGGGTACTAATTGCTGCTCAATCTAGTTTTTCCTGTTTTGAATTACTTTACTTAGCTCATGCTACTTTTCTCACGGTTACGTTGATACGTCATTTGCTTCTGAGACTATTGCCTGCTCTCAATCGCTGGTTACACATAAATTTACTACCGAAGAAGTCAGAGTGAAACTCAATTCCCTTGATGCGAAAACAAATGTAGGTCCTGACGCAATCCCTTGTACAATTTTAAAATGGTGCTCAGAGAGTTTATCCATGCCTGTACAAAAAATCTTCTAACTTTCGTTCGATCAAGGAACTTTTCCGGATTTTTGGAAAAAATCAACGCTGGTTCCAATATTTAAAGCAGGTGCTAAAAACGATGTCAAGAATTAGGCATATCTTTAATTTCCTGCATACCAAAAGTTTTCGAATCAACCATCACAGATGAGCTTTACTTTACTTTCAAACATGTCATCTCCACGCAACAGCATGATTTCCTTAAGGGTCGATCTACCGCTACCAACTTAGCCGTGTATCATAACTTCTTGTCTTCTAATTTGGAACGAGGTCTTCAAATTAACTCTATCTACACTGATTTAGCTAAGGCGTTTGACAGGGTTTTGCATGAGGTACTCATCGCTAAACTCAAAGCATTTGGGTTTAGTGGCGTTTATCTTGAGTGGATTGTGTCGTATCTTTCGGGTCGTGTACAGTGCGTAAAAATTTGTGGTAGCTCTTCTGATTCAATTATTAATACAAGTGGCGTGCTTCAGGGTTCCCATATGGATCTATATTGTTTCTGCTATTTGTTATGTCAAATGTTTCCACTTTTGTTAATGCTTACTGTATGCGGACGATTTAAAATTGTTTTGCAATATTTCTGTTAATTCGGACTATTTTAACGTTATAAAAATAATATAATTTTTTATTTTAAATTTAGCATTCACTCTAATAAGTTTTTAATCACGGTTATAAAAGTAAACTAACACTTTAATTCAAAATTGTTATAAATATATTTTAATGAATACACACACAATTGTACTATTTATATTTTAGTTATTTGACTATTTTTCTACTTTTGCCAATTGAGAGGACGTACACATAGAAGCCTGCTAGAGCTGTAAATTGGTTTACTTATTATTTAAACACAATATTAATTTGATGTAAACACCAACCAATAATTATAAAACTGACATACGCATGGTCTGATAAACAGCAAGTACGTAGGACACACGTTACGCGGCGCCACTTGTGGACACAAATATGGACGGATTGGAATACCTGTTTATATTATAGCTTGAACGGAACAAACGCCTCTATTGTTTTTGGAGTTCTATTAAAATACGTTTTTGTTGCTATAAATGAAGGGTTTATTGGACATTAAAAATCGTCAATCAGCAAAATGTTTTTGAAATTCAATATCGAAAAGAAACTTTTTCTGCCCCTCAAAAAGTTTTAATGTGGTTTTAATTATGATGAAATGTTTTCAGCGCTCTGCTAAAAAGAAAGGTAATAATTCAGATTCAGTTTAACAATTTTTACTTTCAAAATTATGCATAAACTAGAACGATTCATAAATTACGTTTTTATAAACTTACAATAAATCAAGAAATTTGATCTGGGTGCAAATTACTTTATGTTTCTTTAATTAGTTTTTTATCCGGATTTTTTCATGCATTTCACACAAAAGCAATATGCATACTTCGTGAAGTTAACCATAATTTTTGTGAAAATATCGGGAAATTAAACTCCCCTGTACTTCTCTAGTTGTTATGTTTACATGGTTAGTTGCCGTGTGTGATTTTTATTTGGCAATTGATATTTTAATGTTATTAGATATGTAATATGTAATATTTTTGACGTTTGCTAATTTACTCTTTCTATTTCTTTTATTTTTTTTTGTTGAAATTTAACTAATTTATTGTACATAATTTTTGGCTGAATTTTGGCACTGTTATTTATTGACAAATGCCTAAAATAATTGATTTTGGACAAAAATACTTAAAGGGCAACTAGAATAAATAGAAGTGACAGTGATAAGATAAATAGGAGTGAGAACTTCCAGGAGTGGTCTTCAATAATAATAATATTTTTTTACGATCAGCTCAAAAATGCTATTTTCCGGTGAGTTATCTGTAACTCAAAGTTGTCGTTTTCCCAACGACTACCAGATTCCTAGAATATAATACTTTTCCTGCTAGTTACACAATATACTATTTTCATTATATTTTGTGTTTGAGATATATACATTATAATAAAATAGTAAGTTTTTTTTTTCACTTTTTCTCAAAAGCTTGTACAAATAAAGAGTTGTTTATTTAATTGACGATACTAGTGTTAAAATTTGTTTGATTGTTATTTATTGTTAGATTGGTTAAAGAAGTCAAAATTGTAGAAAGGTTTCTAGGGTTTCACGACGTTTCTTCAGTTCGAAGTGCCGAAGGTTTATTTAACTTTTTAAATGTTAATTTTTCAATTACTAAACCTCCAGCTAAAAGTTCACGATTTACTCTACTAACAACATTTTTTTCTAGCTGTAACATAGGTGGCATGATTTTTAGAAATAAAAACTACTGATCGTTGCTTAACATTAAAAAACAAACGTAAATTATTTTCACTTTCTTCCTCTTCTTTATCATCGGGTAAATCTATATTGTGCCCTATACACAAGTTATATAGTGCAACATATGCATTTATTATTTGAGATGTTATGTCGGGAGCATAATGCAAAACTCTGTTTCAAAAAACATTTAAAACGTATTTTTAAAACTCCTTGCACCTCTCTATAATAGAAGGACTAATAGTTTTATGGCATTGGTTGTAAAAATACTCCGGATTATTAGAAACATGTTCATGTTCTAGTAAAATTAGTAATCACATTAGTGGAATTAGGGGAATTAGTAAACACTCTAGTGGAATTAGTAAACACAGCTATCGGGCTAAGTACTCCAAGTTTGGTAACCCTCCCTTGAAGTGAAATAAATATTAGTTCTATGTAAAAGCAACTTTTTTAACATTAAGTTGACAATAGCTTAAGCATCAATGAAGCATCTGCAATTTTGCATGACATTGTTTTACGTGGAGTATAATATTTCAATCAAAACCCCGTCGTCCGAATATTATCCAAAAGGGTATAATTTTAACTGCACCAAGTCTGTTAATTTGAAAAACAAGCTCAATTCTCTTGATTCGAAAACGAGTGTAGGTCTTGACCGAATTCCTTCTATAGTTTTAAAGCGGTGCTCGGATAGTTTAATCCTTCTTTTACAAAAAATCTTTTAACTTTCGTTTGATCAGTTTTTCTTGATATTTGGAAAAAGTCAATTTTGGTTCCAATCTTTAAATCAACTGATAAAACCGATGTGAAGAATTAAAAAGGCTTTTTATGTTAATTGGAATTACTGATTGTTGTGAACTACTATACGACTAATCATTAAAGAATCTATATTTCTGACCATATAAAACAACCATGAAGTCATTTCTAGCAAAACAATGTTTGTATTCAACCTTTGAATCCTTATAATTTACATTTTCTATTCTCAATATTATACAAATAGAATTATTATAAAATCAAATGATTTATTTATTAGTGTATTTTGTTTATTTAGGATTAATTAATTAATGACAATTTCTTCAATTTAGGTGTAATTAGTACAATTAATGTATAAACACTGAATAATTTTTATGAGTCTGCTAAAACTTTCTATTCTATTTCTATTCTACTCTATTCTTTCTATTCTTTAGTCAAAACTAATAATTATGAATACATTAAAATTGAAACTACAATTCCTCAAAATGAATAACAGAATGAACAAGTATCGAAGCACCAGATAGCATTTTACTGCATTTTACTTTTACCATCAGTCTTTTTCGTTTCGTTGCAAGCGATGCGGTTCCGAATTTCAATGATGACTAGGCCCCATACACGTATATTGCGCTTCTAGTGAGATAAAATTGAATGAAAAAGCACACCGTATATTTATTTATAGAGTAAAAAAGAAGCGATTGCTGTCAGTTACATATAATTTGCTATGCCACGTACTCCACGTGTTATTAGAAGCTTCTCTGAATTTAAAGAAGGTGATGGTACGCTACCGTAAAGTTACATATATTTGTAATGCAGTATCTTTTGTATGTCTTATGCAAATTTATTTGAAATTTATTGCTTTTTGAATAATATTACAATGTTTCAGGTATTTTCAAAAAAGTACGCCAACGCAAAATAGACAAATAAACATGTCCATTTGCTTCTAATATATATATGTGCTATATAACAGCGGAGCATGGAGCTTACATTGTGTATTTTCTGGCCGTAAAACTGCACTGAAGAGCTTCAATTTATATTGCAAAAATTGAAGACGTATCTGAAGCTGGCTTTTACAATAAAACGAATTCGCGCACAAAAGATTATGCCGCAAATTTCAAGACATCTACTACTATAAAAACAGAAGAATAGTGAACAGTCGTAAATCATATCAAGGAAATTGTCCTTTTGTCTCCATAGTCTAAATTTGTCAATGAGCTCAAAATTATAAAGCATTGAGCGTAAAAATTCCCTTTTTAAAAATTATGTAAAGTTGAAACCATGAGTTTGGAATAGAACTTTGATTTTTATAACTAAGTGTATTATTGGTTTTTTAATATAAATAATTTTTTAATATAATAATTATTTTTAATCAATAATTATTAATAAATAATATAATGATAAAATAGTAAACAAGTAATCGCAACATGTTTCAAGTTTAGTATAAACTCATCATCGGGCTTAGAAATTGTACTTTAAAAAAATTAATGTAAAAGTTTGATGTAAATATTTGATAAAATAAAATTATACTACAAATAATTAATATTATTATTTATAATATTTAATATTATATATTATAATTATTATTAATATTTATTAATATTATTAGTATTCATACTACAACTAGTTGATATTTTTGAACAATTTGTAATCGTTTATCCTATTTTGAGTCCTATTTATTAAATCAAATTATTCTTCATGACAATATTTACGTTGTTCAAGTTGAAACGATTTACACTATAAATGTGAATAGTTCGATTAATCGGACATGTATTATTCGCATAAATGCTTTTGAAAATATTTACATGATACTGTATTCAATTGACAATAATTATGAAAATACTGGAATACTAAACCAGAAATTTATGGAAATTGGTTAAGTGTATGGAGTATAATTTTCTGTGTTAGTTTTCACTAATTAGAAAAAGAGTAGAAGAAGTATTTTTAAATATTTGCATATTAATATAATATAAACAAATATTATATCCTAAACGAAATTAAAATTAATTGACTAATTAAATAAAAATAGTAATAAGAACAATTGGAAGTCTATATTTTGAATTACTGCTTGTATATAGCTTACTTGTATTTTTATTCGTTAATTAAATATATCGAGTAAATTTAATAAGGATCACTAATAACAATACTACATTTGGCTTATTGACAGTACCTATCCAATAGAATAAATGACGCCATTCATTTGGAAAAAATCTTTGCAACAATATTATCACATGTAATACCATAAGTGTACAAATTACTTCCATTTTTTTTATTTTTTATTTTTTTCTATGTGAGTCGTATACTTCATGTGCAGACAAATCAAAAGATATGCTCTTCTAAAGTATATCAACATTTGTCTATACAAAAAAAAATTAAAAGTTAAGACAAAATAAATTCAAAGTTTTAGCCATAAATTAATTTAGCTATTATGCTTTTTGGAAAGCATCTGCGTTACTCTCGTATTATGGGATCTATAAATCTATATATTCTTTGTGAAGCAAAAATTATTAAAATTAAATTTTTTATTGAAATTGAAACCTGAGATGCATGGAGAAATTTAATAAAATATCATACATAATTTTAGTTATTTATAGTTGCAATCTCATTTCTTGTAATTTAAAGGACAATAACTAAATTTTTCAGAATTTCAGACAACTTCGAATCTGATGTGAGCGCATTAATGCAATTTCAGTTTAATCTTAGCCATTAAAACAGGATCGTACTTTGCTTACAAAATCGCAAATGAAACTGAGATTCAATTATTAACTGATATTCTAATATGCATTTTAATGAATGCGGTTTAATATTACAATATTAGTTGTAATTACTAATTGCAATAAACTAATAATTAATAGCCCGTTCCTTGCTCTAAAGATTTATAGGCGCGATTATACATATGTAAGGGTTGGAAACCAAACTTTTGAACGTTAGTGGTGGAAGTGTTCTAATTATCATAACATTCAAAATTGTGTTATATCAAATAGGAGTTTATTTTAAAATAAATCCCATTAAGCTTTTGATTTGATTGCAAAATGTTATGCAAAAATTATTTGACGTTTGAATTAAATTAAATCTTCATATTTATATGGTAATTTGGAACATAATAAGTTTGTATTTGCATAATTTCAACAGTGTACTTTTATTTTTTGCCAGAACTGTTATTATCGATAAGGATTAGACAGTGATGTTGGGAAATTTACATTATAATAGGTTACCAAAATAAGTGAATTAAGGAAAATTATTTTTATTCGAAATCGGCATGGGAATAATATAATCTGGCATAGAAATGTGACAGACGAATTATAGAAATGATTAAACTTGTACGATATGTATGAATATAAATAAGTAATTATATTGATTTAGCTGCTATTTCATAGATTTTTCAGTTTTTAAATGAATAATAATTTTAATTTGCTAATTGTTAGATAAAATTGAATCTATTGCTGGATGTCTTCACATGAAACATTATAGTATACTTGCATCATATTTTTGAAGAAATTACAATTTTTGGATAAAATTTAATGTGAACCACGACATTAAAAGCAATGGTATATTAAAAAATGTCCTTTTAATGCCTTGATACATAAATAACTATTTTAAGATATGAACACTACGTTTCTTTAAAACATCCATATAGTACAAAATTATAATAAATAGCTATGACTCACATAAGGAAAAAATACATTACCGTATAAATTATAAATACCTTATAAATATTTTACTATCAACTATGCAACACCAGATTTTTATTTCTACTGCCTCAATACTTAAAATTAGAAAACACATTTGCATTGTGACGCTGTTTTTCCGGAATTTCGGAAAATTGCTCGGGCGCCAGTTTTTAACGAGTTTTCTCTCGATTGGGCAGCGGATTTAGCCGGAGTAACAGGTAAAATTTGGACACACACACAGAAAACTCGGTTAAATGGACTTTATTTTCTTTACATAGAAATTAACGGTTTACAGATAATAATAACGCTCACGACAACGAGCGAAAAAACGGTTTAACAGAACAGACGGCTATTTTACTTCGGTGAAAGCGTGGTCTTTAATTCGGACTATCGTCGTTATTTTAACCAAACGGCGGCGTGCACCAGGAATAGCTGGGATTCGTTGGACACGTGTTCGCTAGAAAATTTGGCGGTTTACACTCGAGCTAAAAGATCAGAAACTGTCCCGTAGAACCCAGCCACCAATTATGTGACCCGCTAAGCCAAAACGAGATCGACGGAAGATTGCCGGTTTGCACTCGACCCAATCCCCAGAAAACATTTGTGCAGAAAACTGCGGTACCGAAATGACAAGAAAAACACAAGAGACTTGCACCAAAATAAAATTAATAAAGACTTACTGCATAATTTATTGAAGTGATAAAAAAAAGGGTTTGAACTAGTACTCGCACTGCTACTACTTGATGGCTTTAGTGGCACAGGAAAAGAGACTGAATTAATGAGCTCCTGACCTATTTATTGAATAAAACACATGCAAAAACTCATTGTTCTTCGGTGGATGAGAAGGAGAAACCGATCCCAAACTTCTGGTGCCGAATCTGTTACCCCAAATTCGAAGACAATTCGAATTTCCGCGCGAACTAACACAACCGATACTGGCGCACATTTAAACACAAAATTACCCATGATGCACTACTTAACTGCACTTCCGCGGTAGCACACGTTGTAAACAATCCCATTAACCTCTGCGGTGCACATACGTCAGGATGTTGTTCCAAACCTCATTATGAACTGAAGAAGTTCTAATTGTCTTGGTCAGAACTTGCTTCAGACAAAACAAACGAATAAACCGATGCAATATTTGCAAGTCGGTTTAATTACTACAGGTAATTAAAAGCGATTCGGGTTCGGTCGATTAAAGCGTAGTTTGAACGCAACAGCTGACTCATGAAATGACCGGTGCATACAGTTGACAGTTCAAACGTAAACAAATCGAGGCAGTTAGGTCGGTGGTTAAGTGTAGTGCAAAGTGCAAGGAAAGTACAGCAAAACAATGTGGACACCGCCCAACACCTGCAGGAGACACCCTCGAATGGGGTAAGTAACAAAACTTAGTTATTTGTAGCAGTGGTTCGCACCTAACTTAAACATTTTAGGTGTGGGAATTCACTTCGAATCAATTCCTCGGGCCTTCGTACGGATTTGTCATAAATATGGGATAAGACAGGCAGCCCTACCAGTTACGGTGAGTAGGTAAAGTAGTGGTACCGCGGTACAGTCTAATTTAAGTGTTTGTTTCAGGGAAAACAGCGCGAAGACCGGCGTAACGAAAACGCTTCGTTACATCCTTTCTTACTTCGGAAAACAAAACAAGCGAAAATCCATCCAAGGAAGCTTATGTAACATGATAAAACGGTGTGCGGAAAAACAAAATAAATGCAATAGATTCCTTAAACCCCAAATTTATTACCCAGCACCTCCTAATAATAACGGTTAACAAAAAAATATTAATCACAACTTCTAATTTTTCATCGGTCAACTAACACTAATAAAAGCAACGGTAAATTAAACGGATCTGCGGATCGACTATTCGTACCACACGGTAAACGGATAACACCGACACTTGCTGGACAACATCCCCCGACGCCCACACTTCGAGCAGAAGACTATGGGCGGGGCGGTACAATGCGTACGCCGGTGGTCTATCTCCCCGCATCGCCAGCAGGGGTCGGACCGATCCACGGGCAACGGAGTTCGCTCGAAACAGAGCTTCTGGCGGTGCATCAGGAAGCTTACGTCCCAGGGAGGAAAACCCATCACCTTCAGGGCGATGGCGATTTCCCGAAACTGCGCCGGCTTGGCGTCTGGGAACGGCACGTAGTACCGTGGAAGCTGGCAAGCCGTAGGGGTTCAAGTATGGCACAGCAGTCGCCACAGGGTCTGATGCGCCGGCGGGAAATCCGGTGGAGCATATCTCCGTGAATGTAGATACTCCGGTATGTATGGCGGAGACTTCGATCGGAACACCCCGTCGATTGAGGCCGGAACTGCGTCGGGGTTGTCCAGGTACCTTCAGTACTCCGGATACGTATGCCCGTCTACCTCGGCTATCCCGGTGGGCTTTGGAAGGCGGAAATCGAACGGAGATTTTGGTTTGGCGAGCCCAGTGGGCTGCGGTGGCATGGCAGCGGGTGACGCCGCAGAAGGACCAGGCTCGGGGCTTCCTGATTCCACGTTGGTTTTGGCGGCCCTTTCCCCACCCGAGGAAAGGGACTCCAAGTTGGGGGAGTCCAACATCAGGATGTCCTCGGCCTCCTTGAAATTATCCCCGGAACTCCTGAAACAAAACAATGTACATAGACTACCTCGGAGAAAAACCCTTATCGAGAAAAGGACGGACACAGCACATTCGGATACGGTCACAACAAACACAAATACGGTTTCAACACCTCAAATCGGATACCCCGGAACGGAAAAAGTGCGACGCCTTCCAATGGCGTCGCGGAAGCGGCAGCGGTACCGCTGATGCCGCGGACATCCACTGGGACGTAACCGCAAGGCGACAGACAACATTTCTGGCGACCAGGGCTGTGGCGTGTCCGCGCAGAGCTGCAGCAGGTCCTTACGGTTGGGAACCCAGATGTCCGGGGACGCTGCATCGGCAGCCACCTCTTCCATCGGGGTCTTCTCGTTCCTTACCTCCGAGACCGGAGAGTTCAAAGGGGTCACCATCGTGAAAAAATCTTCACTGTGTAGGATGGTTTTGGATGCAAAATGAATAATAATGCGTAAGACTTTTTAATGTCGTGTTTATTCTCTCATCGTTACACGTGGTCTCTCGGCCCTTCTTCCCGTCTAGAGGGCGCACATACAATACGGATATACATACTAACTCAAAAGAGCTTGCCGCTCAAATACAAAATTCAAATTCAAAAATGCTACTACAGTTCGGCCTTTCCTGACTTCTAGCTTGTCCCTAAGCGTATCTCAATCAAACAACTTAAACAAAACATGTCTATTAATGACTACATTATACCTAATTGACTTCTGCTTATACAAGACATCATAAATATGACAGTATTGAAATAATCACATAAGAAATACTTAACATTTTCGAACAATACATAAGTGAAACACCTAAGTAATGATTTATAAGCATAATAAACATACCAATTTCATAATCAAGGATTACATAAGATTCATAACACACAAGTAAGAACATAAATTGAACATAAGTAAAGTAACCTATACCTAAAGTTATATTAACATAAAAAGTCATAAAGTTCATAAAGAGTATACACCTCATACTTAAGGTAAGTACATAATAATCATAAGTATACAACTTCAAAAATCATAAAGTTCGTAAATAAAAATCATAAGTTCATAATTAGTACAAACATAAAATTTCATTGAGACCCCTTAATCCGAGATGACCCACCTTTTCATATTGCCAGGCGAACACACACCTTCATATGGAATTTGTGTTAATTGTTGCCCCTCGGGATCAGTTACAACGTATCGATCATTATTTAAAATAGTCTTTACCACGTAAGGACCTCTGTACTTTGGTATTAACTTTTTGTTTATACCGGGCGTGACATCAACGTTACGCAACATAACATAATCTCCTAGTTCATACTTAATAGGTTCTTTGTGCCTATGATCGTAATACTTTTCATTATACGTGTTAACCTTCTGAATACTATCGGAAGCCTCCTGTCTAATCTTTACTAAATCACGCTCTTCTATTATCTGTTCTTTTAATATCTGACTTAGCTCATCTATAATAGTACCTTCTTGTTCTATACCAAATAATAACTTAGCCGGAGATTTGCCGGTTGCTCTGCTAATGGTGTTATTGATAGCGAATTCAACATTATTCAAGCATTTGTCCCATGTTGCTGGACTTTTTGCAATACTAGGAATCATTTGTGTTAAACACCGATTTATTCGCTCAATTTGCCCGTTCGACTGTGGAGTCGCGGTAGCAATTAAAATGTGTTGAATATTGTTTGATTCCATAAAGTCTTTAAATTTGTTGGAAGTGAATGCAGCACCACGATCTGAAATTACTCGCTTTGGCTTGCTATAATTAGAAAAGTAAGTCTTAAGATGTTTGATGACCTCTTCTACACCAACTGAAACGCATGCATATAACTTAACATATTTGGTAAAGCCATCAATAATTTCGAATATATATTTGTGTCTATTTCCGGATTTCTCTAAGGGCCCGTAATGGTCTATGTGTATGGTGTAAAATGGAACAATGCCTTTGTCAATGCAATGAAGCTTACCTTCAGCCCGATTTGTTCGAGTCGCGAAAGTAATACATTTAAAGCAATTTGATATAGCATTTTGCACTTTTATTTTCATTTTAGGGAACCAATAAATTCTAGAAATATAATCTACTGTTTTGTTAATGCCCTGATGAGCGAACTTGTTCATGACACGAATTAATTATATTGTCCTGCATTGATGTAGGAACGTAAAATGAAAGTCTGTTATTAATCTTCCGGTAAACTAATCCATTATTAAGTTCAAAATGCTTATGTTCTTGTATCTCTAATTTTTTACGAATTTCTACTATATCTTTGTCTAAATCTTGCAGTATTGCCAAATTTCTTTCAAAGCTATTTTCAGTGATAATTAAAATGCTAAATTCCCTGCTAAGCGCGTCGGCATGTTTCATGCGATCACTCGCGCGATGTTCTAACGTATAATCGTAATTGCGTAAAACTAAAGCCCATCTCATAATTCTAGGGTTTATTTCCTTTCTTTCGAGTGTTTGTTTCAAACTATTGCAATCCGTCACAATCTTGAATTTTATGCCTTGTAAATAAATTCGGAAGCGCTCTAAAGAGTAAATTATTGCTAATGCTTCTAACTCGAAACTATGGTATCGCGATTCACTCGCCGTGGTTTTCTTACTAAAGAAGAACACAGGGTGAAATTTATTATCTTCTTGTTTTTGCATAAGAATAGAGCCGTACCCATGAGAACTTGCATCACAGTGTAATTCCGTATCAGCTTTTGATGAATAAATTGCTAGAATTGGTGGAGCGATTAACATTGCTTTCAACTTTTCAAAACACGTCTGGGCTTCCTCCGACCATATAAATTCCGTTTTTGATTTTAGTAATTCCGTAAGGGGTTTTGCTAATAAGGCAAATTGGTTTACAAATCTTCGAAAGTAAGATACTAATCCTATAAAACTATGCAGTTCCCTAACCGTTGTTGGAATGGGATAATCCCTTACTGCTACTATATTTTCTTGATTTGGGCTAATACCTTGTTTAGAAACAGAATAACCTAAGTAATTAATTTTAGTGAATAAAAACTCACATTTTTGAAATTTCAATTCTAAGCAATTCTTAACAATAACTTGCAAAACTTCTATCAAAATTTCTAAATTTTCTTCAATCGTCCTAGTAGCAATCAAAATATCGTCCAAGTAAATTTGAATCTTATTTTCCCTTATTAGGTTGCAAAAAGCATTATTAACAAATCGCATAAAGAAAGAACTTCCATTTGAAATACCAAATGGCATACGAGTGTATTCGAACTGTCCAAGGTAGGTAACGAAAGAAGTATATTTCGTAGAATCATCAGTAAGTCTGATATTGTGGAACGCGTCTTTTAAATCTAATCGTGAAAAGTAAACCTTATCTCTCAAATTATCAATTTGATCATCAATATAGGGAATTGGATAAACATCACGAATTGTTAACTTATTTAACTCTCGATAATCTATAGCCATTCGATAATTGCCACATTTTCTTTTTACAAGCACTATACGACTACTATATTGCGAATTAGAAGGCTTAATAATATCGCGTTTTAACAAGTCATCAACAATAGTCTTAACAGCTTCCTTTTCCCCAATGGACAATCGTGTTGGTTTAGCAAAAAAAATTGGCTGGTCATCTCTGATCTGAAGTCTCAATACTAAGTCAGTTTCAGGCTCAGTAGGTTTATCACAATTACAATAAAATTCATCAACAATATTTTCGACCTTATTGTGAATTTCCCAGTCTAAATCGGGATTGATACATAAATTCAATTTATCAGATTCATTTCTGACATCAATATTTAAAATTTCAGACGGAAAGTTCACATTAGTGTCCGTAAACTTAATTTCTAGGTTTTTGCCAAATGACACATCAATATGATCATTGGAGATGAAGTCTCGACCAAGTAAGCATGCATTACTCATTGTGCTTGAGGGCACTACATAAAATAATATTGGGATTACACCCTTTTCATTCACACTTACGTTCTGACAAATTTTTCCTAATATGTCGAGTTTTTCTCCGTTGATACCTTGAAAACAATTGACTCCATCATAAGGTTCCAATAAGTGCTCGGATGGAACCGCTTCACTTTTCAACAATGAAATAGGACTGCCAGTATCGAGAACAGCCATAAACTCACCAATGTCGAGCTTGATTTGAATCAAATATTCAGGTAACAATTTGCTGGTTTCCACATTTTCGACTAATTGCATCGTGGAATTTCGTTCGTTCCTTTTCGGACAATCTTCTTTTCTGTGCCCTAAATCACCACAAGAATAACAACTTCCTCGTTGTCTTCGAGGTTTCGTGCAAGTACTCGCGAAATGTCCAGCTTCGTTACAATTAAAACATCTGCTTATGTTTTTCTTGACGTCTCTTCTTTCATTATGGCTTGGTTTAGAAAACGATGTTCCTGCTAATGGCGTTTTCTCTCCTTGTTTTGTCTTGAAATCGGACTTACTCACCCCACGAGAATTGCAGCGTGTTTTCTTGACCTTTTCATAAATTTCTAATTTAACTTTTAAATGATCAAAAGTTTGAGCCTCGTACAACGATAATTTATTCTCAATATCATCAGTAATGCCGTCTATCACATATTGCACGACCGCTTCTTCTTCAATGGTACCTCTTGATGCTATCTCCCTCATTTTCAACAAGTATTCTTGACTGGATTCATCTTTCTGCATCCGGCGTTTGCTTAAGGTCTGGTGAAGTTCAGCACTATTAATTCTTTTAGCAAATTCTCTTACCAAATTATGCTTCAATTGATTCCACGTCGTAATTTTTCTTAAGCTTTGCACAAACAATTTTGCCAGGCCCGTTAACGATTTCTTCGCAAAAACTAAGCGTTGCAGTTCATTCAACTCCATCAAGGCTGCCAAATCTTCAAAATCATCTACCCAATTTTCCACAGGATACGAGTCGTCCCCACTAAAGTTTCTCAACGAATCTTCCATGTCCCGTAATGACATCGTAAATTTAGGAACGGTGACCCTATCTGTCCTTGCGTAACGACTTGAAGCAGGCTCATCTGTTGAATCACTATCGCTATCCTCGATTTCTTCGATAATGTCCTCCTCTTTTTCTGCGATTAATTGTTGGAAATCACATAATCCGGCACAAATGCGTTTCGCTAATGTTTCCACGTTACCTTCTGACTGTAACTTCAGCACTGAACAAATTGAAACTAACTTTGATAACGTAAAACTTGCCACGATTTCTTCAATTTTCGCGTCATACTCGTCCGAATCAATTTCGTATTCGAAACCCGTAAAACGACACAATTTTCGCCGATTCAATCTCGAATTGTCATTGAACACTAACTGGTAAAGTGCATGGGTCGAACTTAAGGGTGCCTTCTTAATAGATTCCTCGATGCCGATCACTTCGCTTAAGTTTGTTGGAGCCGCCATTTTTTTTAAACGTCGATATCTTAATTTTTTGTTCATAAATGTTCAGACCACAAAGCACAAAATATTCACAATAATTGTCACTTGCCAATCGCGGTTGATTTGCCGCATCCCTCTTCTGAATTTGTAGGATGGTTTTGGATGCAAAATGAATAATAATGCGTAAGACTTTTTAATGTCGTGTTTATTCTCTCATCGTTACACGTGGTCTCTCGGCCCTTCTTCCCGTCTAGAGGGCGCACATACAATACGGATATACATACTAACTCAAAAGAGCTTGCCGCTCAAATACAAAATTCAAATTCAAAAATGCTACTACAACTGGCTTCTTCCTCTCCGGTTTCCTTGACGACCTCGGCGGACAGGAGGACGTCCTGGAGGATAACAATCCGGGACGACTCCTCTCGGCGACAACGCGGTGGGGTGACTGGGATTCGGAGCGACTCCTGCCGGCAACAGCGCGGTGCGGGGATCGCGTTTACCCCATCCGGGTCGTCCCCAAACAGAACCTGCAGACGGTGGGCTATAGGCTCAGCTTTTGGGTCCCGGGCCACCTGTACCCGGAACGTTTGCCGCGTGCTCGGTAGGTAATCCGGCGGTTGCGGAGCCCGTCGATAACTGGGTGTCGTTATCGCTGATGACCATATCCGGGCATCCAAAACGGGTGATAATTTTGTCAAACAAAGCTATCCCGACGTTACCGGCAGTATCTTTAGCCAACGATTTACAATGAGCCTATTTAGAAAAACGGTCTTGAAACACGACAAGACATGTGTTTCCCTTTGAAGATCTCGGCAAGGGTCCGACTAAATCGGTACTAACAGTTTCCCAAGGACGGTACACGACGGAGGGTTGCATCTTTCCAGCGATGGCTTGCTGTTGGGCTTTGAATCTCTGGCAGGTAACACAGACACGGAAGTCTTTCGTAACATCACGAAACATTCCCGGCCAGAAATAAAACTGTGCTATCCTGCAGATCGTTTTCGATATACCCAAATGACCCGCGGTTGGTTGGTCGTGCGTTTCCAGGAGAACAGCTTTGCGTCGCGGCGTAGGAACGCAAAGTTTCCATGGCTCAGTAAATTCGGCTTCCTTGAGATTAGTGTGATCCCAGAAATGACGGTGCAAACGGTTGTTATGGATCTGATAGTCGGGAAAAGAAACGGGGTCTTTTTGTACTTCCTTTATCTTCCGGTCGTACCAATTACAGCTTTCTTCAACATCCACGGTACACAGCTCACCGGCATCTTCTTCAAATGAAGCATGCGGCAACGGTTGTCGGCATAGGGTAACCGTTGTCTGCCACTCGGTTCAAAACGCCCTTACGGAATTGGATGTCAAAATCATACTGCTGCAAGAAAACGCGCCATCTTGCAAGACGACCAGTCCGACTCTTAATGGAATGTAACCAGCGTAAAGACTGGTGGTCGATGACAACGGTAAACGGATAAAGTTCGAGGTACGGTCGCATCTTTTCTATGCCGTACACGATGGCCAAACACTCTTTCTCGGTTACGGAGTAGTTTCTCTCGGCGGGAGACAGAGTACGGCTGGCGTAAGCAATTACGCGGTCATGGCCCTAGACTTTCTGCGTCAATGCGGCTCCAAAACCATAGTCGGATGCATCGGTTTGCGACGCGAATCTCTTAGAAAAATTCGGACAAGCTAACACCGAAGCTTCGGTGAGTGCGGTTTTCAGGGAGAGAAACGCACTCTGATGGGAATCTTCTTCGGTTTCACCTCCATACCCTCCTTGATGTCTTTTTTCTTCTCGTCAGCACTAACGACATCCTCTTGGGCCTTATTTTCGGCGTTTAACATCTTCTCGCGTTCGTCCAACTCGATGTCCTCCTTATCCTTGCTTTTCTCCTCCTTTTTCTTTTCAACTCGCTCACTCATCGTCGAAGCACTCGTGGAACCTGTTTTGATGTAATTATAAGGGTCCAGACACTAAATATTACACGCGATTTACACAAACCCAGTAGAACTCAATTGTTCTTCGGTGGATGAGAAGGAGAAACCGATCCCAAACTTCTGGTGCCGAATCTGTTACCCCAAATTCGAAGCCAATTTGAATTTCCGCGCGAACTAACACAACCGACACTGGCGCACATTGAAACACAAAATTACCCATGCACTATTTAACTGCACTTCCGCGGTAGCACTCGTTGTAAACAATCCCATTAACCTCTGCGGTGCACATACGTCAGGATGTTGTTCCAAACCTTATTATGAACTGAAGAAGTTCTAATTAATAAACTATATATTTTCATAATTGATGTAAATAAATAAATATATTACAATATACTATTACAATATACTACAAGGTAGTAGAATGCCAGCCTTTTTACAACAATATGAGAATAACGTTTTCATATTGTTTCTTTAATTTTGAACCTAATATTTTTTTTTTACTTTTAAATTCAAAAAACCGTACTCAATATATTGTGCTAATACGTCAACCACACTTAACCAAAATGGCTACCATAGCAATAACAGGAAGAACCAAAATTTTCAAATTGATAGTCGCAATTCCGTTTTGGTTATTCAAAATTTTGGAAATACCGTCATTAGATATATGGTTGTTAATAAAATAGTATACGCTTTGTGCCTTCGTGAACTATCTTATCACTAAACAGTAACGAAACAGTTTATACCTCGGTATGTAATCTACTATTTCAATTTTAAAAGAACTATTACAAAATAAGATATACCGCTGTCACAAATGATAATTGTCAATATCAAGTTCACTGGTTTCACGTATATTTAAATGTCAAGTAGAATTTAATACACTGTATTAGTGATAACGTAGCCAGGAAATTTTTGTTGGGGTAAAACTGACTATTGAGTCAAACAATCAACTATCAAAAGTAGCAATCTACATCGAACATTCATGTTAATGTTTTAAAAAGGTTTATGTTCAGTTTAAATATGTTTACTTGCTAAATTGGTATAAGGTAAGTAACCCAATTGATATTGATTGTTTGCTTAATGTCTTTATTCAACGTTTTTATTTTTTGATTCATCGACGCATTCGACGTAAGTCGATTTTCGATCTAGTTGTTTGTGTGACCCAGAAGTTAGATTTACTCCATTCAAAAATACGTCACACTAATTTAGCACATTCCAACATTTATTGAATTTTTGGGCCTAGGAGTGCTAGTAGTGGAAAAAATAGTATCTCCCCAAGTATTACTTGTGGAGACACATTAATTTTATTTTACTGTATGTTATATATTATTACTTTAATAATTAATACTAATAATAATAATAATATAATTGGTGGACTTTCGTCGCTTTGTTGTTGCTTCTGACATAAGCGGTTGGCTTGCCAGTTACACTGGTTAATATCTTTCTTATATTTCGGTTATTGTTTGTAATAAAAATGGACTGTAAGTTTTTATGTATAACAGCGATTATTTGCTTTTCGCCATCTTTTTTATTATTGTAGTTACAATTACCCACACTACAGCGCCAACTCGTTACACGCTTGTAGCGCGGCAAATTCAAAACAACATATATATAATATAAAATAAAGTTCCATTTTCCGCCCACTTTGAAAGGCATCCTTTCAATAACTAACAACTAACAAATAACATTGATTATCAAACGAAACCAACTTATATAAAATAAATGATAAAATAAAGTTTAATGAGCTTCGATCAGCAACAGATTTATCTTCGTAACACTGCGCTTAAAAACTCCACTACTAGTCTTTACACTGACCACGCGAACTACACCATCGCTTCCAGGGTGAGTAGCTACAACCCTTCCCAGTCTCCATTGAAGAATAGGTAAGTTGTCCTCCTTCAACACCACGTCGTCCACTTCCGTCCCTGTTGGAGATTAGTCAAATAGTCTGCTGACCAACGTCTCCAGAAATGAATCACCATCGATTGTAGTCTCTCAAAGATCTTGAGTCGATTTACAGGCGTAACATCATTTGTTTGTTTTTCTGGCACAGCCAACAGCGAAGTGCCCACAAGGAAATGGCCGGGAGTTAGAGCGGTATAGTCATTCGGATCATCGGTCAACGGGGTTAAAGGTCTAGAGTTTAGGATACTTTCTACTTGACACAAAACCGTATAGAGTTGCTCATATGTCAAATGAGCATTTCCAACCACACGCATTAAACAATTTTTAGCTGACTTGATATTCGACTCCCACAACCCTCCGAAGTGAGGAGATCGAGGTGGAATAAATGACCAAGTAATCTCATTTTGCAATAAAAAATTACGAACTTCTATCTCTTTAATAGTTTCAGCGACCCAAGAAATTACCTTATCTAATTCGTTTTTGGCCCCGACAAAATTAGTCCCGTTATCACTATATACATTTTTGCAGAGACCTCTCCTAGCCACAAATCTTTTTAAACTATTTAAAAATGTGGGTGTACTCAAATCTCCTACCAGTTCAAAATGAACCGCCTTTGTCACGAAACAAACAAAAATGCACAGATATGCTTTAACTAGTTTTCTATTTCTCAAAGTACCGTCCTTTATTAAAAAAGGACCTGCAAAATCAATCCCTACTGAAGTGAAAGGGCGCGAAGGACGTAATCTTGACGCGGGCAAATCTTCCATTTTAGTATGAATAGTAGCCGTTTTGAACTTACAACAATGTACACATTTGTGCAATATTCTTTTTACCAAAGCCTTGCCCTTGATAATCCAGAACTTACTCCGAACAGCCGACAAGACTACTTGTGTACCCGCATGAAAATGTCGCGTATGCTCGTATTCCACGATTCTTTCAGCAAAAATGTGATTATTCGGAAGTAATAACGGATGTTTTTTATCGTAATTAACATTTGAATTTCCTATGCGACCTCCTACACTCAAAAGCCCATTTTCGTCCAGAAATGGGTTCAACGACAATAAATTACTAGACCTGGCTACAACGTCACCCTTGATCAAGCAAGAAATCTCAGAATTAAAATACAAACCTTGAATTAGTTTTACTAGAGTGTTTACAGATTTGTTAAGCTCCATAGGAGTCAAATTGCCCTTCAATTTATCCTTATTTTTGTTATTAGCATTGTGTATGAATCTCAACATAAAGGCAAATGTTCTAATTAATTTAGTATAACTATTGAATCTATTAAACAAAAAACTGGTATCAATCGAAACAAAGGTTAATTCTACTGGCTTACGTCTTTCAGACGTTTCTTGGATTATGTTTACAATAGACTCAGGCCATGTTTCAATATCGTCAGTCACAAATTTTGGACCGTGCCACCAAAGTTCCGAATTCAACAGCTGTTGAGGACTCATTCCTCTCGAAACAATATCTGCAGGATTAAATTCAGACCTTACATGTCGCCATTCTGTTACTTTAGTACTTTCCTGAATTTCAGACACCCTGTTTGCCACGAACGTTTTCCAAGTATTAGGTACTGCCGCAATCCAAGCAAGAACAATCATGCTATCACACCAAAAATATCTCTTGTCAAGTCTCATATGTAAAGCTTCTTCTGCTATTTTCACTAATTGTGTTAACAAAACCGCTCCGCAAAGCTCGAGTCTAGCTAGCGTAATTGTTTTTAACGGCGCTATGCGTGACTTTGCACAAAGTAAATTTGACGTATGTATTCCTAACCAATTTGTGGTTCGAATGTACACGCAAGCTCCGTACGCACGTTCCGATGCATCGCAAAAGGCGTGCAATTCAACCCTTTCATATTCTACCGCTGTTACTTGCCTGGGTATTTGAATCATGTTTACTACATCTAGTTGTTCAGCAAATTGTTGCCAAGTTGTATGCAATTGAAACGACAAAGACTCATCCCATTGGACGTTAGATTGCCATAATTGTTGCATTATAAACTTAGCTCTGACGATAACCGGGCTAATCAAACCTAAAGGGTCAAATATTTTCGCGATCGTTGACAATACAAAGCGTTTTGTAACCGTTTTGGGTTGATTTAACTTAAATGAATAACGTAAAATATCAGTTTTAGGCTCCCACAATAAACCAAGAGTTTTGACGTTTTTATCGTTGGATATTTCATAGTTAAGGGTATTTTCCGAACTCATGGGGTCCAATAGTAGATGACTATTAGAACGCAATTTTCTTATAGGTAAACAACCGGCATTTAATATTTGAATAATTTCTTGTTTTAGTGTTAAAGCCTCCTGCACTGAGTTAGCACCCGATATCAGATCGTCCATGTAGAAATCCCGTTTTATTACGTCTGCCGAACGAGGATACAAAGTTTGGTGATCTATAGCCAATTGTAGCATAGATCGTACTGCCAAATAAGAGGCTGAAGAAGTGCCATACGTTATCGTATTTAGACGGTAATGTTTCAGTTCTTCGTTAGTATTTTCCCGCCATAAAATTCTTTGATAATCTCGATCAGACCTTTCTAAATTAATCTGTCGATACATTTTCTCGATATCTGCAGTAACTACTACGTTATGTTTCCGAAACCTAATAACCGTATCGACTAAATCCCGTTGCAGTGTAGGACCTACTTTTAACACGTCGTTTAAAGACATTCCTGTTGTAGTCGATGCCGAAGCATCAAATACTACCCGCAGCTTAGTTGTAGTACTACTCTCCTTGACCACACCGTGATGAGGGGGGTAGCACTTACGCTCTACATTATCTTGTTTCAAATCTATTTTAGTGGCATGTCCCAACTGTTCATACTCTCTAATAAAATTGGTATAATCGTGCTTTAAACTGGTGTTTTTGTTTAAGCGTTTTTCTAAATTTAAAAACCTATTCAGAGCTACCTCATACGAATCTCCGAGATCTAAATAATTATCCTTGAATGGCAGACTAACTTGAAATCGACCGGCCTTATCACGCGTATAGTTTTTGATATAGTGATTTTCGCATTCCATCTCTTCTTTGGTAAATTTATTGACTTTAGATGAACAATTCTCTAGCTCCCAAAATGTTTCTAATTGATTTTGCAATATTTCGTTAGATATAGTTAAGCCACACGTGACGTTTTCAACATTAGCTCTAGATGGAATAGGACCCGAAATAATCCAACCTAATTTAGTTTTTTGAAAGACTGGCTCGTGGTTCTTAGTTTTAATTTGACCTACGCATAAAATGTTAAAAAATACATTTTCTCCAAGCAAAATGTCAACGGATTTTGAATCATTAAAATTTGGATCGGCCAATTGAACACTAGGAATCTGAATAGCTGAAAGTTTAAAAGATAGCTGAGGCATATCACCTGTAATTTGTTTTATTATTAGAAAATTCTCGGTGCTTTTGTAATTTTTATCTTGAGAATGAATTACCGTTTCAATTTTTGTGGTTACATTGCTTCCTGAATTGTTTATCCCAGCGACTGGAATTTGTACTTTAAGAGTTTTCATTTTTAGTTTATCAGCTAAGGATTTAGTTATAAAATTTGACATTGATCCACTATCTAACATAGCGCGACACGCAATTAACTTTCCGAACGCGTCTTCTATATATATTTGTGCTGTGGCCAAAATTACTTGTTGGACTATTTGATGTTGGGATTGATTTGCGTGCTCGTTTGTACTCAGAGATAAATTTTGCGTCGAAGTGGGACTTGCTATTTCGATATTAGCAACATTATGGTTTGAATTACTATTATTTTCTACTGAGATAGCTAATTTCTCATTGTGTAATAATGTATGGTGTTTTTCCCCGCAAACCCTACATCCGCCGGACATGCATTTAGTTTGATAGTGCCCTGGTCTTAAACAATTATTGCATAATTTGAATTTTTTGATCGCTAACCACTTGTCATTATAATCCATCTGCGTGAACTTTTCGCAATTATAATTTAAGTGAGGTTCAGAACAAAACGCACATTTTATTGAAGGATTGCTTGTCGTTACATGAGAGAATGTTTTTTTGTCGTTATCGAATTTATTGCTTGGTTTGTGTGTTTTGTCTTTGTTTTCAATTGTTTCTAATAATTGGCACCTTTCTGATATAAAATCAATTAACTCTTTAATAGTCGGGTCCTCTATCTTTTGGACCGATTTTTCAAACGCTCGTCTAGTGTCTGAGTCTACTTTCGTTATAAGAATATGAATAAGTAAGGCATCCCAAGTGTCTGTCGACTGTCCCAAGGCTGTTAAGGCTCGCACGTTTTTATTAAAATTATCAAGCAGCTTTCGTAAAAGGACATGTGATTCCATTTTTACTGGAAACAAATCGAATAATGCTTTTACATGTTTGTGTTTAATAAGTTTTTTGTTTTCAAAGCGTTCGCGTAGCATTTCGAAAGCGATCTTGTAATTTGCGTTTGATATTTCGACGGAATTAATCACCTGCGCGGCCTCTCTCTTCAGACAGGACTTAAGATAGTAAAATCTTTCAACATCGCTCAACTGTGCATTATTGTTTATGAATGAATTGAATGTATCGAAAAAAGTGATCCACTCATGATAATGACCATGAAATTCTGGTAAGTTTAATCGCGGAAGTTTAACTCGTTCACCGCCCACTATGATATCCTCGATTGCACTGCGGTTACTCGATCGCGAACTGGACGCCCCACCTGTGCTATGTGTGTCTAAATTATTGTTTTCTGATCTAGCTGTCGCGATTTGGTTTTTGATAATTCTTTTAGCATCTGCAACGGCCTTGTAATAATCATTTTCGAAAGAATCGCGTTCGGCTTCTTGTATTACACCTTGGTGCAGTGTTTCGATATTATTTTGAATTTCGTTAAATTTTTCTAAACTATTAATTTCGATTGCTTCAAGTCTCGACTGAATATTTTCGATATCAGGATTTTCCGTTTGATTGGCTAAAAATGTTTTAAAGCGAGTTAATTATGCCTTCACCTGTCCGCGGCTGAGATTTAACCGATTTAATTCGGCTTCTGACATATTTATCACGACGGTTTGTGTCAAGTAGTATTAATAAAAAGAAATGATATAACGGATATGTATATAGGATATTGGCTTACTGTTTTGATGTTGAAGTTGAATTGATTGATCATGCTTTTATTGATTTTTCACTGAATTGTTTTGTCAAATTGCGTAATGGTTGTCTGGACCATGTGTTTTCTTTGATCCGGCTCGAAGGACCAAATGGTGGACTTTCGTCGCTTTGTTGTTGCTTCTGACATAAGCGGTTGGCTTGCCAGTTACACTGGTTAATATCTTTCTTATATTTCGGTTATTGTTTGTAATAAAAATGGACTGTAAGTTTTTATGTATAACAGCGATTATTTGCTTTTCGCCATCTTTTTTATTATTGTAGTTACAATTACCCACACTACAGCGCCAACTCGTTACACGCTTGTAGCGCGGCAAATTCAAAACAACATATATATAATATAAAATAAAGTTCCAATAATAATACTGTAATAAATATAATAATAATAATACTGTAATAAATAATTACATAATTATATTTTACTGTATGATATAAATAATGAATTATTTAATAGAAAAAGAACAAGAGCATTTTGTATTTGTCTAAAGATTTGTTTGTTAGAACAGTGGAAAGAATCGGTGACTTTAAACAGTACGCAAAATAATGCACATCCAAAATAACTATTGGCGATGGCATTTCATAATATATAAGTACATACTTGTTAGCGCTTTGTGAAAATCGTGCTTTGAAATTCCAAGTATTTAAGCAGGTAATATACATTCAGCTTATTTAACGTAAAAGCAATGCTATTTTCGCCATTTTTATATTTAAATAGAAAATTGGATGCACGGTTTTATTTTAATGCTTTTCAATAAATATCTTCGTTTACGAGTTTCACATTTTTTACGAATTCAATCGATTTAGTTTAACAATTTTTTTATACGACAAACAATAAATTAAATAATGTACATATTGCTGTATGGAAAGCCAGATTTTACATTGTTGTGCTATTCTTGTTAATTTTTTTTTTATTAATATTGTATAGATGCTTAACATTTTAAGAGAAATAAACTGAATATCACTAAACTTGGTTATAGGACAATTTATTTTATGTGTACCACACATGCAAGCCAACTGCTATTTATTATTTAAGAAAAAAATGCTTTATTTATAAAGAAACGTAAGTTTGGTATTCCTCTGTTGTACCCACAGAGGCTACAGCTGCTGAATGCGAAATAATTTTGTTATTATATTTGTATTTTGTTGCAGAAAATCTACAGTAGGTAGTGAAAAACAAATTTAGCTCTCCAAATTGGATTTTCCAGCATCAGGTATACATACTCTTGCGTCCTCTTCACAGATCCGATTATATTTACCCAGGATTCGAAGCGCAAGGATGTCAGTTATAGGAAAGTACATAAAGCCAAATTCCAGTTTAAAGCTTATTTTATTTGTTATATAAATTTGAGTTGTGAGCAACAAATTAAATTATAATTCATTCTCAAGTAATCAATTACTTCTTTCATCAGTTCTAGATTAAAGCATGATAAGAATGTGATGTTTAGGTAGTGTTAACTCAGGAGCAGTTGTTTCAGCCGAAACATCATTATTGTAAGGTTGCAACTGGCAGTACATTCTAGTTTCATCAGCGTTTCAGAGCTTCATTAAGTGCTACTTTGCCACTTATTCTTCTTCTTCTTTATAGTCACTTTTTTCAGATGCACTCTCTTGTTGTGGTAAATTTTCTTCATCAATTATTTTGTCGTTGTCCCATTCATCTGTTAGCGATTTTTTTCAATTACTACCTTAGCACTTGATACTTCTTCATAGACACTTTTTTAACCACTGATGCCAGACAGGAGCAGTTGTTTCACGCAAAGAAACATAAATGTTAGTATTGTTAGGTAGAATCAAGTCAATTTAAGAAGGATCGCTGTTGCAAAAAATTGATGCGCGTTGTTCTTCTACGTCTTGAATCGTTTCTTCAGTTTTCGGCTTCGGTTTCTGTCAGCTTTAGCTTGTACTTAGTACAGTTGAGGTACAGTCAAACCATGTTCTTGGATCATCTCTCAATTCTTCTTTAAATGGGTTGATAAGTTCGGGAGGACATTTTCTCTCTCGCATGGGCTTTAAAATAAAATAAATAAATTATTATTTTTTAAATTATTCAAAACAGTTTATATAATTGTACATCCTATAAGATACTCTTCGCGGATGATAGACTTGTTAAATTCGTGGTAGTAGATTTGATTTAAATCTAGTTTCTACTTGGGATTTTAAAAACAATTTTAAATAACCCAATTAAATATATCCCACAATAAATTCTTCAAAAATATGAAAATTTGAATCAGACATTTCTACAACAACGAGAGAAGTACCGTGAAAACTCATTTCCAGTTTTTATAACAATAATCACACTGACTCGATTCACCTCGACACCCCCACTTCTAGTACAGTCGTCAGGGCGTTTTAAAACACTGGTTACTTAAATATTATAATAATGCAAACATTAATTTATTTTAATGTTATAATCAGTGAGCTTTTCGTGTTGTTTTTAGTATTGTTTTTAAAAATAAATGGTTATAGAAAGTTTAGCTTCGACTTATAAATATATAATGGAGTTTCTACCTGATGGAAGGGGCTGGTGTGAGCTCGTCAATGGAAAACCGTTGGTGCGAGCTACGCGCGCATGTATAACTATACAAGAGAAAATTAGAAGGATATGCAACAGGCGCAAAAGGGGTGGCTGCATCATATCCGCTGAAACTTCTAGCAAGTTTAGTATGTTTCAGGACGTCATACTGTAGAAACTTATTTACAAACATTCTATATTCGGAAATATTAATCACATGGCGCCAATCTACCCGAAACAGTTTTCGATTAAAGCGCGTTTAAGTCGGCAAAATGATTATTTACAAATTGTGCCGTGCTTATAACGTCATCATATTTATAAAGTGAATATAACTGGTGTACTACTTACTTAATAACGCAATAAAAAAAACTAGTTCATCTATTAGTTTCTAGATGAATTACTACCACATATAATTTACATAATAAATTTGCACACATAAAATCAACAAGTTGCAAATAATTTTTGCATAAAACGATTTAATAATGTATATATGAACACGTTTAAACGGAATTAAATTATATTTAAATTGTTAGCGCTTTTTTCTATAAACTATACTGTAATAAAGTGTTATTTACAATAAATTATTGTCACGTATTTAGGAAGATTGATGTGGAATTTTGGTGGAGAATTTAACATGGCAATCCAATCTAAATTTCTATTTGTATTTTTTCATCATATGTAATAATTTTTTCATGGTTGAAATGATGTGAAAGTGTCAGGTTTAATTGAGTATATTACTATCTTAGAACGAGACTGAGACATATCATAATTCTGAGTTATTAAAATCCATAAATTTTAAGCAGCAAGTACCTTCACTTTTACGTAAATACATACGAATCGCATAATGTTACGTAACCTTATACAGAAATTCTAACATAGTAAATACATTGAAGACTCAACCACTTGTAAATTTAATTAGATGTAAAAGATAAAAAATCAACTTAAGTACTGGCCTATATGTCAATCTAGAGTACGCTTTAGAGTTGTTAATTTTAAGTATTTATTTATCTAACTAATTAGAAAATTGTTCTATGCTAGTTGGCATATTTGGTAATCTTTAGTAGCTAATCGCTTTGAGAATTGTAATGGTTCACCGAAAGTTTTTAATAATGATTAATAATTTTTTAATAATTTAATAACCATACTGCAACCATTATTGTACTATCTATTATAATAAATCACTAATTCATCTTAAGTTTTGGAAAACCTGGTTTTTATCCATTGCTGAAAATGCAAATAAGTATATTATAGTTTTAAACAGCTATAAAACATAGTTTGCAACAACTAAAATTTTATAGTTCCGAACAACTGAAAAAAACCTTTCTGTCTGTCTGTCTGGATGGATGTCACGTTTTCTTGTAAGCACTCTAACTTAAAAATATAATTACCAATCGAGTTGAAACTTTTATAAAAAATAATTTCTGATGTGGGCAAGAACCATACTGCTTTTCAGCAAAATCCGAAATAATTTCTTAAAAAAACCTTACTTTAAATAAAGATTTATAATAAGTTTTGTTTATTGCACCCTGTGATTATCTAATATATCTTGTGACATAACATGAACAGCCATTTGACTTATTTCAAATGGTACTCCCAATACTGCTTCACTTAAGTCTATTTTAAGTGAAGTTCTGTTATTAAAGATTTTGGTATTAAAGAATAATTTTTTTAGAAAGCTTGCATATGTTTATAACATCTTTTAAAGTAAGGCAATAATTTGCTCGGTTCTTAATTTTGGAACATATTGGCATTTTTTGCCTATAAGATGTAGACATATGGTATAATCAATTTTTTTTTACACATTTTTTGATACATATCCCGCAATGTATTCCACCACATTATCTACATAGGGGCTTAATTCCCAGAAACTGACTATGTAGTCATGTCCGAAATCTGATAGAAGGATATTTAAAGCCGCAATATCTCCTGAAGAACATGTTATTTTTGTTCGACTTAAAAAAACGTGAAGAACTCACTACTACTGGTTTGGATTTTGCTCGAATCTCTAAAGCATCAGACTTCGTTGGTGATACCTGGGTTTCTATCGACAACTCGGTACCATTGCCACACGGATGTCTACTGCGCCTTGAACAATAATTGCCCTGATTAGATTTAATCTGGTTGCATAACTATCAACATTTTTATATGATATTCATAGGTCTCTCAAGAAATGTTTCAATGTCATTGATTTATTTCACCAGACATATGAAGAATTTTAAGAATCAGACAGAATGTAGATTTATCTTTATCAATTGGTTATTTACACAGTTTGCAAATATTGCAGTCGGTTTCAGTAAAAGATTCGGAACCATGTCTTAGTTCCCACACCCATCCTGAACAAACTGATATACTTTTTTATGTCGGGCCAGTCTATAGTCAAATTCATCTAAATTATTTGAAAAAGTAGCACGGCACAATACTCTCGGAGTTTAAATATTTGGAGTGACTAGTTGAATGGTTCCCGCAAGATAAGGAACCTGATTTTCTTGGTACAAAACCAAAATTTTATCGAGGATAATCACCATCTTCTGAATCATTACGGCTCATCATTAAAACAATCGTGTTGTTAAAAAGAAAGAATGTCTTAGGAAACTCGGACTTACTCGAATAATTTATGAAAGCAGGACTACCCGTCCCAATTGAATAACCCTTTATACCCATTTTTTTTTAAACAATTTTTGATACGTATCGCGAATCGAAATGTATTCCACCACATTATCTACATAAGGACTTAATTCCCAGAAACTGGACATCATGTACAGTGTCATGTCATGTCCAAAATCTGATAGAAGTGTATTTAAATCCGCAATATCTCCTAAGGAACATGTTATTTTTGATCGACTTAAAAAAACGTGAAGAATTTAAACATTGTCAGAGACTATTGCAATTCTCCATTTCTTTGACTTTATGTTTAACTAACATTTGGATTGTTATTAAGCCCTCCACGATTTTGAACTTTACTGAAAAATATTTCCAGATAATCCTGGGAGAATTTGTAGGTAAGAGGGTAAGAGGGTTAACTCATATTTTCTCAAATCTCTGAATAAGGGAAATATATTTTTGAAGCATATAATTAATCTTAAAAATCCATTTTCTGTTACATGTTAAAATATTCTGGCTATTAGCAGTTCTTATAGATTTTATGTAAGCCTCTGCGTAAAATATCTGCGTATTCCTTTAAATTTTCATAGCTATTCTCTGTTAAATGAGTATTAAATTGCCTCTTTGAAAATCGATTTTTGCAGTTCAACAAGTCCGTAAGATCACTAAATTGCAAACAGAAATTTGCAGTATCTAAGCAATCATTAAACTCATTATTTAGTTTAGTATTTGGTATTTTAGTCAAAGAAAGACTTATAGACGCTTTCACAAAGTACTGGCAATGTTACCCTAACATTCGTTCTATTATTCTAAATAGAACTATTGTTCTAAATTTAACATGTTTTTTTGTTAATTTGTTGGCTAAACACAAACCTTCTACTTCTTGCAACTTTTCCAATTTTTCAATGCATTGCTAATGAATATTATTATTTCCAATTTTCAATATTTGTTTCTCTCCTAAAGTATTTCGAACTAGTTTAACCATGTAGCACTTATCTAATAAAACATAACAATTCTGATTTGTTGAAGGATTATTAAAGAATGGTTTAAATAGATTGCATCAAAATTAGCCCCTAAAACTGCGCACATGGATAAAATATTCGAATCTCCATCAAAAGTTAATAAATGCTCTTTTACATTGCTTTCATTTAATAGCATGAATGCTTGAGCACGATTTAAAAAGTAGCAAATTGGAATTGTCCAATTATTATTTAAGGACACCACCATAAACACGAAAGCATATGTAGTCAAGGGTCGTTAGGTTGCTTAATATCTGTTGTTCCTTAATCCACACCGCCATGAAATTGGTTTTGGTGGCAGACAGTCGCCTATTTGATAGACATTTTGTCGATTACCAAACTCACTACCACTGGTTTATATTTTAAAGCTCTATAGCGTCAGTCTTCTTTGGTGATGCCTGGGTTCTCAACGACAACTCTAGCATTGCCGCACAGATGTTCACTGCGTCTTCACCAATAATTGCCCTGATTAGAATTAATCTCGTTACATAACTATCAATATTTTCATATGATATTCGTGGTTCTCTCAAGAAATGTTACAATATCATTGATTTATTTCACCAGACATTTGAAGAATTTTAAGAATCGGACTGAATTTAGAGAATGCTTTCTACTATTATTGTAATAATAATAAAACAACACAGTCGACTGTAAAATATCATTTTAATTAAGTGTCTGTCTTTACAAGAATTCTGGCCCGGCTTATGGAAAAAAAAATAATGAAAACAATGTTTTATAATGCAAAAATATTTTTTGAATTTACTGTAACAATTAATAAAAAATAAAAGACCATAGCGAAAAAAGTCGGTCGTATTTATTTTAAGAAAAGCATAGATAAACAGAAAAGACAAGCAATTTCCAATTTCATTGTGTATTTTTAATCTTAAGACCAAAATCAACGAAACACAATCGCTGCACCAGAATTTGATCAAACAATTGGATTTTAATCTATGTATATCCTACTTAATTTTTTAATAAATTACTAAGAAAATACTTGCAACTTTTCCATTAAATAAGTGTTGTTTACGTTTCATTTCAGATTTAGTGGTGCCAGTTTAGCTAATTTGAAATGAGAAGCGTCGTACAAATCTGGGATTTTCTTTTTGTTCTCGTCGTTATTATTCACTTCACTACTAGGTTTTTTTTTTTATTTTCGAGAAAGCTTGAGACGTTTTAATGGCTAGTTTGCATTATGTTTATGACAATACAATATAAAAACAGCATTTAGAAGCATTATACTCGTATATAAGTATTATTAGTATGCTTTGAGTTTAAGATGTCACTTCGGAAACTCGAGATTAGGGAGATTAATCTTTCTATTAAAAGTTGAGTTATGGAAACCGGAGAGTAAATTTAGTAAAACAGTGAACATCAGCTGGCAACAAACCATAAACACATTATTTCTGTTTCTTATTATTTTTTATTTTTATCAGCTACCTAATTGTCTCGAATATTTTTTGTGTGTATTCATTTTGCAAATGGTGCTGTAGTTATTTTGTTGTACAGTGTGTCTAATGGAATATGTTATCGAAGTGACCTTTGGAATCAAAAAGTCACGTCGTAGCTTGCACCATACTTATTCCATTTTTCAAAAATTAATTAATGCAATCTGATATTAATATCACTGAGACCCACATAAGAAAATTAAATTTTAATGAGTAAAAAGATAAACAAAAGATAATAATCAATCACAAAAAATGTTGAAAGTGACGCCCTTCCTCTTGCAAACACAAAGCCATTCGTTTTTTCATATTCTTAAAAACATTTTCAAAGATACGTGGCGTTATCTGATTACATTCATCAGTAATTCTTCTTCGCAGTTCTTCCAAATTGTCGATTGGAGTAGCATAGATTTTATTTTTCAAATGTCCGATAAAAAATAATCTAATGGAGTAAGATCGGGAGATCTTGGTAGCCATACATTTTTAGAATTTATTTTTAGATAATGAAGGGTTGCATTTGCTGTATGCGCGCTTGCCCCATCCTGTTGAAAGTAGCCTTCAGTTAATTCCTCATCAACAAGCAGATTTAGGTATAGCACCAATATCAAATTTCGGTACTTTTCTGCATTAATTCTTTGATTAAAGAATATTGGTCCAATTAGTCTTCTCCGGGATACAACACACAACCTCAATCTTTATTGGATGAAGCGGAGTTTCCGTCATAAAGTGTGGATTTTGTGAAATCTACATGCGCATATTTTGTGAATTAACGTAACCCGATAAATGAAACCATGCTACATCAGAAAAGAAAGTCAAGTTGAGCAGATCATCATTGTCATTGAGATGTTCCAAAAACCATCGAGAGTATTCTAGGCGTTTTTCAAAATCTATTGGCAATAGATCTTGACAACATTGAATTTTATATGAGTGCATATTCAAGTGTTTTCGTAAAATAGTGCGGCAAGTTTCAACAGATAGATGAACTTTCTGTGAAAGATGTCTTAAGGACTTTGTTGGAGACTGTTCTAATCGCTCTTGTTTTCTAAATCTGGCTAAAGTTCGCTTTAAGACCATGATAAAATTGCTTTGTGTGATGTTCATATTTGGAAAAGCGCCCAACAAATTCTTGAAAAAACACAGCAGAAATAATTCCATGTATCATTTTTAATTGTTCCATTTCTAAAGTAACTCTCTATCATTTTTTCTAATTGAAATACGTATGGTGCAAGCTACGACGTGACTTTTTTATTTCAAAGCTCACTTTGATAACATATTCCATTAGACGCACTGTATATACAGTAAAATTGAGCAAAACAGTAATAAAAATAGGCTCTAGAAAGAGTATTATAAAGTCAATGCAAATAATAAAATAAACCGGAAAGGTGTATAAGAACGTTTTCTTATCCAGCTTTAGTGCATCACGCAAATACAAAAAGTTGCAGGAAACCTGACTTTAGTGCATCGTATAATCAGTGCATTAGATTAGCACGAAACTATATAGTGGATCCAAGGAAAATATTGTCTCATAGAGAATATTTTTCTGTAAGAAGAAGAGCAAACAAAAATATATTTATTATAAATTACTGCAAGTGCAAGCGAAAAGCTATTATGTTGCGCGGTTCATCGGTTTATTTTTTTGTGAAGGTTTTCTTATTTCATGTCATAAATGTTTAAATTTGACATAAGGCTGGCAATGAAAGTGCGATCCGAAACTATCGGCGCGTTAAGGAAGTATAAATGCAAATCACAATACATAATTGTTGTGATTGGTTCAAAAACTCATTACCGAATTTATCACATTACTTGTAAGCGGTCATTAGCAAATAATGACTCATTAGAAAGACTTTATGCCCGAGATCTATTTTAACTGAATAGACCCAATAAATAAATATCGAGGAATATAAGTGGTCAGTGTCAGTTCAGTTTTGACGTTGCGTTTGTAACGACAAAAGTGTGTGTGGGGTGTTGCTTACTGTAACTTTGATTCTAGGGGTAAATTATTAGTTTTTTGCACATAACCAAGTTAATTTGGCATTTTTTTGGAAAAAACAGCATAGATCAAATTTGTAGAGAAAATATTTATTATTTAATATATTGCAGTCGATCAAAACTCAAAAGTGTTCTTACAAGTTGTTGAACGTGCAAAAGATTTAAAAAAATAAATGTAAATTTTTTCGAAGACGAATTCAAATATTTATTCGTAGTAAGTTAAATTACAAGACTAATTCTTGCACGCGTTCATCTTCATCCAAAGAAGAAATTACAATGGGCTCTATAATGTTATGCTCGGGTATATCTTCGTTGTCTCTTCGTTAACCGCATCGGTAACCTCATTGGCTTCGCTTGCCTCCTTTTCTGGCACCACGGTTGCCTCTTCGGTCGCGTTTTCAGTCCATGACATAACGATAGGTCTTCTCACAACAGATTCTGTTTTTACATTTTTTAATATAACCCTCGGTAAAGCCTAAAAGACAATAATTAGTTGTGCAATTATAAAAATAATAACAAAAAATTATACCTTTGGATGTTTGCAGCACGGATGCAGTTGATGTGGAGTAAATGCTTTATTTAAAATGAAACATTTTTATGTACTTGATTATTATATATTCTGGACAAAATATATAATCTTGATTAATAATGAATATGGATATATGATTAATAATAATGGAAATGGAAAAAATGTAGATCCATTTAACGTGCATATTTATTTAAATGATATATATTCCAATAAAATGCAAATCCAGATATTCAAACTCACATTTGAATTTTAATAGAATTTGAAAAACAAAGCGCAAATTACCAATGATATAGTTTATTTAATTTTATGACCTTTTATTACCTATAATATAGTTTATTTAATTTGCCATCGCTATGCAACTCGTTTTGTGGCTCTGCTATATAAAAATTAGGTCAGAGCTTTATCATGTTAGCCGTTTAGTTGTTGCGTTGTTTCTGTAATTGCAATCTAAATTTTTTATTGAATTTTCTGCGGACGGTGGGCCAGAATCATGTCAAAAATGACGATTTGGCTTTATTTTTTGCATTTTATAAGTTATTGTAGTTACCAATAAGACATTTATATTGCAAAAAAACAATGGACTTTATTAAAGTTTGTTATTATTAGGGAGCGAAGGCTCGAAATTGAACAAAACTTAATAATTTGTAACGCATACTTTTATTTACATTTTTAACGAATATCTCATCTTTGAGGCAGATTAAGAAATTGAAACTAAAATTTTACACATCTAAGGGATACAATAAAAAACATCCTATGGTAATTTGTTTCCCTCGTTTTCTTTAAGATTATTTTTATTTACACCATCTAAATGTGACTTATGAATGTGATTAATCATGCTGGAAAATATCACTTTTAGATAAAAGTGATCTGAATATTATGTATAAATACACACCAATATTTTTATTTATTTAATAATATTTTTTATTGTTTATTTCATTGAGCTGTAGAAAAACTTTGTGTTAAAAGAAAAATGTTATTTTTTATTTTGATGAGAGAAATGGTGTATTATGCAAAATAAACAATTAATGTTGAGCGCTTTTTAAAAGTATTTAATAAGTTTAGTTCTTAGTTTCCTGATTTGTGTAACATTACACTTTGAATAAACAGTGACAGCAAAATTTTCTTAGTTGACGAATTACAAATTAAATAATATTTTAGTTTGCGACGATGGATTTTTTTAAATAGTTTTGAGTAAAGCTTCTTAAACTGTAGGTTGGTTTTCAAAGAAACTTAAAAAATTATAAATGTAATAAAATCGTCGAAAATGTTTAATGGAAAATCTTTTCTGTTTATTTAAACAAGTGTCCATAAACAAAAAGTTAAATGGAAAACCCGAAATATATATATTTAGTTGAAAACTTTGGTGTACTAAAAATTGGCTTCTAAAATGCGAAAAATCTAAATTCTAAATGAAGATGCATATAAACGCACCTCTAATCTCCAGCTATAATCTTTCAGCTTCAATTTATGCCAACAGAAAGAAATCGTATCAAAAATTCGAAGCATTAAAGATGATTTGAAAAATTAGTTTAAAAGTAAATTTTTCATTGAGTAGGATTAATATGTCCATTATCGAAAGTGACAGGTGCAATTAATTGGGCGCAATTATTAAAAAAAATCTTATTATTAAAAAATACTCGCTCAAGAGTGCTTTGGAAAGGATAAATAACAAAGGCGAAATCCTCGGAAAAATATATACCTACGGTCTATCCAAAGTTAGAAGATCGTTACGTCATTAATGCTATATGACGTAGGCTTAAGGTCTATTTACATCAATATTTTTCAATGTGCAATTTGTATTGAATGTTGCCAAATTATTACTTACTTTTATTACAAAGCGATATGACTATGAATCGATTATCGACAAAACAGTCACTTAATACTCACAAAACTTAGCACAAGAATAGAAATAGTCACAAAACTTAACCTGACTTTATGCTATGATTTAAGCAGTGTAACTGACAATCGATCTAGATTGCCAGCAATACACAATCGATTATTTGTGAAATTGTGAAATTTTTGGGGGTAAACCATTCATTAGCCAGGTGCAACCTAAGCCACTATAATCCCTAAAACCAAAACTTTCTAACGCATTTTCTCGCTTAATACCTCATATAATGACTTTATTCTTATAGCAATGTTAATATTAGTACTAAATAAAGAATTTATGCTTAAATTCATTTTGATTATGTTAGTTTTTTTTTAAAATTTGAGGTTGGTATTAAGTACGTCATTATTTCACATTCATGACGTAACGATCTTCTATCTTTGGATAGACTGTATATTTGTAGATATCACCGAAACATACCCACCTGCAACTACATAGTAAAGCCTTGAAACCTTTGCTGTACACCTTGTCCTTGTTGTGGCAAAAGTAGATCAAATGGTGAGAGGGGTAGAGAGGCCTCGATAGTACCCCAACAAGTACCGTGACCGCTCCCTTTATTTTACCAACCCCTTTCCTGCACTTCCCTTATTGTTATTAGCTATTTACTTTATACGCGCCATCGCCAATGTACTTCTTTTATCCTCGGCTTTTCATTATCATATAGGTTTTGGCTGGCAAAATGACATATCACTCATCAAAAATAATGTCAAAAATTGCAACCAAAACCAGATTTTTTAAGTACAGTCAGCGAATCCCAAATGTGAACAGTGATTCATTGTCATGGAGATTTTTTTGTATATTTAGTTGAATGAATCAGGCTCGGTTCATTGGCATAGTCTAATATTTTATTTAAAAACTAATTTAATAGTAAAACAAGAAAATATAATAAAAATAATTTAAGGAGGAAACTTATAATATAAATAAACAAATTATTAATTGTAACAACAAATAAGTAATGATAATTAATAATAGCAATTAATTATTAATTATAATAGCAAGATTTCGAATAGCAATTGGAAAAATATCCATCGAGAATGACGACAATGAATTGGTCAAACATGTGCGACAAAGTCCTTTTGATACCGCTGTTAAGGCACAGCAACAGTCACAGCACAAAAACGTCTTAGACAAGCCATTTTGAAAAATGATTTTTGAAACAGCTTATCTTTTCAGACAATTTTTTTTTCAATCTTGTCAACGAAAAAATACGGTTCTACAGACCTATTGTGTTAATATTTTTGAAATTTCCAAATAAACGAAAAATTTAAAAATAAAACTACACTGGTATAAAACTAATATTTTGTAACTGCACCATTCGCAGCTACAACGCTTTCCAGTTGCCTTGGCATAGACATAATTAATGCCCTCATATCATATTCATCCACCAGCTCTTCCCAAGCATTTTCTACACTTTCTCAAAGTTGTTCTGCATTGGCAGGTCTAAAAGTTTTTTTGTAAATGTTTTTCACAATGAAACCCCATACGTTTTCTATGGGGTTCAAATCCGGACTTTTTGCAGGGCAAGGTAAAATTTTGATGTGATTTTGATTCATCCATTCCGTAATAATTCTCGCAGTGTAAACTGGACAATTATCCTTAATAAACATTATTTTTAATTTTTGAGAAGACAACAAGAGTAAAAATGTTGGTAAACGAAATTATCAGGAAATGATTGATTCACCGATGGCAGCATCACGTTATCCAATATATTTAAATAATTTTGAGCTCTAAAACTTCCATCAATTCGCCAACACATACCTGGCCCATGAACACTTATCCATGCCCATACATTTATTGAAAAGCGTCCGCTACTTGTATTGGGTTGGATGTAATTTTCTTCAAATCGTGTGTTTCTAGGTCTGTAAACACGTATTTTTTCATTATGACACGATTGAAAAGTTTTTTCGTCTGAAAAGATAACGCTGTTCTAAAAATCGTTCCCATAATTCAAAAAATGATTTGCAAATTCCACTCTTCTTTGTTTGTGTTCAGGCTTAAGAAATGTTTTATTTGCAGCAACACAACATTTCAAATTAGCTTGTCTAAGTCGTTTTTGTGCTGTTCTGCTACATCCTGGAAAATTTGTCTCTTGTCGTGCCTTAACAGCGGTGTCAAAAGGATTCTGTCGCACATATTCGACCAATTCATCGTCTCCATTCTCCGTTGATATTTTTCCAATTCCTATTCGAATTGGTCTTTTAATTCGTTGTTCTTCTTGCCAGCGCTTCTTAATATAAAAAATACAACTTCTGCTGACATTTAAATCAGCAACCACTTTAGCTAACGACCAATTATCGGAGTTATTCAAGAATACGGTAACCTCACCGATTTTGCTAAAAAAAAATTCTAGCTTTGTTATACATATTTAAGTAATTTAAAAACAAAAAATTTTCCGTGGAAAAGACTTTCTTAAATGTTATAATCCATTTTTCTATTGTGTTTGATTGATTTTTTCTAATTCGTATATGTGTTTTTATAAAGATGGCTTTGATTAAAGATGCTCTAATTAACTTAAATTTTTCACATTTATGTCAAAAATTGAATTAATTTTTAATAAAAAATTAATCTCCAAAAGAAAGTTAAATAACAACTATATTACTATACTACGTTTACTTAAAAAAAATATATAAAAAAAAACTTTTGCGAATTCGTCGAGACTTTGCGCATTACCACCTTTTTTTCTGATATTTTATGTGGGTTGCATGGATTGTATAATTAACCAGCTAATTTAAAAAACTCTTCAGTGCAATCCGCATTTCGTTCTTTGCATTTTTTTTTAAACATATATTTGGCTAAATTTTCTGGAATACTACTCTTTTTTCGTCCAGATGAACTCAGTGTTGATTTAGCCGCATGCCAAGAACCTTCAATACAATTAGTATGAGCCCCAGTTTCAGGGTCTTTGAAATGAATCGAATGGTTCACTTTTAAATGCATATAACCATTTAAATTTAAGCAATCATATGCTTTCCAATAATCTGAAATTATTGTGGTGCCTTTTTCAATCCAGTTTTCAATAATGGGTAATAGAGTCCCTCTAAAATATTTTATTTATTTTAAGTTATATAAATAGAGTAGAAATTACCGATCTTCAACGCAAACCATAAATATTCTACCTGTCCCTCGTTCAAAACCGCCAAATACCCACTGCCCTTCAACGTGATGCCCTTTGTGATATTTTCTGTTACCAAATTTTGATTTATCAATTTCAACAATTTTGCCTACCCCTCCAATTTTTTCATGATTAAATAAAAAAAATTCTAACAAAACTTTTCTGCAGAAGCTGGACCAATCTACTAAAGTTGGCTTGGATATTTCTAACTCAATTAAATTTAACGCCGCGTTAGAAACCCACAAATTTACAAAACCCAAAATTTTGCCATGAAAAAGTGCCATTTCTAAATTCGACAAAATTGTTGCATTTTTTTGCCGCTTGCTTTCTAATAGAAACTTTATTTTTGCAAATATATCGCGAATTTGACAGAAACATACAAATGACAAATTTGAATTTTGATTATAAGTAGCCATGTGTAACTATGGTAACTATTGCTTTCTGCTATGTTTGTTGACAACATATCAGGTGCTAACGCTCAATATCTTATCAACCAAAAATGGGCCACATCTGTTAAGATACTCTTTTCCGCGGAAAATTTTTTGTTGTAAATTACTTAAATATGTGTATATAAGCTTGAAAAACAATATCAGCAAAATCGGTGAGGTTACCATATTCTTAACTTTAGCTCAATTATCTTCCAATTTTGCTATTACTCTTGCTTTTTCTGATTCAGTTAAATGTCTCGGTATTTTTTAAAATGAAATAATTTATATGACATAAATTATTTTTTCTGACGTTTTATAGTACAGTGGCGGCCAAAAAAAACGCAACACCTAATATTGCCCTTTGTAAATAGGACTATTTAGCATACTTGATATTAGTCACATATTTGTTGTCAGTGTCAAAATAATTTTATAATAAATTATCACAAAAGACTTAAATCCTTCAAATAAATGCCTCAATTAAACACATTTCAAAAATCCAGAGCCATTGCCAAATTAGAAGACGGTTGGTCATTGCGAGAAGTTGCTGCAGGAAAAAAATATATTTTTTGTTTTTTAAATATCAATTTTTTTTAATTTTTTTTTTCAATTTTAATATAAAGTAATTTTACAACACTAAAACTTTTAAAATTACGCCTACTATTCGTTTAAAGGCGTTGCGTTTTTTTTGGCCGCCACTGTACGCCTATGATTCTTATTAAGTTTTAGTCGCCTATGAAGTCAATATTACAATGGGAAAATTTGCTGTTCGCATTTGGGATTCGCTAACTGTACTTATATAAGTATTTAATAAAAAACTGAAAAATTCTTTGGCTTAGAATGTATTCAATTGTGATTAAATTCATAAAACATGCATTGTTTTTGAAACTATTCTTTGCAAGCTAATATGCATGGTAATATTCTATTTAAAACTGGTTAAATTTTATGGGTCACTCGGTGTGTTTTCTTGCCAACTGTAATAATTAAAGCTGGAACACGGTGTCTGTATTATATTTTTTCTAATTTTGGCATGTAAAACGTGACTTTTCAAAATCGATTGTAGTTGGCAAACGGCACATTTTACGCAACTGGTGATGTAATGAAAAATATTTCACAACTGGTGATGAAAAGTTCCGAATAAAGCCTACTTGTTTTGATAAAATTCACTAAATTATTAATATCATAAGTTTAAAAAACTCTTTTTTGAGAAGGTTCTTGTAAAAATTAGAAAAAATCTTGTATGCAACATGTTAGGAAATGCTATTTTGTGTAACTCGCGTTATTTTGCAGAACTCGCTGCGCTCGTCCCGCAGAAATCCGCTCGTTACACAAAAAAATGCATTTCCTAACTGGTTGCATAAATAGCTATTAATTCAAGTTTATTTCAACTAAGTTAAATATGAATGTAATATTTATTATAACGTAAATACAAAACAAAATAAACATAGTCAATATTAAAAACATAAATGATTTTTTTAAAGAAAGCTGTACCTAAATAAAACAATTCAAATTTGTTTTTCAGGAAGTTCCTATGTGTGCTATTTCTGCAATTTCTTTTCTTTTTGGAACTTGTTGGATTAAAATCAAAATTGGTAGAAGTTGTAGGTATAGACGGTATAGTTGAGGGCATAGATTTAGTGCTGATAATAATAATAATACTAAATATAACTTTATTTAGCAAGACAATGCTACCTATACAATATCAGTTTACTAACTTTAACTTAAATATCATCAATATCATATAAATTCACAATATTAACATAATAATAACAATAACAATAATAAACACAATAACAAATTATAAATTAGTCTAATTATAAAATAAAACATATTAATACTAAAAGGACTTTATCAAAAAAATAATTTGTCAAAAAAAAAACACTTTGTTTATATTTATTCATTCATTGAGCACGTTTCCAATTTGGAAATAAATAAGATATAATAAACTCAACTGAAAATAAATTACAAAACACATGTTCTGGAATATTTAAGTCTAATTTCAAACAAATATTGAATGTCATACATGTTTTGTTTTCCGTTCAGTGTAATGTTCTAATCTAATCGCGTCGATGATAGAAATAAAAAGAACACTTGGTAGGTTTTTAACAATGGTATTTATTTAGTAAAGTACAAGAGTTGAAACGTCCGAACGAGTGACAAAATAATAGTGTGTTAATTTTCTAAGTTCTAGAGTTTTTATAAACGATAGAATCATGTGACATTAATTCAGATAATACTTCTTAGGGAAAAACAATTCTTAGAACATTGGTGCTATTTTGCACATTCGGATATTAAATACATTGTTCGTAATAATATAATCTAATGTGGATGTGGAATATAATATTACGGGTTATCTATGATATTATATTGTACTAGGTTACAAAGTAGCAAAACTAAATTATACAGTATGATTAATTAATACAAATATAAGTAATACAGGGTGGAACATAACATTCCTCCCCCCTTAAAATTAAGCACGGAGTTGCTTAATGTGCTTTGGAATTAATACTTCTTCTTGATTTGGTTGCATACGGGTTTCTATATGATTGCATGTCCATGTCTGACGTTGAAGGCTTGGACAGTGGTTGGTCAGTGAACGGGGTTATTTCCACGCTCCTGGATGGTTGGTTTTCTACTGGGGAATTAATAAAAATATTACTGTTTGATATTGATTGATTATGGCTATGATATCTTGTTTTGGCAAGGTTAGTTCTTCTTTGAGGTAAAAATCTTCCAACATAAGGCAACCAGGTACAGTCGCAACAATATCTACAAAAACAGCAACATAGAGTTATTACAATTGTCAAAATAGTAAACAATGAAAGGATAATGTTGAATAGAGTATGATGTTCGCCCAGGAAAGGTTTATTTATTTCTGTTTGTAGGGTTTCGTCAAACTGTTGTAATTTGTGTTTGGCGTGACGAAGATCATCTAAATTGACATTGGAAAGATGAATTGGTTCCAGTTCTATCTTCTTTAGCTTTTCGATTTCTTTGATACAACAGTCGTCTTCTGTGATATCAAGTGTTGGCATGTAATTTGAGAAGTTACTTGTTGTGTTATCCGTTGAAATCAGTAATGATGAGATGGTGTAGCATCGACAATGTGGATCTAGTCGAATGATTCCAGAGCCGTTAACGTTGTTTCGAAAAACCTGTCCTTGATTGATTTGCATGTTATGGTTGCGGAAATTGGATCGGATACGATGAATATCCATTCCACTGGAGATATTTGGTGATAGATTTCTAATACGGCTTTAATTGTTTTTACTGGACAATCTTCTGGTACTTTCTTCGGATTTTCTCTTAGACTAATCTCGCAGAATTTTTTAGATGTTAGATATGTTACTGGATCTTTGCATAATCTAGTATCTTTATCAAGTGGCTGACATTCTAGAAGGTCTTTCATTCTAGCGTACCGTGTATTTGCGAGACTGACGATTAGGAATGGGTAAGAAGGATTTATAAATGAGTAAGTATTAGTTTTTGGTTTAAAGCTAGGCATTGGGATTAAATTGTATAGAGTATATTCTGTGTTATCGATAAGTGGGATTTTGATGGCAAAAATCAAAAGGTTAACGCTGTACATAGCGTTTAATTCGCAAATCGAATAGTATTTATATATTTCATCAATATCATTTGTTGGTATAGGAAGATTAATATTTGTACTTGCTTTAATATGAATTAATTCCTCCCTTAAATTCTTTGGATTGATTACATTTGGGTGAATTATGTTTTGTTTAGCAAACAAAATTGATGAAATGACTGTATCAAACTCTTCATTTAGTTCAGATGTAAGTTCATTTAGTAAGCTCAAATGGTCTGTTATGGTTTCTGCGACGGCAAAGTGAGTTAATTTGTTTCTAACACTTTCGGAAAATTCATTAATTTTTTTAAAATTTTGGTTCAACCTGTTCTCGTTCGTTACAAGAGACAATAGCGTTTGGTTGTATGTTTCTAGCGAAGATGACATGATATGGATTTGTTGTTGCATTAATATTTGAGTTTCCCGGTTTTTATTAATTAATGACTTAATCGCTTCGTCATAATATTTGGCATCGTCCGCGTCTGGTGTACCAAAAAGCCATTTAAGTGCGGTAGAAATTCCGTTGATGACACCACGACGTTTTCGCTTTGAATTTTCATTTTTATGTCCTACTATATAGATGGGTTATAGTTTCTAATTTTCTTGTTAGGATTGGAATTTGTATACCGACAAGTTTAAGTGAATTTAGACACTGATATTCATAGGAAATATCATGTTCGTCATCGTGTAATCTACTACATAAGTTCAAAGATTTGCTATACGTATTTCTGGTCAACTTCAGTTTATCGACATAGAAGGAAATATTTGTAAAAGTTAATAACGTGAGGTAATCGTTGTATAGTATCACTTTTCCTAAATTATGGTAAAATATACCAGATTTCGGATCAATGGAATTCACTTCGAATGGAACTTGATATGATAAATTAATTAGATTGATGAAGAGAATAAAGGCTGATAATTTCGGCATTTTGTCCTGTAAAGGAATGAAATAGGTATTAGTCTACTGATTTTAATAAATTTGCATGGTATGTAATAGTTTTATTCCTTTTATTGGTCTCCAAGGTAATAGTTTCGTTATCATTAATTTGAATGATTTTGTAGGGACCTTTATAATTAGGAGCTAATTTTTTAGTGATTCCTTTTTGAGTGATTTTATCTACTACATAGGCAAAATCGCCTACCTTAAATTTATGAGATCTGGTTTTTTTATCATAGTGAATTTTAGACTTTTCCTTTGATTGGATTATATTTTGTCTGGCTATCTCAAACGATTTATTTAAACGGAGTTTTAGGTATTTATGATAATCGTCGTAATTGTAATGAAAGTCTGGTTTCTGAATTATTTTATCAGGTAAGTATGGTTTGTGTCCGAATATTAGTTCGTATGGACTAAATTGAGTTGTGGTATGAATTTGAGTGTTATAAGCAAACATAGCTGTTTCTATAAAATCATCCCAGTTATCTTGATCTTTATTAATGAAGTGTTTTAGATAATCCTTAAGTGTCGAGTGAGATCTTTCTAGAGCACCATTACTTTGGGGGTGATAAGGTGAGGTTGTGATATGTTTAACTTTAAAAATTTTGTTAACTTCTTTAATAAGATTTGATGTGAATTCCGTGCCGTTGACTGTAACGATTGACTGTGGGATACCAAACAACAGTATAAAATTACAAATTTTATTAGCTACAGTTTCTGATTCGTGGTTTGGTATAGAGTAACCATATGAAAATTTGGTTAAATCATCTTGGATGGTAAGTATAAATCTATTATTATTTATGGTTATTGGTAGTGGACCGACTATGTCCAAAAATATTTTTTCGAATGGTTCTTTAGCAGTTGTAGTAATTTGCATAGGTGTTTTGTTTGGATGTCTGTTTGTTTTATTTAGTTGGCAATTTTTACATCCCTTAATAAATTGTTTGATATCCTTTTTCATCGTTTGCCATTTGTAATTCTCTTTTAATTTCCTATAGGTTTTATGGAATCCTGGGTGACCACTCAAAGATGTGGAATGGTTTTCATTAATTATTTTGTTGATTTCATCTTTAGATGTGGGAATGAATTTATTACTATCGATCAAATTTATTTTAATGTTAGTGTCTACCCTTTTCCATTTGTAATTCAGAAAAACTGAAGCGTATTTCAGAAAATCTCAATTGTAATTCAGATTGATCAATTGTATTTCAGAAAATCTCAATTGTAATTCAGATTAGTCAATTGTATTTTAGAAAATCTCAATTGTAATTCAGATTAGTCAATTGTATTTCAGAAAATCTCAATTGTAATTCAGATTAATTAATTGTATTTCAGAAATTCTCAATTGTAATTCAGAAAATCACAATTGTAATTCAGAAAAACGCTAAATTTTATTCGCAATCTTTAGTCAATTGTAATTCAGAAAATCTCAATTGTAATTCAGAAAGCTACAACTGCAATTCAAAAACACGCAAAGGTATTTTTACATTTTTTTAATTTATTAAAAAAAAATTGAACTATAAAATTCTTTAACAAATATACTCGCAAATATACAACGTATTTATTCTCCTACTGGCATATTATCTAAAGATAATGCTGCAGCATGATGTATTGTAGAGTGCTGGGCTGCCCGTGCGCAATCACCTCCTACAATAGTGTTTTTTGCTTGGTCAATAATTTGTTCGAGGTAAACTAATCTTTGCTCTACAACAACTGGACCAGTAACTTGGGGTATGCGGAGATTAGTTTTATCAAAACATTTTATTTTTGACCATATTGTTTCAATCGGGTTAAGCATGGGCGAATATGGTGCCAACCTTTAAAGTTTTGCCGCAGTTCCGGCAAAAATTGCTTCAATACGCAAATGGCAAGGTGCGTTATCAACAACAACCAAGTCGGCTATTTGGTTTCCCATGTCTTGCCACTGTTGGAATAACTTTGCAACCCAAGCATTTACCAAAATCGAAGTAAACGAACCTCTTCGACGTTCCATAATTACTACTCCGGCAGCTGAAATGGCGCCTATTAAATGAATGTTAGGACCTCTTGCTGCTGGAAACTGTTGAATTGCTCTTGCTCCAGCTCGTGCGCGACCCCTTGTACGCCGGCAAAATAAGTTAAAATTTGTTTCGTCTATCCAAATAATTTGTTTTCCATCTTTTATAAATTGGTTTAGAGCCTGAATATATTCAGCTCTTTTTCTGCGAATTTCTTCAGAGTTCATAGTTATTGGCTCCGTATGAACCTGTTTTACGGTATAAAGACTGTTTTCTAAGTAATTGCTCACAGTGTTTAAAGAAATTAGTTTTTGAAAAACATGCCTACATTTTTCTTGGATCTGCTTTAAGGTGTAATCACAATTTTCTTCTACCCATCCAATTATTATATTTATTTCGTCTTCATTAAGAGTTTTTGGTTTAATTCCTCCTTTATTTAACATTTTTTCTCGCCCAGAATTCACCCAGTGATACGCAGTCTTATAGTTCAAACCTAAAGTTTTAGCTAAGCTAACCCAGTCTTGACCTCTATTGGCATACGAAACAACTCTTTCACGATCTGCATCCGTGTTTATTTTATTACGTTTTCTTTGTATGTTTTCGCTTCCAATTAAAACATTTCGACAAATTGGACATAAAGGATCTGGAAGATTAACTATGGGACCTGCACATTTTGTATGAAGTAGATGTCTACATGGTAGAAATCGTGTAACTGGGTTTCTTGACATGGAGACCCGACAAATAGCACAATTATCTTTTAATTCCATTATGAAAACTAAACTATTTTTACAACGACAACTACTGATTGTGACAAAAAAGTTAATAAATGACATAAACCTTTTCCAAAGTAACTTGATAAAAATAAATTTTCTGTATAATAACATAAAAACATTATTCTGAATTACAATTAAGATTTTCTGAAATACAATTGAAATTTTCTGAAATACAATTGAGATTTTCTGATTTACATTGACTAATCTGAATTACAATTGAGATTTTCTGAAATACAATTAACTAATCTGAATTACAATTGAGATTTTCTGATTTACAATTGACTAATCTGAATTACAATTGAGCTTTTCTGAAAAACAATTGACTAATCTGAATTACAATTGAGATTTTCTGAATTACAACTGGAAAAGGTTAGTGTAAAATGTATCATTTCATTTATTATATTAATTTTAAAGTTTGGATTGTAAAATATTGGGTTTTTAATAAAGATTTCAGTTTCGTCCTTAATTTTGCTATTTAAATTTTGTAAAGCATAGAATAAATCTTTAGATGTTGGAGAATCGAAATAGTTTAAATGTGTTATAAGTAAATATACCTTTTGATTATTATTATTTAAGATTATGGTATCATATAAATTGATATCGTCTGAATTGATTTTATTCAGATCATATGATTCTGCTAATATATCGAAATACATATTTTCATTATCAAAATCTTTTGAACACAGTAAGACTATGGGGTTTTTGTCAAGGATATTCTCCTTTAAGATAGGGTATTCAATTAGTTCATTATTTTCATAATGAAATTTGATAAAGTCGTCATAAGTTTTTGAATTGATCAACATTATAGGATTTCGGGACAAGGCATCTACATTTGAATTCACACGACCTGGTTTATAGAGAATCTGATAGTTGTATTCCTCTAACTTTAACCTCCAACGTACCAAACGAGATGATGGGTCTTTGCAATTGAACAAATATGTAAGGGGTTGATGATCGGTTACAATTTTAAATTTTTGTCCAAATAGATAATGTCTGAAATGCTTTACGGACCACACGATTGCTAACAGTTCCTTTTCGGTAGTTGAGTAATTAATTTCATTTTGTATCTTTTAATATTTAATATCTCGCCTTGAGAAAGGACCGCGCCTATAGCAAAATTGGAAGCATCAGTGGTTAGTATGAACTCCCTTTGAAAATCTGGAAATTGTAGTATGGGTTCACTGGTAAGTATTCCCTTAAATTTATCGAAAGCGATCTGTTGGGAATCGTTCCATATAAATTTGACTTCTTTTTTTAAAAGTGAAGTTAATGGTTTTGCAATTTGCGCAAAATTTGGAATGAAACGACGGTAATATCCCGCAAGACCTAAGAATTGCTTTATTTGCTTCGGGTTTTCGGGGTTGGGAAATTCCAAAACTGCTCTGATTTTTTCCGGATTCGGTTTTACGTGCGTTTCGGAAATGACGTGTCCTAGATAAATAATTTCCCGTTTTAAAAATTCGCATTTATCAGGCTGTAATTTGAGATTATTATTTCTAAGTCGACTAAACACTTCTTTTAGTCTTTGTTGATGTTCTTCTAAGGAGGATGCATAAATGACAATGTCGTCAAGGTAGACAAAACATTGTTTGCCCTGTAAACCTGTGAGAATTGTATTCATCAGCCTTTGAAACGTAGCTGGAGCTGTGGAAAGCCCAAAAGGCATCCTAGTATATTCGAAATGACCTAGACTTGTTGAAAAAGCAGTTTTATACGCATCGCTATCTTTCATTTTAATTTGGTGGAATCCGCTCGCCAAATCTAAAGTTGTGAAATAACTCGAATGTCCTAACTGATCTAATATCTCGGTAATATTAGGTATAGGAAATTGGTCTCCAACCGTTACTTGGTTAAGTTTACGGAAATCTACTACAACTCGCCATTTTTGAACGTTAGACGCAATCTTTTTCTTCGGAACAACCCATAATGGTGCATTATAGGGTGAAGAAGATGGTCTAATTACATTTTGTTGTAACATAGTATCTATTTGCTTATCAACTTCATTTTCATGAATTTTAGGAAGTCGGTAGATTTTAGTTCGAATCGGGGATGGGGTAGTTGTTGTGATACTATGTTCGGTTGCATTTGTATACGTCAAATCATCATCGGGCAAATGAAAGATGTCGTTGTAAGATTTGCATAAATTAATTATTGAGCATTTCTCCTCATTATTAAGATGATCCAAACGTAAATTTTCCAAAAGCCTGTTTATTCTAATATTAGGATTTGTTTCATGATTTAAATTATTGTTAAATATAAAAGATTCTGTCTCGTTAAATTCTTCTAATACTAAATTGATCGAGTTTAAATAGCAAACTTTATCAGTAGTGTTAACCACAGTAGTGACGGCTTGGTTATTTTCATTTACTTTCAATATTGCTTTTGCTAAAAAGACACCATTACATATTTTGATTTCTGGAGTAATACCTTGATTTATTTTATTTTTATTTGTTATATTGACTGCGACAATAGCTTCGGTTCTAGGAGGAATTGATTGAACAACGTTTTTGATTTCGGATTTAGTATTGGTGTAAGCACCAATTGGTTCTGGAGTTGATAATGATTTAAGTTTTATAGTTCGTTGATCAAAATTTATTTCCACTTTTTCATTACTGAGAAAGTCATTGCCTATAATACCATCTAGTGGAATATTTATTGCTTGTGCAATTACATAGAATTTGATTTGAATTTTATGATCATTTATTGTTGGTGTTAATAAAACACTTCCGATTGCGGAAACAGGCGAATTAATACTTAGACCGTTTAAGATTATGGAATCATTGTAATCAATTTGTTTGTTGAACTTTGAAAGTTTTTCGACTTTAATAATGGAGACATTGGCTCCCGTATCCAAAAGAAAATTATAAGATATGTTGTTATCAAACTTACAGTTTATAAAATTATCATTTATACTTGTTGTGAATATGTTATGAGTTTTAGAATTAGTATGATTTTCGTTTTGAGTTATGACGCCTATTGATTCATCTAGTCTCCGAGTACGGCGTTCACCTGAGACGTTTCCTCGTTTAAATGATTTATCTGATTAGAAGTTGAGGGTCTTGGATTGTTCTGGCGATTGTTATTGTTAAATTCCCTTTTCCTGCATTCATTTATTAGGTGACCAGCTTTTTTGCAATAACGACAAATTTTGGATTGATATGAATTGTTTTGATAATTGGGTTGGTAATTGCTATTATATTGACGATTAGTTTCTCGCAAATTTGGATTACTAAAACTATTAGAATTGTTTTGTTTAGGCGGTTGACGATTATTACGTTTAAAGCAATCTTTGGATTCATGTCCAACTTTTTTACAGAATTGACAATGCTTTTGAGATGAATATGTTGTGCCTTTACGAGCTATTAAACATTTCTCTTCCAAAAGAGCTTCATGTAGACCTTCATTTATGTTCATAGGCTTTGAGCGTCGCAACGCGGATGATATTTCTTCGTTAGAATGCAAAATGAATCGCTGAAGAGCTATTTCTTTGACCATTGCTGTTCGGCCAGCATTTTCAAGGCGATTATCTAAACTACTAGTGTTTAACGCGAGAGTTTGTAATGTTTCGATGCGATTAAAAAATTCTTGTATCGGTTCGTTCACTACGATCTCCGTCAAATTCTACATTTATCAATGAACGTATATCCGACATACTATAAAGAAGCGCTTCATCTCTATTATGAATTAATACTGGTGGTGGATTGCCATCCTCATTTTCGGGATTAGGATGTATAGAATCAACGGATGAAATAACGGACATTTTAAATCGCTATTTAATTCACAAATACCGGAGAAAAAATAAAAGACCTGCCTTGTCTGTGCCAAATTCTTCCTTTCTGCTCGTCTATGATGTTGTCGTGTAGGGGCTGATGTGCGCTCTTCGGTGTGGAACTGTAGATATCCTCTTTGGTTCACGAACGCAAATCACCACAATTCTTTTGCAAAAATATTTTCACGAAACAAACTTCGAAATTGCAACTTTTTGCTCGAAAATATTCGAATTAAAAAAAAAACAGTTTTGCAAAATATATCACTTTCACCAATAAACGCGATTATCCTACCGACTGCGCCAATGTAATGTTCTAATCTAATCGCGTCGATGATAGAAATAAAAAGAACACTTGGTAGGTTTTTAACAATGGTATTTATTTAGTAAAGTACAAGAGTTGAAACGTCCGAACGAGTGACAAAATAATAGTGTGTTAATTTTCTAAGTTCTAGAGTTTTTATAAACGATAGAATCATGTGACAATAATTCAGATAATACTTCTTAGGGAAAAACAATTCTTAGAACATTGGTGCTATTTTGCACATTCGGATATTAAATACATTGTTCGTAATAATATAATCTAATGTGGATGTGGAATATAATATTACGGGTTATCTATGATATTATATTGTACTAGGTTACAAAGTAGCAAAACTAAATTATACAGTATGATTAATTAATACAAATATAAGTAATACAGGGTGGAACATAACATCAGTTTGTCATATCACTTGCTATAACTAAACAGACCGGCCGACTGGCTGAATGTTTTATTGCGTGGCTATTAACGCTCTTGGTACACGCAGAACATTCTAGGTGTGTTCCAGAACCATCGCGGCGCGTAATCTGTGTACGAGTAGTACTGATTACCTGAAACGTTCTAGGTAGGCATATAAGCGTATCACATGAGGCATATTCCCATCCCGCATCAGATTTTACTGTTCCCTTTCCATTAAGCTTCACTAGTTGATCCAAAAGAACTACCCCAATTTAGATCGGGCTTGTGGTATTCAGTCCATCACATTATCAATTTGTCCCACCAGTGTGCCAACACCCTTTCATAATAGAAACAATCTCGAATACAGTCCCATCTTGCGTCGAGCACTGCAAAACCACAACACGGGTTTGTGGAATTCTCTTTCCAACAAGTCCACTTTTTTGTTATCCACCTTTGGTGGTCCAATCAATAAAATCACAAGGAAAAATCCATTCTTTAGCAAAAACTACTCCTGCTGGCGTCCACTCAGTAAGTTCTTGAACTGTTCCAGACTCCATTTTTGTGCTTCTACCTTTTGGTTTTGACGTCTCTTTTTATGTTCTTTAGGCCATTTATCTGGTTGTTCTTAATTTTTACGCTCTTTTTCTGCTTTTTTTTCTCTTAATGCCATATTTCTACTTCTACTTTTTTCTCTTAATGCCTCTCTTAATGCCTGTTTCTTGTTTTTGACTTTGAAACATTTCTATCTTTGAAACACTTTTAATTTATAAACAAAATGTTTTAGAACCATATAAAAATGTCTTCAGTTGGTTTACTTTTCATTGTCCGAATGCTTGGTAAATTCAATTCTTTATTAACACGGTGATAGCTTAAACAGAGTTTTCTAGATTTTCCCACAACACAGCACTCGCATTTGCAATTAACACATTTTTTTTAAGTTTACAAAAAATTCACTATCCCACTTCAGACACTCATATGTGTTACCGGTTCTTGAAATTAAAACTAGTGAATGTATAATGATAACAATTTATTTACACAAACAATTAGGTCCGTTATAAGTTTTTAACTGTTAAAACTTTGCGAAATTTATGTTCCATTAATTTTATCGCGGCCATACTTTTAGACGTCTTCTTTGGCGTTGTGCGAAACTTGCCTTGCTTTATTCACTCTTTCTGTTAATTGGATTAAATTGTTTAAATATATTTTTTTTCTTTTTTGAGAATAAATCATTTTAAACAAATAAGAAGAATTGCGGTTTTGCTATTCATTCCGGGTTTATATAAAATGCAGCACAAAATTTGCATTCGACAATGACAGAGAATACTTCATTGTGGCTTGATTCTCTAGAGTGCAGTGGATAACCCACATATTTGCCCATTTACATTTCTCTAAATAAATCCACCCGGATAGTTGTGTGTGTGTATTTTTTAACGACTAAAGGCAATACACTTTATATCTTTGGAAAGTGCAGTATAAAATAATACAAAAATAAAATATTTAAGCTATACCTAATCCATCACTGCATCAAACAACTTTGGCGTCCAAGAATCTAATTAATAATTCGGTATTGATCAAATGGTTAAAGTATTATTAATAATATAGTTTAAAATTACAAAATGAGAGTTCAGTTCCGACTTTCAGTTTTAACATAATACAAAATTGGTATTTGAAGTTTGAGTTGCAAAATAACGCAATTAAATATTAAATCGAATCAAACGCATTCCTTCATTAAAATCAAGTCATAAGTTTCATTGTTAAGATGTACCTTAAAAAGCTTTTATCTCAACATCACTCCAATCTATATTTAAATACCCACAATAAATCCAATTACTAAACTGACGAATACTTGTCAAAAGCTTATCTCTGCACAAACAAAATCTTTACTTTATTAAACGAAGGCCAGTGAGTTAATAAATAATTGAAATTGTTTGTGCAGATGTTATATAACACTTATTGAATAATGCATATATTATGTAAATATTTTCTTAAGTTAAATGATAGTCATTATACACACCCGTGTATAATATAAAATATAAATGCCAGTTCATTATACATGAGCATGTATAATGAAATCTCAAACTGATTTATCAAGTTTAAATTTTTCAAAAAAGTCCAGTACACTACGACCTACTGATCATCTCGCGCCGAACCAAAGTCCGTATACAGTCCAGTATCGTTCGCCATATGTTTGCAAATATTTTTCAGAATAGTGTTGTATGCAAGATTCATAAATTTCAGCTTTTTCAGTTCGTCTTTAGAAATTTTTCGTAATTACCGTTCGCATAATTACATTTCGTCATATGTTTTATTTCTTCTTGTCATTGCTGTGACCTTGTTGGTTTTAATTTTGTCGAGTGGTGGGTTCGTTCATGTCACCACCTGAGAGCCAACACTGAGTCATTTATCAACATTGATTGACTGAATATTATTATTCATGATATTAATTTTTCACGGATAACGCCGGGTCAACTAGCTAGTAATCTATATTTTTAAAACCCAGGGCGTCTTTTGGTGGAAGGTTGTTAACCGACTTTGCAAACATATTTTAGTAATCTTCTTTTGGTAGTCCAGGAGCGAATATCCATAGGATTGTTCAGTTAGTGATTTTAAGAAACAAATTGTTTATGGGTTATGAGAATTTTCTATTAAGTTGAGTCAGAAAATTCTAGAGCGGAAAAATACTAAAGGCAATAATTTTCCATTTCTGCCAATTTGGAGATACGGCCAGATCTATTTGCTAATTTTGCTAGACTCTATGCAAATAGTACTTTGCATAATCATTTTAAACATGAAAAAATAACGGTATCCGACAAATCGTATTTTTTGATTTATTGATTTGACAGATTTATTGATTCGACAGATTTTTCGATTTAAGTTTGGCTGAAATTTACTTTGCTCGACTAAAAATAATATATACTGCTTTTCATGCAAATTGTATGATTGCATTTTTTTTAGTAACTCAAAAAAAAATCGTAAGTGGGAAAAATGAGTTCAACTCATTCACATTTTCTTCTACGAAATCTATCCGAAACATTTTTCCAGGCTTGGGATTACTTGATTCTTTAAAAAAAATAATTCACATTCTACTGTCACGGATTTCATTGTTTCAATGCCGATTTCGGATTATAGCATGATTAATGAGGGTGAAGATTCAGAAAGTTGCAAACCACCCAAATGTACTTTGTGCACATTTTGCTAAACCAGAATGGCATAGCAAAACCATATATGAAAAAAATGTATTTAGCTTTTAATGCAAAACTTTTCCGAGTAACAACGGACAATATACCTATTTAAAATGTACCTAAAATGGGAAAAAAAATGTTGCTTTTGAGATTTAATAGAATAGAATAGAATAGAAAGTATTTATTTAGCAGAATTGCTACAAATTAACAATATAAAAATGTAATTCATGTAATTCATAAATGGAATCATAGAGCCGGTAGGCAGGGGCGAGGGAGCGGCCCTAAAAAAATTGTAATTAAAAAAAGTTTAATAATAAAAATGTTTTAAATAATTTATGAATTTTTTCTTACCCAATATCTATCCATATAAAAACAATAATTTATAATTATCCACATTGCAATAAATATGACCAAATAAAGATATCCTAATAAATTACCTATAATTGACATTACCTAAAAATATAAAATTAGTAATAATTTTTTTTTTTTTTTTTGAGTTGTGGAAATCCTCATGGACACACAACGCTTTGTGATCTAGCGCGCTGGGTAGTGCCGGACTTTTACCGGCTAAAACCCCTCCTGACCTTCACCATAGAACCTCTAACGTTTACTCTTTCACACTGCAAAAAACTTCATCAATTTCAGCTCCTTCAACAATTGGATTGATATTTTCACATTGTAAGAAGCTTCATCTATTTTAGCTCTTCCAAAAATTCTATATAACTTCTTATATACGATTTAAGTAGGATTTTTTAAATAAATTTGCTTTTTTTCAAATTTCTATTGTATTTTCTTTTTTTTTATTTAAGATTTTTGTTCAGTTCTCCTAACCAGATATAAGTCCTTGTTCGACTTAAACATTGCAAAACATCCACAGGAATACAAAATTTCTCTTTAATCGCTTCTTGAACACGATCTGCAAGCTTTTGGAAAATCATTGGCTCATTAGACAAAGAAGCACGGTGAAGATTTTCAAAGATTCTATTTAAAATTCGGCACGTCTCTATTAATTGATCTGAAGGATACTTCAATTTCCCACGAGATTTAAAAACTATCCAATCTGGAATATGATTCGAATTAAAATGGCCTGTTTCTGAAGATAAATAGTCATATTTATGTTGAAATCTAAATGCAACATATCCTGCGATATATTTCAATCCTTCATCTTCAATAACAGTTTTATCAAATTCTTGCATTAGATCGATAGAATTTTCAAAATCCAGTAAACGTAGAGCTAATGATAATAACAGACAAAAAATATATTAAAAAAAATCGAGTTTTGTTATTTCAACTGCAAAAAACAAAAAATAAGCGCAACCATCACCTACTGTAAAAAACAAGCAATATTTAATTCTCACTTACGATAAAGCAGGACATACACAGTACTACAAAAAAATATTACAAACAAATATTAGTAGATAAATTGATTTGATTTTTATTTGATTAGTATCAAATAAAATAAAATCTGAATTTCACCAATTCCATCCTAAATGTTAGTACAACCAACTATTCAGATATTTGAACCAATAAAATTGATTATAAATTTATCACATTACCAGTATCCTCGCCAGTATTAGTCACAATATCTAATATAACGTCATCTAATTCTGTTGATTCAACTTCGCAGAATGCTAAACCTTGTGTTATTAATTTTTCAGATACTTCTGGTAGGTCTATCGGAGTAGCTAAGAAAGAGGTTTCATCACAATTCCCTTCAGTGTTTCCAGTACAAAATATATCGTTTGAATGCTTCCCCATAACATAATTTTGTAAAAGATAACGGAAATTTAAGGCTGATGGATGAGAATTGGCTCCACACATTAATCGTAAATAAGAAAACATTTGCTCCAAAATGTCTTGGTTCATGATGGCACCAAGCATTGCACCATGCATTGCATTGTTGGTCCGTAAAATTCCCTTTTGAAACTGAATGATGCCCTTATGTTTTCCGACTCTTAACTTTCTTATAAATTTAGTCGTGTCATTTAATATTTGATCCTGTTGTTCTACATCCATTCCATATGCGTTCAAACCCGGGTGTTGTCCATATTTCATTTTGCTGTTAAATACATCAAACCATTTATTGAAGAGACGCAATACATTAGCAGTTTCTTGCCATTTTTCATTTTCCATAAAATGGTTCATGCCGCACCACTCCAGAGCTTTCGCATTTGATTCCGAAAATATTTGTGTTGCTAATTTTACATTCTGTCTTTCTGAACCTTCTACTGTCAAATGAGAATGTGATATTTTAAATGCAATTTTCATATCTTTGGTATTCAGTAAAAGCAATTTCTTGAGGCATGACTTGTAAATAACCATTCCATCAAAACAGAATCCATCATCGAATAAATGATTCCTAGCAAGCTTGATCAAATGTGGAACGTCAGCAAATATAAATATTTTTAAATCGCTGTTGCTAGGGTGTTTAATATAACAATTTTCAGTTTCCTTTACTCCAACCTTTAAACTTGACCACAATGAAGAATTAGTGGGCCCTAAATCAGTAACAATAGCCACAACGACATATTCATTCTTGTATAATTCATCAACAACAGCCTTAATTATATCCGGTGTAGGAGGTTGATCAAAATTATAATATACTGGTTGTCTCCATTTACTAAGAAGACCTCTGGCTAAACCAACTTGAGCAGTCTTATGAGGTCCAACTTTCTGCTGATTTCTTCTATCAATTTCAATTTGGTCAGATAGATAAACCTCATCGAAACAAAGCACAGTCAATTTCTCACAAGTAGACATAGACTCGCCTCTAATCTTCATTATAGGCATTACGTCTGTTAATAGCCCAGATTGCATACTAAATTTGGATGCCCATCTAACAAGCGTAGATCTAGCTGGCAAAGGTATATGCATCTTGTCTTGCATATAGCGGTAGGCTTTTGCACTTAAACATCGTAGCGAAATGGCACTAGAAATATCTTCCGGAGTCCACTTATGTACCTTCTTTCCTGGAGAATGAATTAGCATTAACTGCGTTGGGGTGAAAATCTTTCAAGGGTTTTCATTGGATTTGCTGATCTTTTCTTCCAATTCTTTAACTCGTTCTTTCAACATCAATACTTCGTTTTCCAATTCCATACACTTCTCAGTTTTTTCTTTCAATATTTGTTCTAACTCTAAAGTTCTTGGTGTTTCTTGATAAAATTCATTTCGAGTTTCAGAACATTGCGTTAAATCTTCGGTCAAATTCCCGGTCAGCTGCTCAGTCGAATCCGTTGAAAATGTAGTTTGATTTTCAAACCTGTTAGAACCTGGCATTGTGAGTGCCTGTATTGGAATCGCATTTTCTAACAATGTGCGGATGCCAGATAAAGGTGGCAACAAAACTTCAACGCAATCCAAAGGTTTGTAGCAATGAAAGGAAAAATGTTCCGAACAAACAGTGGCTAAATTAAAATCTTGATTGAAATTAAAAATTATTACTGTATGCTAGTATTCGATCATGATTATTTTCAACCATGGCATTCGATAAATAAATTTATTGAATAGCAATCGTTTAACAAATACTTACCGTATTTAAGATTCACTGTTTCCACATTACAAGCATCGAGCCATTGCTGGATTAAATTCTTATTCCTTGGAAACTTAAAATAACTAATACCTTTTCCGATGGTTTTTTTATAATAGTTTTTACATTCTCTCACTGCACAATGAGGCATTTTTGTATTATATGTAGATTAAAACGAATAAAACGATACACAAAACGTAAATCCAAGTGATTATAACCAAATTCAAATACAAATGTCAAATCTAATAGCGTTTTTAAATTGGTGCCCCGGTGCAGAGTGAGTATATCTCTGTCCTGTGTTATCAATACAAGTTAAAACAAGATAGATATATACTCAGTGCGCACTACTGCAATACATCAAAAATGCCATCAAATCAAAACAATAACAAATGTCAGTTCGTTTTTACCTTCGGTAAACGTCGTGATTCATCCTCGGCTAGCGAGTCAATCTGACAATAAGCGACCAATTTAGGAAAAGTTGTGGCTCTACTCTATGTTCTTATACCAAGAAATTTTACATTCTGGTGTAATATATTTGATAATATCATTTATAAATATAATAAACAATAACGGTCCTAGAACTGTTCCCTGAGGAACACCATACTTGGTGTCTAAACTGCTTGAAAATATTTCTTTAAATTTTACTTTTTGTTGTCGTCCTTGGAGATATGATTGTAATAGACATAGTGCAGTACCTCGAATTCCATTTTTTTCTAGCTTTTTTAATAGTAAATATCTATCAATAGTTTCAAAGGCTCTTTTTAAATCTAAAAATACTGCTAACACAATGTTATCTTTGTCTAAAGCTAAAAGCCATTCGTCAGTAATATTAATTATTGAAGTTTCACAAGAGTGGTTACGACGAAATCCTGATTGATTTTCTATTAAAACATTTTGACTGTTTATAAATGATAAAAACTGCTCTTTTGATGCAAGTTCTAGAATTTTTTCGTAAACAGGAAGTGTATTTATTGGTCTAAATTCTACAGAGTTCTTCGTATTTGTAATTTTTGATACTGGAATTATTGTTGATAACTTCCAAGTCGATGGAAAAATTCCGCTTTTAATTGATAAATTTATAATTTCCAGAAATTTGTTGGCATATACTTCATTTATGTCTTGAAAAATTTTGGTTGATATTCCGGATTTACCACCTCCTACATTATTCAATTTTCTTAATAGAATTTTAAATTCAGTCATATCAACCGGAACAAATTCATTTAGTAACGTATTGGATGTATTAATGTTTCTTAAAATCCATTCATGATTATGAAATGGAATAATGTCACTGACAATGTCTTGGATACTATTTAAAAAATACTGGTTGAACTTATTAAAAACTTCAATTACATCATGAACTTTTTCTATGCCAAATAATATATGATCAATTTCAACGGGTGGTTTTTTGTTTGGTAATAATATTTTAAGGTTTTTCCAAAGTATAGTAGAATTTACTCTGTTTTCATCCAAAATATTCATAAAAAAGTTATCTTTTTCTTTTCTAATCATCGAAACAGTTCTACTTCTTAAAATTTTATACTCATTCCAAATTTCTGTCTCTCCTGTCACTATTGCATTTCTAAATTTTGTATCTCTTTCTTTGATTATTTCTTTAATTTCATTAGTTATCCATTTTTTATCTTCATATTTCAAATTAATTTTCTTTTCCACTATAGGACAAATTTTGTCGAATATTTCAGTTATATTTTGTATCAAATTATCACCCACAACATTAACATCATAAATAGAATTACTCAATTTAGTTTCTAAGAGTAATTCCTGAAAATGTTCTCTTTCGTAGTTATTATAGTCTCTGTAATTTATTAATTTATAATATTTTTTTGGAATACTAGTAGGTATTTCAACTGATATAATTGAATGGTCACTTATTTTGGGTGTGTTATGTATATCATATAACAAATTTTTCTTTTCAGTTATAATGTAGTCTATAATTGTGGAACTCGTTGATGTTTGTCTTGTCGGTTTACCTACTATTTGAAATAACCCATTTTCAGTTATAATATGTTTAAGTTTGTTAGTATAAAAATTTGATTTTCCAAAATCATAATTGAAATCACCCAAAATTATTTTGAATCCATTTAGTTCAAATATTTTTTCAATATATTTTTCAAATTCTTCTAAAAACATTTTATTTGAACCACTTGGTGATCGATATATTGTTGTGATATTCAAAATTTTATTACTAGTACTTTTAATCGAAATTGTTAAGAACCAAATTGAATTTTGTATAATTGAACAAATTTTTTTGGAATATTTTAATTCTTTTATAATATATATGAGTCTACCACCTGTTCTTCGATTTTCAGTTTCACATTTTTCTACTTGATAATTTTCAATATTAATTTCTGAAATATCTACTGTTGAGTCCAAATGAGTTTCAGATTATATTTTTTCTAATTTTGGCATGTAAAATGTGACTTTTCAAAATCGATTGTAGTTGGCAAACGGCACATTTTACGCAACTGGTGATGTAATGAAAAATATTTCACAACTGGTGATGAAAAGTTCCGAATAAAGCCTACTTGTTTTGATAAAATTCACTAAATTATTAATATCATAAGTTTAAAAAACTCTTTTTTGAGAAGGTTCTTGTAAAAATTAGAAAAAATCTTGTATGCAACATGTTAGGAAATGCTATTTTGTGTAACTCGCGTTATTTTGCAGAACTCGCTGCGCTCGTCCCGCAGAAATCCGCTCGTTACACAAAAAAATGCATTTCCTAACTGGTTGCATAAATAGCTATTAATTAAACAATCTAAAAATGCAATTAAAATAATTTTGAATGGACAAGAATGTTTGATGCAAATCAAAAGATAAAATAAACTTTGTTAATTTATCTATTATTGAACTAACTGTATGAATAAATTATTTGTAAGTTAAAGTAGTGTTAGTAAAATGTAATTCAAAATAAATGTAGATTAAAGCCGAAATTTTCTCGACTGCAATTTCAGATTTAAACATATATAATTATATACTTACTTTGTTACATAGACATAATATAATTTTACTTTGAACTGTGGAAATTTTGTTCCTTTGTAGTCTCTATGTAGGTAACATTTAATTACTCGCAGTGAAAAATTTGTTTTTCAACAAACATAACAGCAATTTAATAGATTTGTTGTTTATTCTGTATTTTCAGATTATATTGTGTAATATTTAATTTAAATCTAGCAGGAAAAATAATATCCTTTTTCTGTGTTATGTATTATTTATTAAAAAGATAAATATCTGATAGGAATATTAAATGTTCTATCGATTTTTTTTTGGAAGGCTTAGAGTGTATGTATTATTTTACAATGAATATGATACACTTTGTCACATCAATAATTTATAGTGATTATAGTAATTTGAGAGTCGGGTTTGGTATTGTTTATTTACAATAAATCTTATTAATGTTGCTTGTATCAAATTGTTTTGATGAATCCATTTTGTAGATTTACTAGTATCTCATAATATATGACTTATAGAGAATAGAAATTCGTATTTGGTGCTCTCTTGCCTATATTTCAATATACACAAACACAGTTTACTGATATTAAAGTACCTATTTTCAGAATTATGGTATAATAATATATATAGTATTTTATTATTTTGCAAATACTCAAAAAACTAGATACATCAACAAATTTAGGCAAAGATGAATTTTCGCGTTTGTTGACTAATTACTTAGACATTTTAAGAATGATATTTTTATTTTTCACCGCAGTTTACTTAACAGATATATGATTACAAATTTTTAAATATTATATCATTATACCTGAGAATTGATTTCTCTTATTTAAACGAGTGATAATTTTTTTGGTACTATGTAGATATTTGAAGCCTTAGGCTTAAATTAGCTTAAATGAAGTATTACACTTACATTAGGCGTACAAAAACTTGTATAAAAGAGCATTAAAAATTCTACTTCTCCCATTGGAAGCAATAAAAAAGCACTCACGTTTATCCGTCATACAGAACATTATTTTTTGGTTATGTTAGACGGGCAAAGTTAACATTAATTACATATTTAAAAAGTCGTGGCATAATTTTGGATGTTTTAATTGCTTTAATCAGCCTAAATTGACCCCACAGGAAAACACCGTTGAGAATTGTGGTTTTTATCAAGGGTGTGTTTATTTAGCTCAACAATTTTATTACGCTTAACATAATATAAAATGTTTTATGGCGAAAATTAATATAACTGTTTTTACTTAAATTTGTTTTTAATTAAATCGTCGTATGATTTTAGGTCGTTTAAGCTATATACAGCAAAGAAAACCGAAAGAGCATCTGTTCAACCCCAAATACGGAAGCAACAGTGGCCAGGAAGTGCCAATTTCATAAAACCCAATCGTCTTCCGGTTCTGTGCAAATTTCGAGCATTGTTTGGGAGATTTTGCAGGCGGAAATTAAGTCGAACACACACTGCGAAACACAAAGATACCCCCAATCTATTACTTCAGTGCCAGTGACAATTAAATTGTAAGGACTAATTAATTAATGCTTTTAGTCTATTAATAATGCATTTGCCCGCTTGAATCATTTTTTTTATCTACGACCAATCAGATAATTTAAGAAAGAAACACTAATTTTGCATAACTTTTTAATTATTTATTTATCTTATATCTTATTTTATTTAACTTATTTTGCATTGCTCCATGTAGGCATAGTAAACAATCTATACAACCATCAATATCTCCATATACCACATCAGTGTCGAAATAGAAAGAGAAGGGTATTAATAGCCGTAAGGTTATTTATTTTTGTATAGTTGGTAATGAGTATAGAATTATTGTGCAATCCGTCAAAAAACTCAAGGTATTTTCGGAAACTTCATCTTCATCAAAAATGTGTCACTTGGTTTATCAATGTTACGAACCAACATAACATTTCCTAGGTATTCAAATTACAATTTTTGCTTAAAATAAGAGTAAAAAGGCGTAAAATAGATAAAATAGTATAAAGAAACTTGTTTTAAACTTGAACTCGTCCAATAAAATTGGTTTTATGAAACATATTCTTTAATATACATGCTATTAGGTGACTATAAATTTATATAAATAATTTGGTATTGCCAGTCCATGCACAATGTTAGTTTAATTAAAGTTCTCTCAAGTATTCATTTTAAACAAAAATTTGAGATATAATATATTGTCATATCACCGACAATATCTTTCCTAAATACGCAAAAGAAAACTCGTTTTTACTTCTTAGCTTGTTAATTAGTGAAAACCTATGCAGCATGCAAAATTATCTATACTATTGCCCTCACATTCAACTTTATTATATTTGGCCAATCATGATAACATTTTTCTCTATAAAACAAGCCAATTAGATAGATTATTATACATTAGAAATTTGTGTTACTGTATGAGGACTGTTTTCTAGATTATTTTACAGTTTCTAGTGTTCTTTATTATTTTATTTCCTCTAAGCACCTCGAAGTCAAATGTTAGCCTCTTAATGGGGAGGATCTCTTAATGTAAACGAACGCTCAATAAATGAAGTCGGCAAGATTTGAAATTACGTTACGTGATTTATTACACGTAAGCAAATGTTTTTAAAGTTGTAACAAAGATAAATATTCAAGTTAATCAAATTTTGTATGCGCGAAACTATATCATACAGGTATAAAGTTTTGCTGTGACTTGAATTTGCTATTAGAATTTACGATAAATTCACCGCAAAGTGAATTACATTTTAGTTTCGTGTTTTATTTACAAACCCATTTTACATATTTTGTTAGATATCTTAAACTGTCGACATGTGTCTAAAAAATTAAAGAAAAAAACAACATGAGCATACTTCAATTATAACCAGTGCGACAATAGAGGTTAAAAAATGTGGTGGTTTTTCATTTTACTTTTTGTTATAGCACATACAGGAAGTTGGATCTTGGTCGTTTCATCATACCCAAAGGATATGAAACTTTTATCAGCATTTTGATTGTTTTTGCGCACTTCAATTTCAATTTCTTGAACGAAATTATTTCCACGGTTTAAACAAATAGAGTCACAGTCTCATCTACGTTCAGGTTATATGCAATTTGCTGAAGTATTATAGAAATTTCATAACTAAAATATACATTAAATTAGATGTTTTTAGATTTCGTTGCAACCAGGTGCAAGTTGCATAAAGTCCAATAAGTTCTGACCAAACTTAAAATCCCAAGACCCCAAATATTGTTCATGTGATTTCAGAAATGCGGTCAAATTTCCAACAACTTACTTTAATTTATTGTACATGCAATTCAAGTTTTGTTAGTTACGGATTATGGCATCAACCAAAGTGATAAAAAATATATAATGTTGAATTTATTCACTCTTTTCCCTGCAACATATTTGCCTGAAGTCTAGTCTCGATAAATATTTATTAATCCTTTTACAAAAATCAAAATTATTTTGTATAACAATGAACCGGTTTTAAATTAATATGCATACAGCATTCTACTTCAGTCATTTAAAATCCGCCAGTAAAATTGATCTGATATGTAAAGTATTCAAGCTGAAAGCAATCAACAGTTGATATTAATGTGAAATTTCTTTAGACAATTCAATATTCCATTGTTATAACTGAGTTCGCGTATCTTAAAAATCAACTAAACTAAAAATTAATTTGAGCAAATGTTGTTCGAAGAATATTGAAGGTGATGATTGAGCATTTAAATTTCCAATTCGTTGTGCGCGGTCGTCGTTTTTGGAACTGACTTCTTTCAGTCAAGTGCGTTGTGTACGCTTTATTATTACTCGGTCGCACTTACTTGTTCAACAATAGGTCGTGGCTAAGTATTTCCTCATCTGTAAATTGTTAACTGTGTAGTTGAATTGTGTAGTTGAACTTTCTTGATTTTATTTTTAAATTGTATTTAAATGTATAATCATATTCCGTAGATATGGAGTTCGATTATAATTGTTGCGCATGGAAGCAATCAATACGGTGATTCCTGTACATTGGTAATGGGATTATTTGAAATATTCAAAATATATCTGTGCAACAACTGAAAAGGTCTATATGACCTAAAAGCTAAAGTTCAAAATAATGCATTTAAAAGAATCATACAATCTACTATAAATAAAATAACAATATTTTGATATATCTAATTTAAATCTGAACTACTTTGTATACGTTCAATTTTTTGCATTATTCTGGTGAAACTAAAGGCATTTCATGATAAAATAATTATTTGGAAGATCGCTAGACTTCAAAGCGAGCTCGGAACAGTTTCTCTCGTGTCATAAAATTGAGTTATTCTTTAAGGAGTGGATTTTATTAAATTTGTATTCTAAAAAGACATCAATATTATTAAATTACCTATACGTTGTTAAATAATTTTAAACGCTCCCTACTTGTTTTATAACTTTCTTTTGGCGTGGGAGGATTTAAGATTTGAACAACTGCTTAATTTTTAATTATATCAATATATTATATAATTATAAAAAATATCCAATTATATACACATTTGTGTACCCTTAATGTAATTTGCGTTTGACAGGGTGGTTCCTGCACGGTAGGTGATTTATTTAAGTGTTTTTGTGGTTGCATTTATTAAATAAGCATATGAAATATTAAGAAAAGCGCGAAATATTTATTTTTTGAAATAAGATATACGTACTAATTTAGTTTTTGTAAATAAATTGATATTTTTTTTGTAAATTAAAGTTATAAACAATCTTAAAATATTAAAAAGTTAAAATTGGATGGTAGTTTATCTAACCTAACCTTTCTCCCGTGTTACAAATACGCGAAGTTGGTCACGAGTATGCGGCAAAAAATTAATTTGTTTTGGTTTTGTGTGTGCCACTGTTTTGATCGATTGATATGGATCCAAGCACCAATCAACAGTAAGTTGATGATTGGCACGCGGTTATTGGCTTATCGCATAAATAATGAGGTTATATTTTCATTTTTTTTTAAATTTTAGTTTTGAAAATATGTACGTGTTTTCAAACTTCTAAACCACATATTCTCACACATGCTGCAGTTAATTATTTATTTGTATTTATTACAAAAAAAATGTTATCAATTTAAATTTTGTTTGTTTTTTATTTTTCTGAAAATGTATTTTTGCCTAAACTAATCTTGTGGTCGACAAAGTATATAAAAGTTTTGCCATAAAAATTGCAGTTAATTTTCTATTTGAATTTACATAAAATTAATAAAATTGAACAATGTCTAATTAGTTCATAAAATACGAATGAAATGGCAACACGGCGATTTGAAAACCCACACATAAATTTATCAAGAAAAAAATTAATTTAATTCATATTAATTATTAATTATTATATAATTAATTCTGTGGTAATATCAAATTTATGAATAATTTTCAGCACCCAATTGAAGGTGAAATAGCACTCTCTATCTAAGAATTATTAAACACTAAAAAAATCATTTGAAAATGCAGGTTACTTTATTAGATAGGTTGCATCGTTATACGATCGGATGTCTAGCCAATAAGCGTTTAGATGAATAAGCGCGCTGAAGCGCTAAGATGAAGATGCTACGTCACGCAGATGGCAAATTCAAATTATTTGCAGTACTTACGGTCAATTATATAGATCTACATTAATAGTTCTGTTAAAAAAAAAACTAACAGAAGTAAGTATGAAATAAAAATACCAATAAGTAACATGTGATATTTAAAATGTATTGTAACGAAATAAAAAAATAAATCACATAAATTAATATTTTTTTTTATTTTTGACCTTTTGGATGCAGATGAAGATGACTGCTCTTGAAAAGGAAACCCTTAATCTACGAAATGATTGTAATAAATCCGTGGGGACGTCCATTTTTCTTGAAATAAAGTTTATGGTATTTGCGACAACTTGCTTTTTATTGTCAAATGCGTTTTTATGGAGTCTGCAAAAATAATTCTCCATTTTTTTCCGCATTTATCCAATCTTCAGAGGGTTGAGTGAGTCCTCTAAATGAAAGATTTTACAGCCAAGAAGGCATATCATATGTGTGGAGTTCCAAATCTCGCCGCTTCTCAGTCACATACGTGTATTGCCGAAATTCAGGATACTTCTTTTTATGTTTCCACGCTAAATAACCAGCTATGTATATTAGGCCGTTTTTTTCACACATATGCTTAGTACTTGATGCTATTGAAGATAAACTGCTTGAAATTATTGATTTAAAATTGATTTCTATTTCCTATAGAATCGGAATTGCTTCTTCGATGTGAACTACAACATGAGCTTGTTTAAGGGCAGTGGCCAACAAATATTCTCTTTGTCCTTTCAAAGTATCCAAAGAAGGCAAGTTTTTATTTGCACTACTTTGAAGCATCCCTGGATTTTTTCCTAACATAATCAGTCTAATTCTGTAGATAGCGTTAAGAGGGAAAGGATGATCATGTAAATCATCTCTGATCCTAAACTAAAAAGTAAATATAACTATATTTTTACATAGTATAATATTTTAATTGCAACATAATATACCTGAGAAAAAAAATTCTAAACAATCTTGATTTCGACGATGGATCAAAATAAATGAAAAACAACCAATTTGTTTTTAAATGAGTGTAGAGACTTTAAAGAGAATTAGTAGATATCAAGACTTTTTTTTCCGTGCATAACATGCCAGAGATAGTTCCTATATTTTTTCTAAGACATCATTTTATTGGCCTAAACATACCCCATAAGGTTTATTTAAAGATAAAAATACAGAACACGTGTAACTTCATGACATCAAACCAGTTATTCATAAGTTCCAAAAAAAATTCCACATTTTTAGCCAAATGTTTATTTTGGCCAGGTAAGTATTGTTTTAATGCCGTTGCGGTCAAATGATAACACCAACTTCACTGCCAATTTTACATTTTGTCTTTAGGTTTTTTTTTACAATTTAAATGCAGTCTACATAATTTATGGCAAGAGCTAACGTCTGTTTGGGAGAGTTCTAAAAAAAAAATTACAGGTTCAACATTAATACAAGTTCCATCTTTTAAAATAAAACCAGTGTCCAGAAACTAATTTCTTAATAACTTTAAAAGATGTGGAACAGCAAAAAAAGATTGATTTTTCTGTCACCGATAATTATAAAAAGTATGTTACGGTGTAATGTTCAAAGTATTTTATAAGACTTGATTGCCACCTCCACAGTCTGACACACATGCCACAACACGATACTTAATTTTATGAAGACGTGATATTAAATCGTCCAAAATTTCTTTTGTCACTTTTTGGTCGAAAGCAATATAAATTGGTTGTTTTCAATTATCAAAAACATCACGAGCCTTACCACTTTCTTCTGATCATACTCGCATAAGGATATAACCTAAGGTAAGAGAAATAGCTTATATATGTCGCACCCACTTAGTGTAATTGTACTATTCATGAAGAAAGTATCCACTTCATGAACTGGAACCAGATTGTGTAAGTTTTTTTTTTTTTCATCATGTGGACACTTTTTTTGTCCAATTCATAAAGTGGTTAATCCGTTTTCTCCACTTTATGAAGTATTGTGAAATTACACAATCTATACATTATAATCATCCACTTCATCAACTGGAAATTTATATTTGTACACTTTGCGAAACATTATCAACGATTCACTAAATGGACATTTACTAGTATCCAGTTAGTGTAGAAATTGTTATTGTACCGGCGAGTTAATCTCAACGTTACCACAAAAATGTTCTCAATAAAAGACAATTTTTATTCAATACTTAATGCACACTATTGCGAACAACCAAACAAAAAACCGGAGCAGTTATAAAAGAAATTCAACATGCTAAAATTAAAAAGTAAGAACCTACTTATGCTAACTTAACTTTTTTTCATTATTGTTAATATTTAAATCAGCAAGTTTAAATAAAAGATACTTTGATCTCGACTTTTTTTTATATGATTGTATTCGCAGTGGTTCTTGTATTATTATTTAATAATATATATTTGCAATTATATTTTTGTATTAGTGTGTACCCGTAGTAAAATAGAAATAACGAAGTAATACATCTTTAACTTTTGGGAGTTAAGTCGTCGGTACAATAAATCTTTCTACATCAATTGGATACTAGTAAATGTCCATTTAGTGAATCGTTGATAATGTTTCGCAAAGTGTACAAATACAAATTTCCAGTTGATGAAGTGGATGATTATAATGGATGTACAGATTGTGTAATTTCACAATACTTCATAAAGTGGAGAAAACGGATTATCCACTTTATGAATTGGACAAAAAAAGTGTCCACATGATGAAAAAAAAAATACTTACACAATCTGGTTCCAGTTCATGAAGTGGATACTTTCTTCATGAATAGTACAATTACACTATGTGGGTGCGACATATATACTAAATATTCTTAAGAAATTTTAAGTATTTAACTTGACTTCATCATATGATAACGTAGCCAATTTATTAAAATCCGGTTTTGCTCTTCCAGCAGCATCCATTACATTTAAAACGACTTTTAAAACGCCACTTCTTAAATTTATGTGCTGTGCCCAATGTTGTAGGGTAAATATTCTTGCTTTTGATCATTTGTCCTGTGTCCATCTGGCTTTACACTTTTTTTTAGTGCAGTAGCTATTTGATTTGCACTAAAAAAAGGCTTTGACTGCTACTGCAGCCTTCTACGATTTACATAAACATGATTGTTTTGTTTTGAATCAAGAATATGATGTATTGGATACAAACAAATAGCTGGATTATATTAAAATGTTTGTTTAGAATTGACTTAAAATAATAAAAATAAAATAAAAGTACCTAATAACTAAAATAGCATAATTTACCTTGAAAAATTATGCACAGAACACCAAACAATCGTAGAAATTTAATATATTACTACTAATTAATTTACTTTAATGAAAATAGCACTCGAAAAGAAAGTAGATATATTGAATTTTGCTGCTTGACTAACACATTGCCATCTCAGCGACGTCACAGAAATGGCGTCTCAAATTCGTTCAAAATCGTAAATGATCGTTAGACAGTTTCGATGCAACCTATCTAATAAAGTAACTTTGTAATCGGATCTTAATCGTTGAATTCATGGTCAACTCAATTTTAACGCAGCCTTCATCTATGGCTACTATTTGGCAAGTATTATGACGTACCGGATTTGTTTGATTATTATCGTGCACTCGAATTTTGGACCTATTCCATTGCACTAAAGTAGTTATGTGGTTGCGACTAATTCAACTTATTGCAATGCGTACCTAATTTAATTGATAAATGTGCAACTTTTGTATGAAGAAAATTAATCATTTCTACTCCTATGACACGAGGAGTGTTTCATGTATTTGCGCACTGGTAGACCCGAGCGTCGTAGTACTTTTGGAGGTGGTGTACCAAGGTACAAATGACTTTGCACTCGTACCTCGGTACACCACTTCCAAATTTATGGAACTTCAAGCAGAATCACTTTCCCAGTCATAGTACTTGCCAAATAGAATTTATTTTCGATTTGATCTACATATTTTACAACACCTTGCATCAAGTAAGAATTGCTAGGAATGTCATGTTTATATTTGTGGATAACCAACATGTACCGTTTTGAGCTGCGTATCCAACATAAACAGATTTATTAATCGAAACAAAGTACTTTATTTGCAAATCAGTATTATCGGTGTTTTTGTCCATTAGCTCCTCAACATCGTCCTCGCCTTCACCAGCATGAGTTAATTGTGAAAGGCTTCCGTAGGGTTTCACCAGCACCTCTAGCGATTCTTTATACTCGTTGAGATCCAGGAAGAAGGCTTGCCGGTCGACAATTCCATGCTGTGGATTTGCTTCGGGAAATTCTCACTGTGTAAGATCTGCTGTAATACGTTTATCAGATTTTTGGTCATGCCAACCTCATCGAATTCGGTGAGGTGCCCTTCCATATCATCGTTCAACTCGACTAATTCGTTAGGGTCGATATTTTTGTTCGAGTTCACGGGGGCTTCGTCGCCTTCTTGAGTCTCCCCGTTTTTATTGTTTTTTTTTTCGCCATTGCTGTGGTTCCGGACTTTATTACAATTTTCCAAGCAACATAAGTTTTATTGAACAGCGCTTCAAGAAATACTGACTGTATTTCGAGATATTCGAGATAGGTTTAGGAAACTGTTAATTCGCTTTGGTGTTTCTTTATAGAAGTAGTGCAATACAGGACTAAGTAAAGTTACTACTCTAGTTCTGGTCTAGTCTGATGCAAGGTGATTGGAAGAAGATGATTTCTCCAATGAGTCTGACAGACTGGATCATAGTATCTTGATTTTCAAGTTAAATAGCACGGGGCTATCGTTGTCGCTGTTAAATTTCATTAAATTCTACTTTGCAAACCGATTCCAATTTGTTCAATGTCATGGATTCAGTTCATTTAAATTTAAGCAAGCATTTGGAGTTCCGCAAGGCTTCATACTACGTCCTTTACATACCTTCTATATGCTAATGACCTAAAAATATTTTCTGTAAATCAGAATGCGCCTGATTTTGCTATACTGTATGCTAATGTAAATTTCCGTTCAGTCGTGGTGTTCACTACATAGCTTGCTACTAAATATTAGGTAATGCACTGTAATATCCTTGTCCAGATCATTGCATCTCTTTCTTCACAACAACAGACTTGCTGAAGTACTCCTTGATAGGCCGCTTGGGATACTCGATTTAGGGGTAACATTTGATCCCAAACTATCGTTTTTACCGAATATTCCATCCACAGCTTCTGCTGCAATTACCCAATTTGTTTATATTTTTCGGAATGCAAGCAACTTTGTTGACTTTGACTCATTGCGTATCTGGTATTGTGCACTTGTTCGGTCCAGGCTGGAGTACTGTTGTTGTATCTGGTCATTTTTATATCTGGGACATAAGGCTCAGCTTGAAAAAGTTCAGCGCAAATTCCTCAAAATTTTAGTTTTTTGAGCCACAGCAGTTCATTATCCTTGAGGTATACCTCATGCAGAACCATTGCACCGGTTTCAAATTGATAGCCTTGATAAAACTTCTGTTTCTTCGAATATTGTAATAAAGTCGGCAATCACAGCAATGGCGAAAGAAAACAATAAAAACGGGGAGACTCGAGAAGGCAACCAAGGCCCCGTGAACTCGATCGAAAATGTCGACGCTAACTGATTAGTCGAGTCGAACGATAATATGGAGCTCCTCACCGAATTCGACGAGGATGGCGACATGACCGAAAATCTGATAAACTTATTAGAGCCGATCTTACACAGTGAGAATGTTTGCTAAGCAATTTCACTGCATGGAATTGTCGACCGGCTTGTCTGGGCACCTGAAATGCAATTCGACCAAGAAGCAAAAACAGTTCAATATATTGTGAATCAGAATTTAAATGAATACAACCTGCGCAAATTTTCGTCGATTATGAAGGCTATCAATTTTAAACCGATGCATGCGTTCTGTATGAGGTTTACCTCTAGGCGGGTAAACTCCTGTGGCTCAAAAAACTAAAATTTTGAGGAATTTGCGCTGAACTATTTCAAGCACAGCCTTATGTCCTAGATATAAGGGAGACCGGATACAACAACAGTACTCCGGCATGGACCGAACAAGTGCAGAATACCACATGCGCAATGTTTCAAAATCAGCAAAGTTGCTTGCATTTCGACGAATATAGCTAAGTTGTCTAAATGCGGCACAAGCTGTGGTTTGAATATGCGGTGAAAACGATAGTTTAGGATCAAATGTTACCCCTAAACCGAGTATTCTAAGCGGTCTGTCGAGGATTACTTCAGCAAGTCGGTTGTTGTAAAGAAAGGGTGCAAGGATCTGCAAAAGGATATTACAGTGCATTTACTAATATTTAGTAGTACGCTATGTAGTGAACACCACGACTGAACGGAATTTATATTAGCATACATTATAGCACAATCAGGCGCATTCTGTTTTACAGGAAATATTTTTAGGTCATCAGCAAATAGAAGGTAAATAAAGGACGTAGTATGAAGCTTGGGAAAAAACCGTGAACTCAAACGAAAATGTCGACGCTAACAAATTAGTCGAGTTGAACGATGATGTGGAGGGGCTCCTCACCAAATTTGAAAAACCTGGCCACATGACCAAAAATCTGATGAACGTATTAGAACAGATCTTACACAGTAAGAATGTTCCCGAAGCAATTCCACACCATGAAATGGTCGACCTGCCAGCCTTCTTCCAGGACCTTAACGAGTATATAGAATTGCTGGAGGTGCTAGTGAAACCCTACGGAAGCGTTTCACAATTGACTCATGGTGGTGAGGGCGAGGGCAACGTTGAGGAGCCAATGGACAAAGACACCGATAATACTGATTTGCAACTAAAGTACTTTGTTTCGATTAATAAATCTGTTCATGTAGCCCTAATTGTTAAGTTTTTTTGTTTGTCGCAGCACATCCTCTCACCCATGCGGTAGTTGGTTGTAGTTTTTCGGCAGAGTTTGCAAAACACCCTGTGGCCCTGCTGCAGATCTTTCTGCTGCAGATTCTTCGATTTAGCATTTTTCTTGCGATTCGATCGATTTAGCATTGTTGTTAATTATTATGACGATTCGAAACTCAGATGATCACACTTTTTCTATCGTAGAAATGCGTAATAAATCGCAATCTTGATCAAATTAACTTACATCGCAAGCAATGGCCCAAGTGGTTGGAAAGTTTAGTGGGTTAATTTTTTGCAGTGGGCCTAAGAATAAGGAGGGAAAGAACACACGTTGCCGCATATTTCAGATAAATATAGCAACAATTTACGCATTAATGGTATTAAAGCACGTAATGATCAAATGTTAGAGAAGGTCTAAACCAAAGTGTTACATCAAATAAGTTGTTGCTCCATAATGGGTCAGAAATTTCGAGAATAAAAGTGAGATAGTTTGTGATACTATGGAAATATTTGATGCCAATTTGTTTGATTAGTTCTGGATCCTTTATTACCAACGTAGGTGCATAATATTGATATATTCCACTGATTATTTTTTGACGTTTTTATTAACCAATCAAATCGCAGTGTTTTTGATCATGTGATTAATTCTATCCAATCATATCATTATTATAGTGGGAATGATGTGTCTACATTATTTTCGCGAGAATAATTTCTGTACATTGTTTTTGATCATTTGTTTTTGACATTTTTATCGTGTGATTGTCATCAATCGTATCGTAAATCTTAAAACATGAGCGAAAAACGTTTTACTGGCGAACAGAAGAATATGGCATACCGAACAGAAGGCTTATGGTTTTACCGAACAGAAGAATATGGCAAAATCTATCACTTATGGACAAAGCGTTTATATCATTGCGTTTTCAATGTTCAGAACTTTAATGCAGCATAAAGTTTCTTTATTTTTCATTCATTTAGTTTATAATAGAAAAAATAAATTTAAATTTAAATTAAACATGTTTTGTAGTTTCTATTGGTTTGTCAAAAAATAATCTTCCGAATACAACTCAAGAGTTCAATAAATTAGAAAATAATTTGACAGATAATTGCTCAAATTGCTCAAAGTTTTCGCAAATCTGTCAAATTATTTTCAATTTATTTTCACTCTCTTGTTATATTACTAATGAAAATACACATATTAAAAATAAATAAAAAAATAGTTTAAAAGTAGTCAAATGGATCTTACCTAACATCCGGTACCAAATTTTGAACCCATAATTCAATCTCAGCAATCTCACCTTGATTTTTCCAGTATTTCAAAGGTTTGGATAAGTAGTAATATACTTGTCCAATTACAACAAAGCCCAAAATAATGGACGACAAATTTTTGCTGCTTGTTTGCCCCAATGAATAGCAGCAATTGATTCACCTAATCTAGTGTAACCTTTCTGACCCAGGCCATTTCATTCCTCGTAAGAGAATGGATCGTAGACTAGTTTTCTCCGGAGTCAACAAAGTTCTGCGCAGGTTAGGAGGGAATGAAAACACTCTGGTTTGATTTAATACATATATTGAGATACCAACAATACACACATTAAAAGCGTTATTACATGTACAACTACAATAATAGGATAGTGTGATGAGTAGGAAAATTGCCTGTTACTGTCAACAACCTATAGAGTTATAAGGATCACGACAAAATAGCTATTAGTTTATAAAGAAATAATTAATACAATGACATAAAGAACATGAACGGACAACATAGAATATACAAACACTAATCAGGAATCTAAAACTAGAAGCAGTAATTGTCTGAGTGGGAATTCGACGTGTAGGTATGCAGAAACTTAAGTATTACACAACAGATTTCCGACAAACATACAGAAACTTAGGTATTACAGCGACCGCATGAATGTCGTATGGTGAGCATGATTTAGATCAGCATAGTTCTAATTTTGACAAATAGACATTCGTACAACTACTCCTGCTTATCCGAGACAACAGTGTCAGCATAGCACATACGCGTTTTCCTATAATTTAAATATGACACTTCTACAAACCAGCACACAACTCAACCACTGACACATTAAGTCGGAAGAAAGAGATAAGATAGAATAGATACATTTAAATAAATCGAATCGTTTCACACTTGGTATACGTAAGTGCTCTACCAGACCGTCTGCCTTCAAGGGTAATAATGTTTTTACCACAGATCGGCGGGTAGATAATCACAACAATACATGAAGAGACCAACGACACACTGGGGTTAACTGTGCAGTGCCCCAGCAGACCGTCTGCCTTCAAGGTGCATTTGGCACACAGATCGGAGGCTGGGATAATACAATTGACGCAACACACTGCTGTATACGAGGCAGTGCTCTACCAGATCGTCTGCCTTCAAGGGTATGACTTTTTTTACCACAGCTCGATGGGTAGATATCGAATAGTGAAAAGAAAACATACATATTATATAAATTGAAGGATATATAGAAACAGGTAAATCGTCAGTGTCAGTGTATATGTCAGTGCTCGAGTCGACGACAGGTGTGAAAAGGGGCCATATATTTGTATTAAGTTGAATTACTAATTATTTCGGTAACTACCACGTAATCGGAACATTAGCAGTTGTACGGCCTCTCATGTCATTCCTATCATGTACCTGAAACACCATCCCTTGTACCATAGCTCGCCGAGGGCATGTTGTTGTTGGTGGGTTCGAGGGGAGAATCCGGCTATATTAGATAAAAAAGAAAATTATTATTAGTAGGTGCCTTGAACGTTGATGTAGAAGAAATTATATCCGTGTTTCGGACAACGAACGCGGCTTAAAGATAAGCTTAAAACGAACACGCCCAGACATTATTGTCGAGTTGTTCGTCCATTTTTGTTAGTGAGGGCAGAGCTGAAATGGATCGTTGTCATCGAGAAAATAGCTATAATTTAAAGGAACACAATATTGGTATTGCGTGCTAAAGGTGGATAACGTCAGTGTGGGACACGTAGAACAGCCGCCACATATTCCCCTTACGAGGTACACGAACAACTGTCTCGTATTCCGCTGACGTAGGAAGGAACAATCTATCGACACGTATTCCCTTTACAAGGTACACGATCAGGTTGTTAGGCGGCGACCTCATACTTACTGCTTTTGGTTCCAACGGTAGCCACGAACAATGTCAACGTATTCCCCGTATAGAGGTACACGTACATGCCACGTAGCCCGTCAGAACCGCCAGCTGACGCTCCCCGTCACTTCTGGACCAATGTAGGTGGCAGGTCATCTGGAGTCCATAGGAAAATCCAAATCCAATCCTGAAAATTAGATATCGGGTCTCCCAGCCTTAACTTACCATTCTAGTGTATTTTCTCAGCAGTCTAAGACGTATACTAATGGTGAAGTTCTTACCCTTCGGACTAATTGTCTTCTGGTTTTATCAAATTACAAGTTTACGTCGCCGCAGCATACTAGCGGTGGTGACATCTGGCGGCTTATTGGTGTTCTACTTATTCTCGATCGCAACCATTAATGCAGAAAACTACTTTAGCTTTGGCTCACCACCGAGAGGGTTTCACTAGTCTAGTTCTAGTTCGTTGGTCTTCTAAGTTGCCAACATTTATGATGAATTATTTAGACTTACAAATACTTTATTAACATTTGCTTTTTTAAAGTAAAATCATGTATTCAGTTGTAAAACATCATCATCAATAAAATAATAATTTATTTAGTACCTAAACCGTTCTCTCTTTTTAAGAATACGATTGCTTTGATGATAAGCCGTACCGATTCAGAAGATGGTGAGATATCCTCAATAAGTTTTTGGTTTACCAAAAAAATAGATCAGGTTTCTTATCTTGCGGGAACGATTCAACTGGTCATTTCAAATACTCAAACTCAGTTTTGCCTTTTTCCAACAACTAAAAAAAAAAAATTGAAAAAGATTTTGGAAGATCGCTTTCAATGCTTTTTAATATATACAAAGCATTGAAAGCGATCTTCCGGAATTTAATATACTAATATACTATAATACAAAGCATTGAAAGCGGTTTTCCAGAATTGTTATCAATTTTTTTTCTAGTTGTTGGAAAAAAACAAAACTGAGTTTGAGTATTTGGAGTATTCACTAGAGCCATTTTCTAACGAATGTGCACTTTTTGGCCGCGGATAATTCGGTACATGGGCACAGTTGGGAGTTGCTTTTTAAAGTGAGAGAACCATTCAGTTATCGATCATTATACTGGGTGGAACTCATTTCCCGAGATTCTTGTCCACAGCCTTTGTCCATTGTGGGTTCATCCTTTCCACGTTTATCCATTGCGGGTGGTTCCACTGCGGAGACTCCCATTGTCCACTGCGAGTTTGTCTATTAGGCGTTTCTCGATTGCGAGTTTGTCCATTGCGGGTTCGTTAATTACGAGTTCGTCGATTGTGGGACTCGATTATTCGCTACATCTACCATCCACAATGAAGTTAAGTAATACCAACTACAGCTGATGTGGTTCCTCTTGCTTTGCCTAATCCAACCATCCGGCTCGAAGGACCATACACTTTTTGGGGCTTAAAGAGTACTCTAGGGCAGTGCACTAGATCACTGTTTGGTTGATTGGATCAAGCAGCGAGGCTCGATGCAACGCGTGATGACAATTTCAGTTTAATTCGATATGATTACAAAGTAATGCGGTAATCATAAAAGTAGCCGTTTCTTTTAGATAAGATTACGGTTATACACAAGTACACGTATCTTATTGATAAAATTGCGGTTTTACACAAGTACACAATGTCGAGACAAAATTTCGATAGTTTCACGAACCATCTCACCTTTACTCTCGAAGATTCTGACCTATTATGCGGCAGTAAGTAATAGTTTATTATGTAATCAAGAGTACATAATTGGAAAGAGTTCGATTCAGGAAGCGGTTCTCCACTCTTCCAGTTTTAAAAACGTATTATAAGTTTTTTGGCAATAAAAACTAAAATATAGATAAGAACATCTATGTAGACGAGAAACCAAAATTATAAAAATATAATAGTGTAAACTACTTTCCAATAATGATTTAAACTTTATTATAAACGAATATATATATATATATATATATTCGTTTATAATAAAGTTTAAATCATTATTGGAATAGTATATTACAACCGAGTTGGGAATGATATTCATTACAGCCGAGGGCTAATATCTGACCGAGAGGCGAAGCCTCGAGGTCAGATATAAGCGCGAGGCTGTAATGAAATTCCCACCGAGGTATGTATACTATTTTATTCACAATCGAACAATTTATTATCAAAAAAATAATTAAAAATGTATGAATAAAAACACATTTTCGACCTCGTTTTCGACCGTGGTGGAAATGCATTTTTCGATCAGCAAATCTGGAGTGAAATTGCAGTTGTCAAAACTCCAGTTCAAAACAAAAATACAGTGTTGCGTGTTGTTTTTTACGATAGTTCATTAATTTGTTGTGCTGTTGGACTAGATTAATCTTTAAATGTAATTAAAAGTGTGGAAATAGCGAAATACATTAAATACTTGTGTAAATTCTACTGTTGCAAGTGTCAAACAATCATATTTATTATTTGACAGTATTACGAACCTAGGTATGTAATGTTCAACTTCCCGACCTCTAAATCGTTGGTAATCACAACATTACAATAACGATTATGAATAAAGTAGTTTACACTATTATATTTTTATAATTTTGGTTTCTCGTCTACATAGATGTTCTTATCTATATTTTTGTTTTTATTGCCAAAAAACTTATAAT
>OY744571.1:2323715-2453765 GCA_963556235.1 Cryptophagus acutangulus
GGGTCAAATTTATAATAAGAGCGCCACCCCTTTTTTGTGACCCTACTTAGTTTGACCGAAACCCTACAATACAGAAAAACGGGAAATCAGATGTTATAATAAACAGCGAATTGATCCCAAAAATAATTATATTAATTATCAAATAAGTCACAATACTCAACTGGACTAACCAGGTGATCACACAAAAAACTGATAGTGCAGAATTTATGAAGTGATTTGGTAAAGCAAGTACGTAAACACTCCGTGTACAAATAATCAGATTACGACAAATTAGCTATGTCAATTGTTCGACTCCCGTCGAATAAAGTGCACCTTACCCGTCGTTTACCGGTTTAAATGTATTATCGTTGCGGGCTGAAGGCCCATATACCCAAATAGTGCGATATGCTCGACTCTCGCCGAATAAAGTGCATCTTACCCGTCGTTTACATGGTTAAAGGTTGTCGAACCAATAGAGAGGCACAGAGCCAGTACAATACAATTAAATCACTTATCGTTATTATCGTCGGAGTACGGCTAATGCCGAGATTGTCGTCGGACCCAAGTTTACAGTCCAGGTACTCGATTTAATGCCCCAAATCCCGAGCGAATTTCCCACGTCCAAGAGACCAAATCGGGAGCGATTCCTCCCAGGAAAGAAAAAGTGAAGTCCAAACTTAGCCAGTTTGCACGGCGAACCAAAAGTTACGAAAACGACCGTCTAAAACGGCCAAATCGATAACGCTCTCACAGCTAAAAGGTCGAACCAGAGGAGTTAGAGTGATTCTATTTCATCAAAGATTTACTTACCAAACCAAGCCGGAGTGCGGTTCAAAAATCCCACTGGACAGCCAAATATCGCGCAATTGTAAATTTAAGCAATAAAATCCGACAAATGTCGAAGCACAAAAATTCACTTAAATGACATGATATTACAAGCAAGACCAGTGGATGCTTTTTCAATAAATCCGCAAAATGCATCTGCTTCACTTGAAGACTAAACTTTAAAAGAGCTCCACGAGGCCGGATATTAATGAACTAAAATGGCGTCCCGTAGTAACCTTTGACTCGCACCCGTTCGGATCGGTGGCAATTTCTAACTTTAAACCCATGACCTCTAGTTCTCCTCTTCGCGTGACAGACGTCGAACGATCGCATAAACAAACAAAATAAAGTGCAAAGTTTGGTGTTTCCGACCATTCCGCTATATCCACAGCACTTAAGCAAATTCCAAGGTAAATGGCTAATTACATCTATCTAAATTACTCAAAATCGATCAAACTGGCTAAATCAGTGCAACATAACCTCACAACAAATGTAAACATATCCTTATTTTCTAGGTTCCAAAACTAAAAATAAACCATACAGGTGCGTTTCTAAAGCGATTAAATTCTAGGTAAATTGTCGAATATCAATAATAACCAGTTTTATTTACTTTTCTTATTTTTAGGTTCGAATCCCGACAAAAAGATTACGGTTCAAAATAAAACCGTAACATTATATAAGACCATTATAATTAGAATAAATTACATAAATGTATTTTAATCAATAAGTATTTATTTTATCGTTAAGCCACAAAGTAAACAGTGTGTTTACCACGTCACCCATTCTTTATCACTATACTATGCTGTATCTAATGATAGCTTATTACTTGGTTGAAGAACATTCTTCTATAAAACTTCTTGTATGAAGGATTTTAAAATGTCGAAAATCAAAATATTGCTGAATGCAAAAAGTATTGTAATTCAAATAAACTCTGCTCTAATTAATGATAATTTCTATTGTAGATGACACTTTAATTAACCTGAAAAAACTATCGTGGGAATTACTAGGACAATGGAAATTCTTGAAAATTGGTTTATATTTACTTCTAATTTTGCACGGATTTTCAATGTTTTTAGGAATATATTATTGCATACAACTCGGTATGCACAAATTTCTTTTAATATATGGTTCAACGTATGCTAGAATGCTTTACGTAAGCCGTTAAACTTTTTCAATTTCTATTTCTTCTACTAAAAGTGTACAATTTATAGCTAGTTCAAGCAATTCCTTATACTCTAATATATTTCAATCATATTGAAGCGTTTGGAAATGAGTCTTATACTCATTTTTGGTCGGTGGATATGGCAGCCCCTAAATTGCAAAAAAAAAATACACCAAGAATCAAAATATATTCAAATCTTTACAATAATTTGTTTTATAACTGGCGTAATTACGGCAACTTTTCATTTGCCGTTCGATGAAGGTAGAGTCGACGCTTGGATTATGTGCTTGTTTTTTCACAATAATTTCAAGCAATGGGAACCACTATTGAGTTGGTTGTATTTCTTAACATTTCAAGCATTATTTTATCATGCGGGAGCGCAAATTATCGCTGTAATGTATGCTGTGTAATTATTTATATTTCAATTCAATTTGCTTAATCAAGAAATTAAAAATGTTTGCTCTGATTTACGAGAAATTACACCTGAAAATGGAGTAATGCAGAATATTATTAAAGAGCGTTTAGAAATTTGTTCAAAGCACCAAATACATATACGCTGGTAAGAAAAGTTTCTATTCACAAATTTAAGAATTGGATTGTTTTATTAAAAGTAAACTTTTCACTGATTATTCAAATAAATATTGTGTTTTAGGATAGGTTAGGTTAGCTTTTCGCTGAATTACTATGAGGCCTGTTCAAAGTTACAAAAAGGTTACGGGTAGAAACAATAAATAAATAGACATTATGTAAGAGCATGAGCAGATTCTAAAAGGCTCAAGCTAAAATGTCTTCCATTTTTCTATTAGATATTTAGGAAACTACACTGCTCACCTGTTGTCACCCTCTAAAATTTGTCATGATTTTGAAACATAAAAACTTTTGAAAACCACACGGATTTTTATCCATTTTTCAAAGTTTGAAAGTGTCATTCTTTATTTACAGGTCATATTGGTATGACATTTACAAAAACTCTTAAATATTTTTTTTACATGATGGTATACAAAGCAGTGCAAAATTGATCTTAGTTCAACCATTCCCCGTTTGTGTAATAATCTTTTTTCTATGGATTTTAATAAAAGAATCCAAAACTTTAATGTCTCTCCTCGAGATGTTTTTTAGTTATTTTAAAATAAAAGTCCAACAATGAAGAGGTGATTTGTCTTAACAAAAATGGCATGTTAACTGCATAAGTGGACCAACCTTTGTTAGTTTTAAAAATGACTACATATAATTGACCACGATTACTCTTTAAACGCTTTCTTAACAATTGGATGTGCAAGTTGCTCAAATTTATAGGTAAAAAGTCAACAATAAAAAAGTAAAAAATTTAGCAAGCACAATATTTAAAGGTTAAAAAATTTCAATTTTGGTGCTTAATAAATTTTTTTTATGGATTTTAATAAAAAAAATCCAAAAATATGATGTCTTACCTCGAGACATTTTTTATTTTTTTTTAATTAAAAGTCCAACAATGTGTTAGTTTTAAAGATAAGTACCACTTGCATGTACACCTTTAATCTCTGAACGGTTTTTAGTTTTTACCAATTTAAGTGCAACTCGCTCGAATTTATAGGTAAAGAGTCCACAGTATATATTTTTAATGTTGAAAAGCACAACATTTAGCGATTAAAACTTATAAATTTTAAGCATATCAAACTTTTTTCCGAAACAAAAAAGTAAATGCTTGTCAAATTTAAATTGTCATTATTCAAATTGAACAATTTTGTTTAAAAATGCCTCAATTTACGTTTGCAAGGTAATTTGCAGAGGCATCGTGTTCGTACAGTCTCTGAATCGTTGTTTATTGTTTTTTTTTTTAATTTGATTTTTTTTCTTCAATTCGACTTTCCAACTATGGTAGGTTCTTTCAGGTAGTTATAAATGTTTCTTAAAATAGTCAGAAGCAGTTTGCCGGTCTAGGCCGGAAAAACAAACTTTCTGACCGATATAGTGAGGTAGAACATTAGTCATTCCGTATGAAGTCACAAAAAGTATATTTGTTATGTTTTGCTAGAAAGATATTAGCATTTTTAACTTAAGTGTCTCCTTGAATTTTACATATACTATGATTTAATATATTCCATCAGTAACCTTTTTCGTTAACGTAACATTAAACAGACCACACAGAGAGCAACTTCGTTTTGGGCTTGTTAACATTTTTATTTAGTATTTAAATCAATTTTGCAGCGTAGGTAACATCTGTAATAAAATTATGTTTCTGCCTACCTTGACCTTTACTTTGGGTGGTATTTTGATTGTACTTGCAATGTTATGTGATACTACTCTCCAGGTAAGAATGCAAACGCTAAAATGACGTACGATTAGATGCATACACACTTCTGAAAAATCTTGTTCAGGGTGGGGTTTTACTATTTTATATATAGCCGTGAAACCGCTGTATATTTTATATATAGCGGTATATTTTCGTGAAACATAGCTTATATGGGAGTCAGGGAGTTTCTGCTAATTGTTAATAAGATTTTTGTATTAGGCCCAATACCAGCAATGTAAAGGTATTTTTAAACACCCAACAAAACTTTGAACCGGATAAGGCATATTTTAATAGTTGCATTTTTTCACTATTAAAAATTATTAGTTTTAAAGAGTTGAAATTTTGACTTTGTATAACTAATTAATAAAAAATGCAACTATTATATATATGCAAAATATACATCATCCGGTTCAAAGTTTGTTGGCTTTCTAAAAATACTATGATATTGCTGGTACAGTGCCGAATACAAAAACCTTCTTCACAACTAGCAGAAACTCCCTTAGCATATAAGCTATGTTTCACGCAAATCTAGGCGGTTTCACAGGTATATATAAAACAGTGAAATCCCACCCTTAACTATTAATTATTTGGGTACTTAACTTAAAAATTATAAGTACCAATTGCATGTACACCTTTAATCTTTTAACAGAAATCCCACCCTCAACGTATTAATTATTTTGGTACTTTTTTAGAAACACTTATCAAGGAATCACTTAGTTGCAATATCATCACTTGGAATTATTACTGGTGTAATTATTGTCACGTTTAGTTATTTGGGCCAGCACCTAATTGATCAAGTAGAAATTTTGTTTTTAAAGATATTTTATTTGTGTAACTATGTTCCTTTATTAGCAAGTGATTTTATGCAACACTTTATATTTTAAAGTGCCGTGGTACAATTTTTCCCATCAAAATAAAAAGTTTTACATGTTTCTTATTATACAAATGAACGATTCTGTGCGACTATCGAAAAGCCTTTTTGATATAGATTATACTTTAATTTTATTAGTAAGTATTACATTTTTTTGTTTGTTAGTTATTTTAGAATTAAATTTTGACATTTCCTAAATTAAAGGCGGTAGATCTAACGATCGCTAGCCCCACAGGATTTGAATTATTTAAATGTATTTTACTCATTTATTGCAGATTTTCAGAAGAGTATTCGCCGTTCTTTCTGTTTTCTATCAACTTAACAATTAATAATTTTCAAACACTTAATATTAATCAAATAATGCACACAAATGTAAATTGCAATTTAATATTTAAGCTAGGTAATTATAGGACAATTTGTTTGTTTACATTAGAAACAGAATTAGTTTCTCTCAATGCTCCAGTTAAAAAAAGTTAACTCAATTCTGCAGTTAAACTTTGTATTTGTAATATTTCTCCATATTTATCCTATTTGTTACAATAATATCCATTTGGCCTAACTTCACTTAATACTCGTAAGTGCACACTAATTGTCTTTTTTCAACTTTGAAAGATCCCAGTTTTTGCTGGTGGAGGGAGTGTGCTTTTAGAGCTGGTATTAGTATTAAAAATGCAGGGACATAATAATATTCATCAAAAATACCTATCGGTGTGATTGATGGTAAGTGAAGCTGTTTAAATACAATTTTAATATAAGATGTGATATGAAAAAAATCAGATGTCTCGTCCTTATTAAATGTTAAATAATTTCGAATCGAATGTTAATTATTGTTAATAAACAAAAAATTTAATTTTAATGTTAATAATTTAAATTAATAATATGAATACTATAACTAGATTATTAAATAACATATTGAAAACTATATTTAAAAATGAATGCACTGAAAAAACTGAAATCACGGAAAATAGCAAAAAAATAAAACACAATAAATGTACTCAATCTGGCAATGATATGCAAGCACCTGAATGCAACTATCTTGTCTGTTTTCCATCCATAAACAGGCACATTTTGTTTCACACCTGCATTGAATAACTATTTTTTTAATTTTTGGTGTCATTTGATAAAAACTTACTAAACTTTATATTTTTATTTGTAAAAAAAATTATCAAATTAACTCGGTAACTGAGTAAATCAAATAATACCGTGTTTTATGGATGGTACTTGCGAAATGTCCCTAACAGCTTATCAAATGACTGCTGCTCTGCGATTTAAATAATTATAACAAGGGAGTAGTTATCAGAATCGAATAATTTTTTGTTTGTATCATATAGTGTACTTTGTTTAGAACAACATTATCCAAAATTATATAAAACATCTCAATTTATAAAGGTGTGAGAGCAAATGTGCCGATTTATGGATGAAATTGCTGTTTGTAAGATTATTATCGCACTTTATTGCCGATATCAGAGCCATTTTGCCATCTTTAGTCGCATCGTAAAATCATTTACATATTTGGATTCGTTACAAAATTTCCGATGCAGTGGTATAATTGGAAATTAAAAATTCCAATTAATTACGTCCTGAATCAAAATGGGCATTTTTATATAAATTATATTAATCAATTTCCATGCTAGAAAATTGATTAATACTAATGACATATATGTATCGGTAGCTAATGACCCGTATTTTCCAAAACTGCAATTAGTTTTTTTTTCTAATTCATATTAACGAGGTAATTCAAAATGTGCTTTTTTATGGATCGATTTTATAGATGACATCACGCGGGTAAAAGCTAGATAATGTTTATTCTGATTTACAATTTGAATAATAAATTGAAGTTCATTGGACGTCATTTGTTTGTATTTTTAATAGACTATTGCAATGAATATATTGAGATTCTTGATGTCTCTGTACAAACCCAGTGGAGAGACTTTAAGAATCTTAATATATTCATTATATAACTCCACTTTTAGAATATGGACCTCCTAAAACTCAGGCTATTGTAATTTTTATGTTTCTAAAAAAAACCTAAAATTTATGTAGTTTTTGCAAAATTTGGATAATAAAACATGGTAGCAGTCGGGATAGCTTACATCTCGTTTCAATAAATTACTAGTTACGGGAAAAATTGAGGCAAATGCTAGGACGCGATGGTCTCTTCGTGGCGTAAAAATAATTGTAATCGATTAAACCATTTTCTTGAAACATTAATAAAAACCAATTTTTACATTATATTATGATACTCTACAGTGTTTACTATATTCACGTGTTTGCTACATAGTTTTTGTAATTTTTTTTTGCAAGATTATGGAATTTTTACGAAAAAACCACAAAAATTCTTGTACTTTTTATTTACAAATATTATTTTCATTGTGATTTATATAGCATAAACAACTGGTTAACAATTTATTTTAGCTTTATTACGTTGCGGTAATTAATTTGAAATGCCATCAAGTCGTTTGAGTAGCGATAGTCTTAATGCTGCAGTGCGTATGGTACATCAAGGTTCGGTCGTGCGACAAGTTGCAAGAATCAGTAGAGCTACAGAGCGACATAATCAAACCGAAAGAGTAAATTTTCGACACGGAGGAGGTCGTCCATGAGCTACAACACCAGCTCAAACGCGATATTTACAACTGATAGCTCGCCAAAACTGCACCCGGAATGCAACCCAAATTAATAATACCTTACGAGCAGCAACTGGAGTGAACATTTCGACACAAACCGTTCGTAGAAGGTTACATGAATATAATCTGCGTGCCCGAAGACGTGCAACATGTCCACAGTTGCAGCGGCATCATAGAGTTGCAAGAAGAGCATGGGCTGCAGAATATGAAGCTTGGCAAGATAACGATTGGAGAAGATGTCTTTTTGCAGATGAATCAAGATTCACATTATATGAATCCGATGGACGTATTTTGTGTTGGCGCAGAAGAGGAGAAAGATATGTTGAAGCAAACATGGAAGTTCGGGTTGCTTTTGGTGGTGGTGGTCTTAACGTCTGGGGTGGAATCATGTTCAACGGGCGCACGGACTTACTAATTCTTCGGGGACAAACAATGAATGGTCAGATTTATGCAGAGAGAGTGCTTCTAGACATTGTTATTCCTTTTCGAGATAACTTTGGTCCAGAAATGGTTTTCGTTGACGATAATGCTCGTCCTCACAGAGCAAACATTGTGAACGCTACTCTTCAGCACCATGTTTTACCTCAAATGGTGTGGCCTCCAAGATTGCCCGATTGTAATCCGATTGAGCACGTATGGAGTCCCCTTAAGCGACAATTGCTGAAGCATAATCCACCTCCTGCAACATTAAATGACTTGGCAGAAGCACTTTTTGAAGAATGGGAGTTAATTCCTCAAGAATTCATTAACAACCTAATCCACAGCAAGCCTGAAAGATGCAATGCGGTTCGTCTTGCTCGAGGAGGCCCAACCAGATACTAAAAGTATGAATATGTTACTTTTTTGTTGTCTACTAATTGTTTTTAATTTGATTAAGTATTTGAGTAATCTTCAGATTACAACCTACAGATGTAAAATAAAGAAACAAAAATTTGGTTAAGCAGCTATAACTCATTTTTTCTTTAAAAATTGTTTAAACAATCTTTATTCATATACCAAAAACAAACACTTCTGAAAATAAAAAAAAGGAAAATAATTTACATTTATGTTAGTGGTCTACTTCAATTGTTGAGCAGTTTAGTTGAATGAAATAGAAAAACTGTGCCTTATTTATTTGAGTGAAAAAAGAGGCAAATATATTTCAAATACACATGGTCTTGCCCTATTAGTTAATGCTGAAAGAGGTATTTAGCTGGAGTTTTTTGCAATATCAATACTGATTACTAATATTTCATACAATTTTGGCTCAGGTAAATACTAACATATTAAAACTAGCCTTGGAACACTCTCATTATTGGGTTATCAATTTGAAACAAATGTGCAATGTAACTTTAAATTAAAAACATGAATTCTCAAGCAACGCCGGCACAATCAGCTAGTATATAATGTAACTAAAGTGCCAAAAAATGTTGCTTTGGTAAGTTATTGAGTCAATCGAAGTGTGTGATATCGGTTTATCAGTCGATTTTTGTAGAAATCATGTTTGTAAACTTTTCTGGGCGATCCATTGAAGTTGCAAACTGTGCAGAACGTGAAAGTTTTTTTTGAAACTGATAAAAAGCTCTCAAGAGAGCCTTCGTGATGAGACTGTCGGTGTCTTCATCACGCTATATCAATATAAAATGTATATCGACAATATATAAATGTTCACAATTTCATAGAGCTAAATCTGCTAATAAAGTAATTTTGAATGCACAAGTATCTTTGCTACAAATTGTTTGTTGTTGGTTTGATATCAATTTACAACAACTGTAATTATTAGTGTTGCTTATATCAAATTGTTATCCACTATATTGTTATTAAGTGGATATCCAATATTTATCCATTCATTTGTGATCCAATATTTTATCCACTACCGATAAATATTCTATAGACATAATTAAATTACTCAATCTTAGATATTTGTATTATATTATTGATTTCCTAATAATTTATTTTACCTGTGAGAATTTAAACATGTGTGAATATAATTGTTTAGAAGGGGAAAATCCTTTTATTAGAGTATGCAGGCAGCACAATATTGCAGGTTTCTAAGGACACAGCATATTGATCAATTCAGTTGAACCATAAATAAATTATTAAATAAATAACAATAAATAACAATAAATAGAATCAAGTATAAATATGGTAATGCAATATAGTCATAGTGTCAATTAAATAGTTATATAATATAGTGATAATGTCCGTTTCAGTTATTTCATTTAAAACTGATTTATCAAGTTTAAATTCTTCAAAAAAGTCCAGTACACTACGACCTACTGATCCTCTCGCGCCGCCCGAAGTCCGAATACAATCCAGTCTTGTTCGCCGTATGTTGACAAATATTTTTAAGAATAGTGTTGTATGCAAGATTCATAAATTCCAGATTTTTCGTTAATTCTTCAGTCGTTAATTCTTCATTTTGTTTAGCGTTATTAGTTTTGTAGCGAATCGTGGGATCGACAATAATTGTCTTATTTGATTTATTGTAAAATGCAATTATATCACTATATCGGTTTGATCCTGTCTCATCTATACCATGGACTTCTTCGTAGCATTTGAAGCTTTTATTAGTCAAAAGAAGCCATTTGTTCGTCATTTGTTTATGTAGGTGCAAATGAATATAGGTTTCTAGAAAATAGAGGACATGAGGACACAAAAACATTGATTGTAGCTCGATTTTTTATCACTTGTAATCTCACAAGAGCATGAATTCTATCCGGAAATTTTTTTGAGTGCATTTCAACAACGTATTAATCGGCCCGAGTGGAACACGTGGGCCCGATTACGTTGTTGGAATGCACGATAAAAAATTTCCAGAATATGAATTCATGCTCGAGTGCAGATTCGGTAAGAAAATCGCACCAATACACTTACAAAAATTGATCAAAATTCAAAAAAGTTTTTGTTATTTTTTAATCAAGTTGCAATAGAATTGCGTATCAATGCACCGATTGTTGAAAACAAAATACTGAATCTGTTAAAGTAAAAAATGTCGCGGTTTGGAAAACAGTCATTGGATACAATAGATAAAGCTGTGGAAGATACGGTACCAAACAATACTAAACGAAGCAAATCTTCAGTCTGGAGTCAGTTTAATTTTTTTAGTTTACTTATTTTTTTTGTATCTAGTTCTAATTAAATTATAATTTACAAAAATATTTATTTTGACATTTGTTTTGACATAAAAATTTCCGCTGAAATTTTCTACTGCTTGGTGTAGTAAGATAAAAATTTTTGTTGTTACCATGGTAATTTATTCAAATGCAACGTTTCTATTGGTCGTAAATTAGTACGGTGCGATTTTCACATGTAATACCATAAGTGCACAAATTATTTCCAGAAAATTTTTTTAAGCTCACGAATGCATTAGTTGGCGTGGAAATCTGCCCGAGTCGCAGACGAGGGCAGATTTCCTCACGCTAACTAATGCATGAGTGTAAGCGATAAAAAATTTTCGGAATTAATTTTTGTACGAATGGTATTCGGTAAGAAAATCGCACAACTCTTAATTGATGTTATATTTTATAAAATATTTAATAAATTATAATGACATTTTACTACTAGATATTTCCATTCTACATCTATCTTAGTTTTTCATCTATCTTACTCGACTTCCACTTCTGCTTCCGTTGGAAACCAACAACAAACTACTTACAATCACTGTGTTTTTAATTTTAATTAGTTTTTCTGATATATTTGTTGGATTCATTTAATGTTACCAATTTTTCCAATAAATTAATTTTGACAACACCTTTCATTGTGACATCGGAAATATTTTAAATATTTCCAAAATATTTCCAAAAAATATTGATGTTGATCAATTGTAACTATAGCAACAAGCATAAATGCGGCCATTCTATTGGTTGCTTAAATAGTTGTGCGATTTTCATTGAAATGTTTCAAAACCCAACTATGTATTTTTAATTTGTTTGTGCTGCAAATATAATTTAATATAAAATTTGAATTGTCATGTCACACCTGTCACATCTGATAATCTTTACAACTAGTACCATAATGATTGGCATTACGATCCTAATATTATAAATAACTATTATGAGTGGCGTATGAATGACTTGGAAAAACAATCACCCTTAGTCAAGCGGAAAAAAATTCTAAAAAATCAATGATGACTATTTTTTTTCTTGCTAAAAACTTTTATTTTGCCATTAAAACATAAAAAAATATTTGGCATAGTCATGAAGCGCTAATGAGTTACACTTTTCGAATTCTAACCATAAAATATATACTATGGGTGTCTATTTGTAACATTCGGATGCCGCGATGGCAATAAAGAATGAATTACAGTAATTACTTAATGAATAGAATTAATTATTTTGATCCATGTAATAAGAGACATAATGGTCGGGGAGGCAAAAATTCCGTTTTACTAGATTCATTGAAGCTGTCTCTTGGCCTGATCTACTCTAAACGCTTTTTTAGTAATCTCTAATTAAACGATAAATGGCTGAGATTTAGCATTTATAAAAAAATAGACTAGACTCACGATATTTTGTTGATGGTTAAGATGATATGTAAAACTTTATAGCAACTACATGAACACTATATTACATAGATGTTGCGTGCGTAACTAGCATTAGAAACAAAATCACGTCTATATTATTTCAAACTTTGCTTTGTTATTTTTATACCAGTTATGTCTAGGAATTGGTTATAGTAGAAACAAACAAACAAACAAAAAACATTTTATGGTAAAAAAAATTCTGTGTAAGTTGTAAAGCTATAGATACTGATTCAACACGTGTCAGACACAAAAACTGGCTGGCTATTTTCCTGTGATTAATCGCAAAACTCCATAATACAATAAAGGTTTCAACTTAAGGTTTCAAATAAAGGTTTTTGTAGAAAATTGTATTTCATATATAAGTTTCTAGAGGTTTTTTAAAATATGTGCAACAAATTAAATAATAATAAAGTTGCTCAAAACATTAGATGCCAATGTCAATATCACCATAAACCACAACAAATGTTTTTATCATTTTTAGGTAAGGTAATTCAATAATAAAAATCACAAAAACTAACTTGTTTACGTAGAAACGTAAAGAGCTTGTCATGGAGGTAAGTGTGCATGCCCTGCTGTGACGTAGCGATTCTATACAAAACTCGAATCGACAAACACAATCTATACTATAACGCTTATGTTATGATCTATTGTAGCGAACGCGCCAGACGTACTTGTCTATTGTTATGCTGTGCCAGCGTATTATAGTATATTCTACCATTAACAGAAAAGTATGTCTGCCAACGCTGCAACATGACCTCACGGCTGTTATGAATACAATCAATGTGGATGACAAAGAAGTTACATGCACGAGTGTCTTTCATCTTTTTGTCGTTCACTAGCGTCACTCGAATATAGTCTTTTAGTTTTGTGACTTTTTCGTTTGACTTTCGTTTTTCGTGACTTTTTCGTTTTGTGACTGTTTCGTTTGTGACTTTTTCGTATTTTAAACACGTTTTAATTGTTGCTTTTAGTTGTGTGAAAAAAAATTTTTTTTCATAGTCCATTCAAGTTAGCTTAAAATATGACAGAATTTTTTTTTAATAGTTGGAGGGTCATTTGAAGAGTGTAAATCCACAAAATGCACACTCGTAAGGGTTGAGTCTTTTTTTTAAATTTACAAAATAGGAGGAATGAAGATTACTTGGCTCCTATTGGTCGTAGAATTGTTTTTGTTTTTTTGTTCTTTTTTTTGTTTTATGTTTTTTACCCTTATTTGTAAACGGTTGTTCTAAACTATCTTTTTATCTGTGAGAGTTATTAAAAAACTTTCTAATTGAAAGCTGTAGAGAATATTTGTCTCTATAAAACAAAAAAGAAAAACAATTCTATGACCAATAGGAGCCAAGTAATCTTCATTTACCCTATTTTGTAAATTAAAAAAAGCCTTAACCTCTACGAGTGTGCATTTTGTGGATTTACACTCTCCAAATGACTCTCTAACTATTAAAAAAAAAATTCTGTCATACATTTTTTGCAAAAAAAAATCTAACTTGACTGGACTATCAGGACTAAACCGCAACCTAAACTGAAAATGCCGGGCAAGCAATTAAATTCGCAATCAAGCGACATGGTGGTTCCCTCTTTCATAAAGTTTTTTCATTGAAGAAAGTAATCAAGGTCCTTTAATTTCTTATCATGCAGTTGTAGAGGTAAGTAGCAATATGTTTGATCCTTATTCGTTTGACACGGATCCTTTTGATCGTTTTAGCTTGTAGCTGTTGCTTCAAAAATTAGCCACAGCACGGTGAAACAATTCATTATATGTACGAATAGGTAATTCCTGAAATGATAATTCATTTTGGTAATGACAGCGACAGTGATGAATGGAAAAGTGATGATTACGATGAAGAGCTGAGTGGGAGGGAAACTTAAATTAGCTGGAAATAAAATTTGTCTTTTTTAGTTGACATTTGTCAGTTTTAATCTTTCTTATCCAATTTAATCAAATAATTTAATCAGTGTCTGAGTGTGCAAAAGCATACAAAATTTAGTTGAAATCGATATCAAACTTTAGAAGATCAAATGGATTCACCGATTTGGTCAGTTTTGTCCAGTTTTTGACTCGTAGTGCTCAAGTCTTAAAGAATGTTTTTACAAAAATTTTAAGACCTGAAATTATGTCTGAAATTACGAGTAAAAAAAATTATAATTGGGTTGAGATCCGTGCACTAGTTTTCGAGTAAGGTATCTAAACCAACAGATCGGCGGAAATTAAGTGAATACGATTTTCGTGATATCCTCATCGAAATTGTAATACAAAAAAATTTCTACGTTACGCCACTGGTAAATTTTTTACGTGGCCTTAAATTATTTGGTTCAGGCGCAATCAGCTGATATCCCACAGGTCATACCAAACGCGCAAAACTATACATCGTACCATGCTCGACTATGTTGTTTCGTTTCCGATTTGTGGATTTCGAATATTTTTCAGATTTGTCCATTAAGTATTCCCGCAAAAAGATAAAGAATAGTTTTGACCAAAATCGATGTGCCTGGTTCGATGTGCTATCGTTAGATGTAAATTAACCTGCGAAAAATAACAGTGTGATGGTTTTAAAAACATGATTGCAATGTCGTAATCTACTTTTCATCACGTGATTTAGATGACCAGTCAATTTTGCTAGTTTGTTTTCACTATTGAAAACTATACAAGGAAAGTTTTCAGTGTCCGGCTACTTGGATTTGTGGACCCATCATACGTGACTACATACAAGCTAAAATATATGGATTGGATTTTTATATAAAAATGGATTGGTTTTCATTACTATGAAACTCAATAGTAACTAAATCCTTTTATTCCTTAATGTTTTATTCGTTTTAGTTTAGTAAACATTTAATATTTGGAGAAACCTCCATAAGTTTTATTATATTTTTTAAAAATACCATATACAGTGTGGTCATAAAATTTGGAACAAAAATCTTACTTCTATTATTAAACATTATTAAGAAAAACGCTTTGATAGGTTAAATTGATGTTTGAAATACGTTCGTTTGATGTGAAAAATAAAATTATGACGTCATTTGTTTTTGCGCAATCATGACATCATCTATTTTTTTAAATGGCATTATTTTGGTTCTTGTTTATGATACACCTTCTCATTAGTTACACGGTGATATGAAATTTTTATTATCTAAAATCTTACAAAAATTTTTGGTATCTTACAAAAAAATTATTTCTATGAAAACCACATAAACATAACCAAAATCAACCAAATGCGACATTGGTAGAGGACATTTTGAACCTTTGCCTTAAATTTAATTTGTAAACATATTTTTTTAATCTCTATTATTCGTTTTTTCACAGAAATAAAATTTCAATTTTTTTGAGGTATACTTTTTTGGTGTTATTTGATCAAAAAATTGTTATGTAAGAAAGCAAAATATTTATATCACCGTGAAACTAATGAGAAGGTCTATTATAAATAAAAACCAAAATAATGCCTTGCCATTTAAAGAAATGGAGTCATAATTGCGCAAAAATAAATGACGTCATAATTTTATTTTTCAGATCAAACGAACATATTTCATACATCAAATTAACCTGTCCAAGCGTTTTTCTTAATAATGTTTAATAATAGACTTATGATTATTGTTCCATACTTTATGACCACACTATATGTGATGTACTTTTGGGTAAGTAATGCTCCCCATTAGCAAATTATTTTCATATAAATCATATAATTCATTTTTAAAATGAGCATTCGCATTAAATAATGGAGATCAATAACAAGAATTGAGATTGATATGCAGATTTGAATAAATGAACACATTCACAGATTACACATACATATTTCATAATGAACTAGAATAATAATATTTGAGGATCTGATAATGTAAACCACCACTGAATAAATGAAGTCAGTGAGATTTGAAATTGAGTTACGTAATTTGTTCAAAAATCTTCATTTCTATCATTTTACCATTATTGGACTGTTTTTTTAAAAACCCAGTCAAATCACACACCGTTGCTATGCAACAATATTGAACGATTGTTCAGGTTAAAAAAAAACAAATTTGTATAATAACATTTGGACAATAAATCTTTACTTTTGACCAAAAAGCATAAAATAAAGCGTTGTACGTCACGTGTCGGGTGTAGGTGATATTATAGTAGGTAATAAATGTTATTCATTTCGTACTTGAACAAACAAATTATTCTTAGCTTTATATTCTCACAGAATTCGAAATATGGGTATAAAAATTGCAATGATTATGAATTTAAAACCGATCTTGCAAATACTGACCTATCTTTTACAGGTTTATTATAAAACTTTGCAAAAGTCGCTGATCCGTCTGACCAACCGGCTGTGGACCTAATGGTGTCCACATTAAAACCCGATCTTTCCGCTGCCGAAGTAGAAAGAAGAAGAAGTTACTCAACGACTCAAGGTATGCTTGGCGGCTTCCCAATGAAGCGTCTTTAACAAATCATACTATGCCAGAATATTTTTCCTGCAAACATAGTATATTTCGCAACAAGTAAGTGAATATTACTTACACGAGACGCGTAGCAATGAGTGGAATAATTTCATGAACAAAAAAAACGTATTTTACTTTGAGTAACAACTCTTTTTACTTCTCTCGTAGAGGAAGTATTGTATTCATGAAAAAAAAAAAATTCTCCAAATTTCACTTTTTTCTACATTATAGAATGCGTAGATTACGAAAATCATATTCACTAATTTCCGTTTGTCGGTCTGTGCATTTCTTTAAACCACTATATTTCGGAATCTACTGACCCGATTAAAGCAAAATTTGCGTCCTTTTTTTCTACCTGCCCATAGATGATATCGAAGAAAAAAAGTTTATAAAATTCTCAAAGACCTGCTCGTTATAGGCCAAAAACATGCTAAAAATGGCAAAATCGGTAGATCCACTAAATCTTCTAAAGTTGCTGACCGATTTTAACCAAATTGAACATATGTTTTGTGTGTACTCCAAGTGGTGAATGCTTTCAAAAAATCTGGAGTTTATTATAGGGTTCAATTTTTATTAAGGGTTGAAGGGTCAAAAAGTTGTAAAAATGAATAAGTTGTAACGTGAATACCTGCCAGGAGGAATATTTGATTTGGACCAAATTTGGTATACATATTAGGGATACATTGAAGAAAATGCTTGTAAAAGTTTCATCCCTTATAAATAAGCCCCTAAGACCCATTTGCCATTTAAGTTAATTGTTCAAAAATTGCCGGGGTTGTGATTCTTATTTGTATATATTTACATAAAGAGTGAGTAAAAATAATTTTCGACTCTTACCACACACCCCCACCTCTCCAATATAGAGTTTGAGTCATATGGTTCGGATTTTCTTCATATTCGATTTCTACTATATATTTTAAACATATTTACGAATAATATAATTTAAAATAGTATGCGCCCCTTATTTTGCAATTTCAACCCTTAACATACCATGTACAGTCAAAATGCTCGGATTTCTTTCAAATTTGGATCCTAGTAGTAATTTAACTTACTTAACTTATCAGTATTTAGTTAATTAAATTAAAATTAGGGTAGGACCTACATATTAATTTAAACTAGTTTAATCAAAAATGTCCTAGAATCCGCAATTCATGTTTTTAACTCTTAACACACCCCTTACACTGATAGTGCTAGGATTTACTTCAAACATTGATTTATATTGGTAATTTTAAATATAGCTTCAAATAGTTTCATTAAATTAGAGTACCTACAACAAATTTTTCACTTTTTAATCTTTTCATACACACGTTTGAACTTTATTGCTTAAATTTGTTTAAAATTTGGTTCCTAGTTAAAATTTAAAAAGCATTTTTAAATAACCCGATAATTTTTTTTTAGTAAAAGATGCCTCAAAATTCTAAAAATTTGAATAACAAATTTTAATATGGCAACGAGAGAAGTACTGTGGAATCTCATTTCCAGCGAATTTTCTCCGCATATATGTGAAAATAAATATAATTGGAAGCGATTTTATTTTTATTAAATTAACTGTTAATGACATTGTGTTTAAAACAATTATTATACTCATTAAGATTTACATTTTTTTTCATAGTGCTGACATTTTGTGTAACATGCGGAAGGTAAATTTTCGTGTGTCAAAGTTGATGCTATAGGTGGATTTGCTAATATGCTGTCGAAGTCAAAGCCTAATGTTTGGTTTGGTCAATAAGTTTGGAAAGTCATTTGTAATATCATTCATTTTTATAGCTTTTGGCGTATTATTTTCAATAGATTGAAGCCCTTGTTTTATTTTATTCTTTACTAGAGTATTCGCTATATTGTTCTGCTACTGTGCTGGATTTCCATCCTCCATATTGTTTTATTTCCGTAAGAATAGCTCCAGTAACCGCAAGAACAATAGTTGAAGATCTTCTTAATGAATGACCAGTATACAATTGAGTATCTGGCAAATTAAGAAAAGTTGCAATACGATTTGGAATATTTGCAAATTTATAGATTCCAATTACTTGTTTTGTGCATCAACAATTTTTGAACTAATTGAAGTTCTATCGTTTACTCCTGATGGGCAAAGATTAATATATTTTTTAGGAACATAATAATTATCAACAATTGTGAATGAACAAAAAATGAATGAAGTATCTTTCTTTGTGATAGGAATAGTCACAAAAAATCCTTTTCCAAATCTTGAACATTAGTTATTCCTAGATCCTTGAATCCATCGGAACGACAGGTACCGGACATGCCGAAATTTAATGCTATTTAAAATTATTAAAATATATGTCAATCTATGAAACATTAAATGCAATAATTACTTTCGTGAACAAGAATGTAAATGTAAATGTTAATATTTTATATTTTTTGCATTTGAATTCGACGTATTTCTATTTAAAAAGTAGCGTATTTAGAAATATCCACATTATTATTATTATTATTATTATTATTACATTATGTTTATTGTTGATGGTATTGCGTAGCATAGAACACATACTCCAAACAATAGATGGTTTTAGATCCTTAGATATTTTATAAATAGACAGATTTACGTTTTCTGCGAATCAGTTTAACAGCAGTTATCATTTCTTCAATACTTGAACTTATAGACAAATTCATATTTTGCACGGGATTTTTCAGGCAATATAATATTGCACGTTAAGTCTGCTGCTTATTTCATGCTTCTCTATATTTTGTAGGAAAAAGTTAAATAATCATGCTCATTCTCAAACACGACATTCCCATGAGCGAAAATTTACATAAATCTAATAATTATTCCGAGAATTATCGGAATAATTATGTCGAACACACTTCTTCATTTTTCAATTAGAATAAAAATGAATCACTTTGGCTAAGGGTATGCTTTAGCGAATATATACAGTCAATTTATACATTTTTATAGTTTTATTCATACAGTTTTAACCAAAGAACCCCTTCATTTAAAAGAATTGGACAATTTCAATAATTCAACGAGTTAGTAATGATAGTCATTATTCTTGAGAATGAAGTTTACGACTCGAGCGATAGCGAAGGGAGTAAATCATTAGAGAGAATAATGGCTTATTACTAACGATTAGAATACTATACTATATTTAAGGTTAGAGATTTTTTCGATAACAATTTTAAAAGTTCTAATACCTCCCTACCTATCTATCTATTTACAATCTATCACTTTTATATATATTTTTTTATTTTAGTTTATGTTTATTAATAATTAAATATTTTAGTTTTAATAAATTATTTTAGTTTATATTTTATTACGTTTTTTAGTTTTCTTTCCTTTAACGTTTTTTTCACAGTGCTCCTTTAAAAATCTGCCAGTTTTATCTTCAGATGCCTCATTATTCTATTCCTACTTTTTTCTATTTAATTCTGCTGGATGCGCCTACGACCATATATTTTTATTTGCAAAAAATACTAATAATACAAATTTTGCTTTAAGTATGACTTAAACAAAAATTAGCTTTTTAAAATATTTCTCCATAAAACCACTATAATATAAGTAACATCAATTTCAGTCCAGGAAATGTTATTATAATATCGCAAAATGCTATAATAACAAAACCTATAATGTCAAAAATCTTACTTATGAATAAATTAATTTCTACTACATACATAAATATAATAATAATTTGAACATTCTCTTATTTTAATAAAATATTTAGTGAGCTTTTAGTGTTCTTTTATTTTAAGTTTTTAAAAATAAATGGTTATTGGAACTTTGGCTTTGCCTTGCATATATAATGGCTTTTCCACCTGATGCAAACGGTTGGTGTTAGATTTTTGTCAATGGAAAACTGTTGGTAGGAGCTACGAGCGCATGTATAAAGATAGACGAGAAAATTACAAAGATATGCAACAGGCGGAAAAGGATGGCTGCATCGTACCCTCTGAATTCTGATAGCTCTCGCAAGATTAGTGTGTTTCAGAACATCACGCTGTAGAAACTTATTTCCAAACACCGAACATAAAGAAAGATTAATTATGTGATGCTAATCAACCGGAAGTAGTTTTTGATAAAAGCGCGTTGAAGTCGGAAAAATTATTATTTACAAATTCTGCTGTGCTTTTAATGTGATCAATTTGTAAATTGAATAAAGCTGGTGTACCATTTATTTAATAGTGCAAGCATCAAAAAACAAATGCATCTATTATTTGTTAAATGAAATATTATCACCATTAATTTGCGTAATGACATAATAAGGTTGTACCTAAAAAGTAAGTAATTTTTGCATAAAACGATTCTGTAATGTATATATGAACACGTTCGAACGGAATTACATTTTATTCAAATTGTTAGCTGACTTTTATTTACAATAATTTATTTTCAAGTATCGATTTTAATTTGTCGTACTATTTTATGGCTAGTCGGCCAAACCTTCTGTAGAATTAGCCTAGTTTTACCGACTATAATTTAATATTGTTTGCTTTAACGAACTGGTCTAAGATTATTAGGGCTGAATTTCCTCTGGAAATTATACAAGAACTTCATTGTAGCTCTTGGTTTTTGTAGCACAAACGTTTGTCCAATACTATTTACGAGTCTATGAAATAATTTTTGAATAATACTCGAAATAATATTCCCATCTGGATAAGTATCGATTATTTTTAGCAATAATCTGAAAATGTACAAAGATATATAGTCCGAGCATTCACCAACTTTTAGATTGATCAATTATTGGTCTGTGTAAAGCCGAAAAGGTAATTTAAATATATTTCTTTTTTGCAATATATCTAGTTGAATAGTCTATTAAAAAGTATTGAATTATATTCTAAAGTAATTTGCATTATATATTAGCTTTTTAAAAAGTTATTTAGAACGAATGATGTGGACATTGTATATTTAATCAAGAATTAAACATGCAATCCAATCTAAATTTGTATTTATATTTTTCCATGAAATATTTGTAGCGTTTTCTTGTTGAATTTATGTTAAACTGTCGGATTTAATATAGTATATTACTATCTTAGGGCGAGACTGAAAAATATCATAAATCTAAGTTATTAAAATCCATACATTTGAAGCAGCAAATACCTTCACTTTTACACAAATACATAACACATAATCAAGTTACATTTCAACTTTTTATTCAAAATTCCCGTTATAGTGAATACATAGTATAATAAGACACTTGTTAATTTAATCAGATTTAAATAATAAAATAGCTATTTATACGAGTACAACAAGTAGCAAAATGTAAGTTATTTTTTCACGAGTCTTAATTATGAAGCAAAATTAATTAATTTTCACTCGTATTGTCGTGTTGTATACACTATTTTTTGCAATTTTTAATTAAAATATTAAATATTAAATATTAGTTAATAATCAGATGACAATCGGTTGCTTGATTCAAGCTTAATTTGTTATTAATTAAACCAAGCATTGATAAAACAATTAAAATCGCTCTTAGGAACGAAAAATCAAACAGTTTTCTTCACATTATTCAAATTAAATACAAGTGTCTTATATGTTCCAGTTCAGTTAAATAATCGTATGCAATTGCACAAGAACTTGTTTTTTATCGGATATTTTTTTAGTTTATACGAAAATGAGGTTGCCTGGAAATTTGACGAATCAAGCTGCCATGATAAAAAAAAAGGAAACCTCGTTTGAGTAATAAAATCAAAAAATATCCCATATAAAAAACAAGTTCAAGTGCAATTTAACAAGACAATTTTGCGAATGAAAAAATCGAAATCAATCGACTCATTTTGTATTTTATGTTAATTAATAAAATTTGACAAGTATTGTCAGACTACTTTAATTTTTAAGTTTTATGTGCTTGTAGTCATGGAGATAACGAGGTATCACATTACAATATTCACTAAATATCCACTAAAAATTTTGTTTCATTTTATCCGCTCATACATTGACAAAAATTGAGAAAAACATTGACTAATATGTCATAATATATACATGAGTAAAATTGTCTTACTAATTGTACAATTAATATTGTTAATAAATAAAACATTGCTGCTTTATAATTTTTTGCCACGCTTTTAGCAATTTTTAAAATTAGGAAAAAAATAAAAATAATGAAAAAAAAACTAGAAAAGAGGGAAAAAAGTCTTTTTTGCAATTTTTAATTAACATAATAAATATTAAATATTAGTTAATAATCAGATGACAATCGGTTGTTTGATTCAAGCTTAGTTTGTCATTAATTAAAGCAAGCATTGATGAAACAATTGATATCGCCCCTAGGAACGAAAAATCAAACAGTTTCCTTCACATAATTCAAATTGAATAGAAGTGTTTGCTAACTCAAATTTAATGGAAGTGTTGCTTATATGTTCCAGTTCAGTTAAATAATCTTACTAATTGTACAATTAATATTGTTAATAAATAAAATATTGCTGTTTTATAACTTTTTGTCACGTTTTGAGCAATTTTTAAAATAAAAAAAAGCAGAGAAAAATTAGCTATTTTTAGTACAAGTGAGCAAAGTGCATCATTTAATCACTAGTCTGAATGTTGGGCGCTTGAGCCGTAGGCGAGGGCCCCAATCAGACGCGTGATTAAATGCTCACGTGTGCTAAACCTGATTTTATCCTCTTTTGTAGAAAAGGAAAATTTTTTTTTAACAAAATTTTAACAAAATTTTCGGGGGTAAATACATAAGAGGTTCAATTTTCACCGGATAATTTTATTTTAATACGAAAGATTTGTTGCTATGGAAATATCTCGAACAGAAAAGAAATGAGAAAATCGCGACAGCGCAGCTGGAGCGATTTTCTCATGTCTTTTCTGCGAGAGATATTTCCAAATAGCAACAAATTTTGAGTAAATTTAAAATAAAATTATCCTGATGAAAATTGAATCTCGAATGTATTTTAGGGAGATAAATACATGATTGAGGCTAATGTCTTATTAATTGCATCTTGAATTGTCTTATTAATTGCATCTTCAATATTTAGAAGTGAACAGTTACCGAAACGTTCTTGAGCCTGCATTTTTCAATTTTGTAACATTAATTTGACATTAATAGCAAAAAATAGCAAAGCATACTAGATAATTGTCATGGCAACCCCTATTAAATAGTAATACGGGTTTTTATCGTTTTTTCCACCTATTGATAGCGGTTTTTATCACTTAATAACGAACGTGATTGGTTCAGATTTGAAAATATTGGACTTTTGATTGGCTTCTCATATAAGAATGTATTTATCGATTAAAATTACATCTTTTTAGTTGCCATTTTTGATGTTGAAACAGCCTTCTTTTCTTATTGTTTAAAAAAAAGCGGGAAAAATAGTATATTGTGTAATTAGGATTAAAAGTGTCACAGCAATAGATAATAATTCTTAGCACAATGCTAATTAACATTAAAATAAAGTTATTAGCTCATTTCTGCCAAAAAATAGGTTTTATCTAATTAAACTAATACAATTTTTTATAGATTTTGCACCATATAAGTTATATACCAAATTAAAATTAATTAAAATATATGTCACTGTGGTAGATTTAAAATATTTGCAATTGCACTTTAATATGCTAGTGAATGCTTTTAAGTTGTAATTGAAATTTTTAATGTCATTGGGAATAGATTGGTAGATACTACGTTAAACGTCAAATGCATGAGTGATTAAATATTTTTTTTTCACTGAGTGATTAAAAGTAGTACTTTACTCACTCATTTTGGTGACCAAAAGTAGTCAATATTCAACGAAAGTGGATAATAGCTATTTTTAGTACAAGTGAGCAAAGTGCATCATTTAATCACTAGTCTGAATGTTGGGCGCTTGTGCCGTAGGCGAGGGCCCCAATCAGACGCGTGATTAAATGCTCACGTGTGCTAAACCTGATTTTATCCTCTTTTGTAGAAAAGGAAAATTTTTTTTTAACAAAATTTTAACAAAATTCTTTAATTAATTAATATTGCAATAGAAATACAGTAATATAGCAAATTGCAATGAAGATACAGTAATATATTACAATTAAAAATAAAATGTTATGTCAAACAAATAAAAAAATATTATATATTTTTGTATTTAAAAATAGTGATTCAACGAATGTGGATAAAATACTTTTATCCACTTTCGTTGAATATCGACTACTTTTGGTCACCAAAATGAGTGAGTAAAGTACTACTTTTAATCACTAGTGATTAAAAAATATTTAATCACTCATGCATTGACGTTTGACATAGTATCTAGTAATCTATTCCCAATGACATTAATTATTTAAATAACAACTTAAAAGCATTCACTAGCATATTAAAGTTCAATTGCAAATATTCTAAATCTATTACAGTGACATATATTTTAATTAATTTTAATTTGGTATATAACTTATATGGTGCAAAAACTATAAAAAATGTATTAGTTTAATTAGATAAAACCTATTTTTTGGCAGAAATGCGCTAATAACTTTTTTTTAATGTTAATTAGCATTGTGCTAAGAATTACTATCCACTTATTGTAATATATTATAATATATTACTGTATTTCTATTGCAATATCTAATTTGCTATATTACTGTATTTCCATTGCAATATTAATTAATTAAAGAATTTTGTTAATATGTATGGTTTTATTTTCTACAAAAGTGGATAAAATCAGGTTTAGCACACGTGAGCAAAGTCATTTAATCACACGTCTGATTGGGGCCCTCGCCTACGGCTCAGGCGCCCAACATTCAGACTAGTGATTAAATGACGCACTTTACTCACTTGTACTAAAAATAGCTATTATCCACTTTCGTTGAATATTGACTACTTTTGGTCACCAAAATGAGTGAGTAAAGTACTACTTTTAATCACTCAGTGATTAAAAAATATTTAATCACTTTTGACGTTTGACATAGTATCTACCAATCTATTCCCAATGACATTAATTATTTAAATTACAACTTAAAAGTATTCACTAGCATATTAAAGTGCAATTGCAAATATTTTAAATCTACCACAGTGACATATATTTTAATTAATTTTAATTTGGTATATAACTTATATGGTGCAAAACCTATAAAAAATTGTATTAGTTTAATTAGATAAAACCTATTTTTTGGCAGAAATGAGCTAATAACTTTATTTTAATGTTAATTAGCATTGTGCTAAGAATTATTATCTATTGCTGTGACACTTTTAATCCTAATTACACAATATACTATTTTTCCCGCTTTTTTTTAAACAATAAGAAAAGAAGGCTGTTTCAACATCAAAAATGGCAACTAAAAAGATGTAATTTTAATCGAAAATTGCAAAAAGTATTGTTTTGAATGAATTTCACCAGTTAAACGATTAAGGGTACTTCCAATTAGGCAGTGACATGGCCTTGAAAACGCTGTGGAATACTTATAGACGTATACTTATAGATGTATTTATATTTTTTTTGTTTTACGATAAAATTTAACATAGAGGTATTACTTATAAATAAACCCTAACAATGAAGTCAAAAAATCGAATTGTACACTTATTTCGTACAAATTGCGTTCACTAATGTACCCTGTTGTTCACTTTAAGCACGCAACTTGCCAACTTCCACAACGTTTTCAAGGCGATGTCACTGCCTAATAAAATTTGCAAGTTCAATTGCTTCTTGTAACCGGGGTCAACTGCAAAGGCGACAAAATAATTGTTTCTTGATTTAATTGTTTCATATTTTACATGTTTCCTGCCCAAAGCCATCTCTGCTGCTGCACCTGCTATAAAAATTGCAACTAATATACAGTATAGTAACACAAAAGAAAGCTGGAAAAATTGCATCAAGCAGGCAGAAAAGATTATTAGGGCGGTAGTTTATCTCTCAAAAATGCACTTCGCAAGGTATTTCATTCTTTGTTTTTCTTTTTGCAGTTATTTTACCGTATTTTCAATTATTTTATTAGATTTATTTTCAATAGCCAAATTTCGGTTAGATTATATTAATTTAAAAGATTTCAGCAAAACATAGCATAGTGAGTAAATGATTATTTACTAAATTGAGCTGCAAATGAAGTTGTGCATTATTTATATATCATTGATTTAAATTCGTATCAGTATTAAATTATTTTGAACTCAATTTTGCTATACCTAAATATAGTCTCTATTTGAATAAAGTAGCAAAATAGAAGTTTGCACAAGATCAAAAGGCTTCAGTCATTTCAATAACATAACACAATTCTATTTCTTGGTTATTACATTCCTTTATGAAATTGGTTTTTTCTAAGGTGAATAATTGAAATCCGAGTTGAAATCTTTTCTCAATATTCCAATATCTAACAATATCTATTCTACCTACATTGAAAATGAATCAATTTTACTACTTAGGTACTATTTGATTATAATTATGATTTTGGGTAAATTTTATTTAAATTCTCAATAATTTTGCGTTTGGATCCTGAGCTCTACGTCATGAACGAACAAAACAAATTTTGTAAAAATATTTTTGATCTTTTGAAATATTTTCTGGCATTTTTAGTTTAGATTTAGTGATTTGTTGTGATTTGTTTTTAGTCATTTGTTGTGAAAAAATAAGTTATTGATATTAGCAAGCAGGAATGTCGATGTAATGTAGATCTCAAGTTATAAACCGATATCCTATATCAGTGTGTGTAAAAAGTATTGCAACAAGCTAATATCTTGAAAAATAATTAGTAAATCAAAAAAACCTGAAACACGTCTCATTTTATTTGTAATTGCCTATTCATACGTCTATGTTTCAAATTTCAATTGAGCGCTTGCCGCCCGCAGCCGCCATCAACTTTATTTTTTCTATTACCCTAATTTCAATTAAATTAACTAAATAATGATAAGTTAAAATTAGTACTGGAATCCAATTTTTGGAAGAAATCCGAGCATTTTCACTGTAAAGGGTATATTAAGGGTTGAAGTTCTAAAATAAGGGTTGCAGATTATTTTTAATTAGATTATTTGTAAATTTGCTTTAAATGTATAGTAGAAATATAATATGAAGAAAATCCGATCCATATGACTCAAACTGTATATTTGGGGGGTGGGGGTGTGTAGTTAAGGTCGTAAATTATTTTTAATCATTCATTATGGAAATATATATAAAATTACTGATGGAAAATGGTGGGTTATGCTGACATATACAACACTGTCAAGTTTTGAACAAATAATTTAAAGGACCAACAGGCCAGAAGGGCTTATTTTTAGGGGATGAAACTTTTACCAGCATTTTCTTCAATGTATTCCTAATATGTTTGCCAAATTTGGTTCAAATAAAATGTTCCTCCTGGCAGGTATTCACGTTACGAATTATGCATTTTGACAACTTATTGACCCTTCAACTCTAAATAAACAGTCAACCCTTAAAAAAACTCCAGATTTTTTGAAAGCATTCACCACTTGGGGTATATACAAAACATATGTTCAATGTTTGATCAAAATCGGTCTGCAACAGAAGATTAAGTGGATGCAACGATTTTGCTGTTTTGGGCATGTTTTTGGCCAATAATGCGCAGGTCCTTGAGAATTTCCTAACTTTTTTTGCATTGACTTAATCAATTGGCAGGTAAAAAAAGGACGCAATTTTGCTTTAGTCGGGTCAGTAGATTCCGAAATATAGCGGTTTAAAGAAACGAACAGACCGACAGACGGAAATTAGTGAATATGATTTTCGTAATCTACGCATTCTATAATGTAGAACAAAGTGAAATTTGGAGAATTTTTTTTTTCATGAATACAATACTTCCTCTACGAGAGAAGTAATACTAAAATTGTGCACACGGATTCAATCCCAGACCTAAATCCATTCATCACTAAACCAATCAAATTTATTATGTAATGTTAAGCATCACTCTATAATTTGATTGGTTTTCAGATAAACCCAAAACTAAATCCGTGTGCACAACTTTACCAAAAAAAGAGTACAAATGATAAAAAAAACAATCAAATAGGTCAAGTAGTCAACTTACCAATTATATTTCTATTAATTTATTACAAAATTTGATGAAGGTGTAATCATAGATATTCACATGTTGCACTTGAAGAGTAAACAAGTTGAATATAATCTTTATTAATAATTGATCGGGTTGAAAAAATTTCGCTGGAAATGAAATTTCACGATACTTCTCTTGTTATTATGTTGAAATTTTTTTGTAGCATTTATTGTGGAACTTATTTAATCGGTGTAGTGTTTCGTTCTGTTGAATTTAATATTTAATATCGAGATTTAGATTATATTCCATATATTAGTTTTTGTGTTAAGGTAGTAGAAAAAGAGGTAGAGTTTTTTGCGTACGTGGAATGTTACTGCGAGCAGCAGACTACACCTACCGTACAATAAACCACTACAATATAATTGTTTAATTTTGTAATAGTCGAAATAAATCATTAACGGTATTTATAGCGTTAATTTATTGCCTTTAAATAATATTAATTAAGTTTGTTAATACGCTACATTGGCGACGAGGAATTCGGATTTTTTTTTATCGTGGACGCGATTAAATTGTGATAGTGCAAGTGAAGAAAATTTGGCCCATTCATAATAATGGCGGCTAATATAAATTGCTTAAGTGTTTATACGGCGCATGGAGAACTATTTTATTGCCAACGACGTAGACGCTGCCAAAAATAGAGCAGTTTTGCTAAATTCTCTTAATGAAGAGGCATACAAGTTAATTTTCAACTTGTGTTTACCCGACACTCCAGAAAGCAAAACTGTGGATCAACTGAAAGGCATATTTGACGATCATTTCAAACCGAGTGAGTCCGTATTCGCTTCCCGTTACAAATTTTATAATGCGTTGAAGATATCTCACGAAGGAGCTGCAGAATGGGCAGCTAGAGTTCGCAGCCTTGCTTCAAGATGCGAATTCTCCTCGACTACCTTGGATATGCTAATGCGTGACCGCTTTATAGTCGGTTTCGAAAAAGGAGTTGTTCAAGATCGGCTTTTTGAAGAGAAATTGGATAGTACTTTTGCCGATGTAACAAGAATTGCTTCTTCGAAAATGGCAGAAAATGGAACTGCGTAATCGAACCAACAGTTAAATTGGAGCAGGATCTCAATTATGTTTCCGACAAATCACGTAGGCACGAGGCAGGCGAGTATGTCATCTACAGCGTCCTGCAACCAGAAGAGGTCATCATCACCATGCAGCAGCAGATTAGACTCGCGTCCAAATTGTGATGTGTGCGGTAGGAAGAATCACAACTCCAATCAGTGCAAATACAAGGGGTATACGTGTAATTTGTGTAAAGTGAAAGGACATTTAGCTCCAGTGTGCCCCCCGTAGAGAAACAAGTATAAATGACACGCAATCTTATCATAAGCTAAAGCAAAATTTCTTGAGGTTGGTGATCAATTGTTTTCAATAGCGACGAATCAAAAAGTAGGTATCAAGCCTTTTTCAATTAATGTATCAATTGGCGGCATAGAATTTGTGTTTCAAATCGACTCAGGTGCCAGTATTTCTGCTATTTCTGAGCAATTTTGGTTCACTCATTTTCGGAATTATGAAATAACTAAATCGAATTGTATTTTGAACGCTAATAATGGGCAGCAGATTCGGCCGCTAGGTACATGCAAGCTTATAATAACTTACAAGTCTATTACCCACAATTTAAATTTTTTTGTAATTAAGGATGGGGGCTCTCCAATACTAGGTCGCGATTTTATGCGTTTATTTAAATTAGATACAGCGCAGATCTATTTTACAAAAGATAATAGGAGTGTGGAAGAGATGATACAGAAATATGATAGACTCTTTGAACCCGGTTTAGGCACTTTCAATAAAGATACTGTAACAATTAAATTAAAAGAAATTGACACAACCCCAAAGTTTTTTAGAGCTCGTCCTTTACCATACGGTATTAAGGATAAAGTAGAACTTGAAATTAATCGATTGATAGATTCAAAAATTTTGAAACCGGTAGACTATTCACCATGGGCCACGCCAATTGTGCCTGTAATAAAAAAGGATGGATCCATTCGACTTTGCGGGGATTTTAAAATAACTATTAATCCAGTTATTGAAATAGACCAATTTCCACTTCCAAAAATAGAGAACTTATTTTTAAAACTACAGGGTGGAACAGTGTTTTCAAAGCTCGATTTGTCGCAAGCTTACGCGCAAATTTGCTTAGATGACAAGTCGAAAGAGTTAGTGACAATTTCTACACATAAAGGCCTATTTCAATATCAGAGGTTGCCTTTTGGGGTAGCATGTGCTTGTTCGAAATTCCAGAAGATTATGGAATCTTTGTTGCATGATATTGAGGATATTGAGGGATCAGTTGTGTTTCTCGATGATATTTTAGTTTGTGGTTCAAACCAGTTAGATCATAACTATCGCTTAGAGAAAGTATTTAATAGGTTGCAGGAAACAGGTCTAAGAGTGCGTGTAGAAAAATGCAGTTTTAGTCAATCTGAAGTTAGCTATTTAGGTTATGTTATTAATGCTGAAGGCTTGCATACGTAATAGGAAAAAATTAAAGCAATATTAGAGGCGCCCAAGCCAACCAATGTTATACATCTAAAGTCTGTTCTAGGGATGATTAATTACTATGGTAAATTTCTACCAAATTTAGCGACAATTTTAAACCCTTTGTATAATCTATTAAAAAAAGAAAATGATTTTCTCTGGAATGAAAGTTGCGATACGGCATTTGCAAATATAAAAGAAATGTTAATTTCTGCTGAGGGTTTATCACATTATAACCCAGATTGTGAATTGAAGCTGACCACTGATGTGAGTCCGTACGGTATTGAAGCGATGATTAGCCAGTTGTTGCCAGATAAGACGGAACGACCAGTTGCATATGCGTCGCGTACCTTGTCCAAAGCAGAGTCAAATTACAGTCAAATTGAGCGCGAAGGACTAGGAATAATTTTTGGACTTTGTAAATTTAATCAATACTTGTATGTCAGGCATTTTATATTGGTAACCGATAACAAGCCTTTGATGGCAATTTTTAATCCAAAAAAGGGAATTCCACAATTCTGTGCGAATCGTCTTCGGAGATAGGCGGTAATTTTGTCAAACTATCAATATGATATAGAACATATCAAATCAGATAAGAACTGTGCAGACTTTTTATCGCGTTTACCAGTTAATAGTATCAAACTATGGGAGAATGTAGATATTAATTACGTAGATTACTTTATAGCATCAGCGTTAGTCAATTTTAAGATAGTTAAAGAAGAAACAAACAAAGATACTTCTTTAGTGAGCGTAATTAGATACGTCAAGTATGGTACGTCAAGTATCGGATTGTAATTCCTGAATCATTACGATTAAAAATGTTGCACCAATTGCATGATACCCACCAGGGAATAGTTCGAATGAAAAGTTTATCCAGGTCTCATTTTTTTGGCCTGGATTAAATTTAGATATTGAGAATTTCGTCAAATATTGCGAAAACTGCATTCCGTTTAGCGCGTCTCCTCCAAAGAGTACATTAAGTACATGGGAGTGGCCCAACGAAGTTTTTGGACGGTTTAATATTGATTATTTTGGTCCGTTTTTAGGTCAGCATTTTTTAATCTTGGTTGATGCACATTCGAAGTGGGTTGAAGTGTACCCAACTAAGAGCCCCACATCAAAATTTACGATACGAGCTTTTTTTGCAATATTTTCCAGATTCGGTATTCCTAAATGTTTGGTTTCAGATAATGCGCGATATTTTACAAGCACAGAATTTTTAGACTTTCTGAACAAATATGAAATCAAGCACATAACGTCTGCGCCTTTTTTCTCTCAGTCTAATGGTGCCGCGGAAAATACAGTGAAAACGGTAAAATTGGCTCTAAAAAAGCGTTAGGAAGAGATAATAATTTGGACGTTATGTTGGTGTTGAATAAATTTTTATTCGATTATCGAATTACGCCGCATACTACTACCGGAGTATCACCTTCATATTTGATGTTTAAAAGAGAAATTACAAATAATTTAGATCTATTGAAATACAATCGAAATATAGAAGAAAGAGTTATTAGCCAACAAAAAAAACAGACAAAAAATGTTGGTGGTATTAAAAGAAAACAATTTTTGATAGGTATGCAAGTCAGAGATTATCGATTATAGAGTCAGAGATTATCGAACCCCAAACAAACCGAGCTGGATTAAGGGTGTAATTAGAAAAGTAATAGGCCAACATACGTATATTATAAACATACCGGAATTAAACGTGTGTTGGAAACGCCATACTAATCAAATGCTAGGCAGTAATGTGAATGATAGCTTGCTTGTACCTGGTGAAACCGAAGTCGTTGCTGAGAGTGCTGAATTTATTTTTGCGAATTAACTTAAAGTAAGTGAAATGCTGAGATTGAGCAGAATTGCTGGTTGTTTCTATTTTTTTTTGGCGGGGAAGAGTGTAGTGTTTCGTTCTGTTGGATTTAATATTTAATATCGAGATTTAGATTATATTCCATATATTAGTTTTTGTGTTAAGGTAGTAGAAAAAGAGGTAGAGTTTTTTGCGTACGTGGAATGTTACTGCGAGCAGCAGACTACACCTAGCTACCGTACAATAAACCACTACAATATAATTGTTTAATTTTGTAATAGTCGAAATAAATCATTAACGGTATTTTTAGCGTTAATTTATTGCCTTTAAATAATATTAATTAAGTTTGTTAATACGCTACAATCGGGTTATTTAAAATTGTTTTAACAAAAATTACTGGATGCCAAATTTGAAACCAATCTGAGCGATAACGTTGAAACGGGTATATGAAATGCTGAAAAAACAAAAAATGTGTTGTAGGTAGCATATTTTAATCAAACTATTAGAAGGCAGATTCAAAATTACCAATAGGTAGAACTCAATGTTTGAAACAAATCCTAGCAATATTAGTGTAAGAGGTGTGTTAAGAATTAAAAAATTAATTAAGAATTGTAGCTTATTTTTGATTAGACGAGTTGAAATTATACTTAAAATCATGAATAGAAAACCAATTTGTAAGAAATCCGAGCAATTAGTCAGTAGAGGGTACAGTAAGGGATGAAATAGTAAATTAAAGATAAATGAATAAATATGAAGAAAATCCGAGCTATATGACTTAAACGATATATTGAGGGGGTGGTTGTGAGTGTAAAGGTCGTAAATTAGTTTTAATCTCTTTATGTAAATATTACTAAAATAACTGATGGAAAATAGTAGGTAATGTGTTGTTGAACAATTTTATTTTTTCAATTTTTGATCAGTTAATTGAAACGCAAACAGGCTACAAGTGCATATTTTTGACGGATGAAACTTTCACTTACACTTTCATTAATTTATCCCTTATCTGTTCAAAAAGTGGTTTAAATCAAATAGTTTACAATGAGTTTACAAAATATTTATAATATACCTATTTAAACATAAGTTTGAGCTGATTTCAAAAATCAAAGCATTAGCGAGATACCAATCGATAGATATTGTATATTAGGTATATATAGACAATGCATGTTCCAAACTATAATTATAATAGCATTATATTATCAAGAGTAAATTTAAACAATCTTTAAAAAAACACTCATTCATTAATTTGGCTAATTCTATTAAGTATTGCACTAATTATTGAATGTAATTTTTATTTTAACTAATAGCATTAGAAGTATATATAAGGAAGAGCAGTCTTGGAGTTTTAGCTAAGTTTTAAAAGTCAAGCACTTAGAGTCGAGAGTTTTGGGTAGTTATTAATAATTGTCTGGCAAAAATCTTAGACCAAGCATCGCGAGTGAGCATCTAAACATAAGACTAGAGTGAAGTGCGTTTAAAATTGTGCGTTGTGTTTGAAATCAATAGAACTGGATCGACCAACTAGGCTATCCTCAACGTCTTTGCCAACCAGCAACAATTCCAGCTGCAACCCAGAAATAAGTGGCATCGTAACTTCAAAGCACAAATAAAAATGTAAGTGCAAAAACTTAACTCAGGCAAAGAATTGTAAAGATGAGATGCCTAATTTGCCTTATGAAACTTGTAACGAAGCGTTTTCGTTACGCCGGTCTTTGCGCTGTTTTCCCTGAAACAAACACTTAAATTAGGTTTTACCACGGTACCACTACTTTACATACTCACCGTAACTGGTAGGGCTGCCTGTCTTAGCCCATATTTATGAAAAATCCGTACGAAGGCCCGAGGAATTGTTTCGAGGTGGATTCCCGCAAACACCTAAAATGTTTGAAGTTAGGTGCGAATCACTGCTACAAACGACTATGTTACCATACTTACCCCATTAGAGGGTGTTTCCTGCAGGAGTTGGGCGGCGTCCACATCGTTTTGTTGCACTTTCCTTGCACTTACCACTACACTTAACTGCCGACCTAACTGCCTCGTTTTGTTTACGTTTGAACGGTCAACTGTATGCACCGGCCGGTTCACGAGTCAGCTGTTGCGTTTAAACTACGCGTTAATCGACCGAATCCGAATCGCTTTTAATTAGCTGTAGTAATTAAACCGACTTGCAAATATTGCATCGATTTATCCGTTTGTTTTGTCTGAAGCAAGTTCTGGTCGAGACTTTTGGAATTTCTTCGTTTCGTAATGAGGTTTGGAACAACATCCTGACGTATGTGCACCGCAGAGGTTAATGGGATTGTTTACAACGTGTGCTACCGCGGTTAGCAGCGAAGTGCAGTTAAATAGTGCATCATGGGTAATTTTGTGTTTAAATGTGCGCCAGTGTCGGTTGTGTTTGTTCGCGCGGAAATTCGAATTGTCTTCGAATTTGGGGTAGCAGATTCGGCACCAGAAGTTTGGGATCGGTTTCTCCTTCTCATCCACCGAAGAACAATGAGTTTTTGCATGTATTTTATTCAATAAATAGGTCAGGAGCTCATTATTTCAGTCTCTTTTCCTGTGCCACTGAAGCAATCCAGTAGTTTCGCGTAGTACTAGTTCGAACCGTTTTTTACCAACAACTCAATAAATTATGCAGTAAGTCTTTGTTAATTTTATTTTGGTGCAACTCTCTTGTGTTTTTGTCATTCCGGTACCGCAGTTTTCTGCACAAAGGTCTTCTGGGGATTGGGTCGAGTGCAAACCGGCAATTTTCCGTCGACCTCGTTTAGGCTTAGCGTGTCACGTAAATGGTGGCTGGGTTCTATGAGACAGTTTCTGATCTTTTGGCTCGAGTGCAAACCGCCAAATTTTCTAGCGAACACGTTTCTAACGAATCCCAGCTATTCCTGGTGCACGCCGCCGTTTGATTTAAAGTAACGACAATAATCCGAATTAGAGACCACACTTTCACCAAAGTAAAATAGCCGTTCTGTTGTGTAAACCGTTTTTCCGCTCGTTGTCGTGAGCATTATTATTAACTGTAAACCGTTCATTTCTATGTAATAAAGTTTATTTAACCGAATTTTCTGTGTGCGTTTCCAAATTTTACCTGTTACTCCGACTGAATCCGCTACCCAATCGAGAGCAAACTCGTTAAAAACTGCGCCCGAGCAATTTTCAGAAATTCCGGAAAACAGCGTCACAAATTGGCGCCCAAGCAGGGACCGTTATTTTTTTTAATTTTTCAATAATTTTTCCGGACTCGTTTCGTTTTATAAAATGCTAAATTTAGAAACCGTTTTTTAAGTATTTAACATTTTATTATTTGTCCGAAATAAAATATCATTATAAATCCGATTAAGTACTTTAAGTTTGTTTTGGAGTAAAGAAGTGCGAAGGGAAGTAAGTATTTTCTTTTTGGTGTGTTATATTACTTTTATTTAATTTGTGTTCACAACTAATTACGTTCGACAAAATGCCCGAGCACGAGGAAAATGTTTCAAACGATGCTCAGCTGAGTGGCGCCGAAAGACCCACTTCGCCCGCTCCATCCGAAGGTGAAGTTGAAGAAAGGCAGTTATCCTGGGTTCATAAGCTACGAAAATCCGAGCTAATTTCTGAGCTCGAAGCGAGGAATTTGCCGTCCGATGGAAAAGTACTGGCTCTAAGAATTCGTTTAATGCAGTTCCTGGGTTCGGTGCCGCCGGAGCCGCCTCAGTTACCGCCGCCTACCACTTTTGTAACTAGTATACCGCCGCCTTCAATTTTCTCGTTAAATGTACCGTTAACGCGAACAACTCCGCGACCGGTTTTCAGCCCGGTTTTTCCGTCCTCAACCGCCGCGTTCGCCCCTGCCGATTTAGCTGCGATGGACACCATTAGACGGTGGAATGTTTTGTTCAATGGCGAGTCCGATCCGCTGGCGTTCCTAGAGCGAATCGGCGAGCTCCGAGAGATGTATGGTTTAAGCGAAAACCAATTACTGAGGGGAATGCCGCATTTATTACGGGATCAAGCACTCCGTTGGTTTCATTTGGGACAGTTGAACCGGGGTACGTATGAAAATTTCCGTCAAGCATTTCATGGGTGTTTTCTACCCCCGGATCATGCACACCTAGCCTGGGAAGCCGTCCGCAACCGTGTCCAGGGTACTCATGAAAAGGCGGTAAGGTATATTATTGAACTGCGTACCCTTATCCGTCGAGTGGGTGGAATAACCGAGGAACAGGAGCTTGATTTGTGCTACCGGAACATATTCAGGCCGGCCGATATTCATGCAGAATATTCGCCGTGCCGATTGCCATACCACCGACGAATTGCTTCTCCGTATGCGTGAGCAGGAAGTGGTCCAGGAGCGAATAGCTCAGGACGCGGCCACTAATCGCTCTCGCGAACCATCTGCCCGAGCATATTCGAGGGCGCCGCCTAATGTCCGTTTTAATATGGATCTGACGCAACCGCCGCCACCGATAAGAAGTCCTTTACCGCCCACGCCGCCCCTATCAAGAGTTAACCCCATTTCTAGTCCGTTTCGGTTCGATTCACCCCGAACCCCATTTGACCGCCCTGCCGAAATCTGCTTCCGTTGCGGCGAGACGGGACATCGTCGCAATGAGTGTCGCAATCCGCAAAAGATTTTCTGTTCCCGTTGTAAGACGGAAGGTGTGTATTCCAGGGATTGTCCTTGTGAAAACCGCTCGGGAAACTGAGTGGCAACTGTTGGATGACGAGGCCACAACAGTTGTCATCCGACGAGGCCTCATTTTGTGGTATTAGCACCGACGACCGCTTATTCATCCCAATTTCCCTAAACCGAAAAATTTTCACCGCTTTAGTAGATACCGGAGCTATGGTTTCCTACATAGGTTCCTCCGTAATCAACGCTTTTCCCACTGTTAAAATTGAGGACGTGCGCTGTAACACCCGGTTAGCCGATGGGTCTTCCACCCAAACCGTTGGGATGGTAAATTTTGAAGTCCGTTTTGGAAATACCGCTTGCGTCGAAGGATTTTTGTGTTTGCCGTCGCTTGTCGCCGACGTAGTGCTAGGGATGGATCTTTTAAAGAAATTTCAAGTGACCGTAGATATTGTAAATAATAAAGTTTATTTTCCTGCACCTGATACTGCCGAAATTGCGGTGAGCGAGCCTTCCCACCCCAAATCCGTTGCATTTTGGTCCGAACAGTTGACGTCTGCTGAGAAAATTCAACTCACCGCGTTTCTTGACTCCGAACTAGCAGGATTTACGCGGCTAGAAGGTCCAACCACTCTAGCACAGCATAGTATCAGCTTAATCGACAAGACGCCGATTAAGCAACGATACCGATCCCAAAATCCTCGTATGCAGCAGATTGTATACGAGGAAGTTGATCGAATGTTGGCGGAAGGAGTAATTGAGCCTTCGAATAGTCCGTGGAGTTCACCCGTTGTAATTGTCCGCAAAAAGGATGGTAAACCGAGGTTTTGCATAGATTTCCGAAAAGTCAACGATGTGACCAGGAAGGATGCTTATCCGTTACCGTACATTAACGCCATCCTGGACAAATTACGTGGAGCCCGCTATATCACTACACTGGATCTAAAACAGGGTTACTGGCAGATTCCACTGTCTCCCGAAAGTAAGCCAATTACCGCCTTTACCGTCGCCGGAAAAGGTTTATTCCAATTTAAAGTAATGCCGTTTGGATTACATTCCGCACCTGCAACTTTTCAGCGTCTCCTGGATCGGATAATTGGCCCCGAAATGGAGCCTTTGCCTTTGCCTATTTGGACGATATAATCATCCTTGGCAAAACGTTCCAGGAGCACCTGGAAAATATCCGGGAAGTCTTCCGTCGTCTTAGACTGGCCAACTTAAAGTTAAATCCTGATAAGTGTCAGTTCTGCCGCAAATCCTTAACTTACCTCGGTCATGTAGTAACGGCCGAAGGTATCCATACCGATCCCGATAAGGTTGCTTCCATCCTAGAAATAAAACCGCTAATCAATGTGAAGACATTGCGGAGTTTTCTAGGTGTTGCTTCTTGGTACCGTCGATTTATTTCGAATTTTTCAAAACTGGTCTCGCCGCTCAACAAGCTCCTCTGTAAAGGTCAACGTTGGATCTGGGACGAATCCCATCAGAGTGCGTTTCTCTCCCTGAAGACCGCACTCACCGAAGCTCCGGTGTTAGCTTGTCCGGATTTTTCTAAGAGATTCACGTTACAAACCGATGCATCCGACTATGGTCTTGGAGCCGCATTGACGCAGAAAGTCGAGGGCCATGACCGCGTTATTGCTTACGCCAGCCGTACTCTGTCTCCCGCCGAGAAAAACTACTCCGTAACCGAGAAAGAGTGTTTGGCCATCGTGTACGGCATAGAAAAGATGCGACCGTACCTCGAACTGTATCCGTTTACCGTTGTCACCGATCACCAGTCTTTAAGATAGTTACATTCCATTAAAAGTCCGACTGGTCGTCTTGCAAGATGGAGCGTTTTCTTGCAGCAGTATGACTTTGACATCCAATTCCGTAAGGGCGTTTTGAACCGGGTGGCAGACGCCTTATCCTGACAACCGTTGCCGCATGCTTCATTTGAAGGAGATGCCGGTGAGCTGTGTACCGTGGATGTTGAAGAAGGCTGTAGTTGGTACGACCGAAAAATAAAGGAAGTACAAAAAGACCCCGTTTCTTTTCCCGACTATCAGATCCGTAACAACCGTTTGTACCGTCATTTCTGGGATCACACTGATCTCAAAGAAGCCGAATTTACTGAGCCATGGAAACTTTGCGTTCCTACACCGCGACGCAAAGCAGTTCTCCTAGAAACACACGACCAACCAACCGCGGGTCATTTGGGTATATCGAAAACGATCTGCAGGATAGCACAATTTTATTACTGGCCGGGAATGTTTCGTGATGTTACGAAATACGTCCGTGGTTGTGTTACCTGCCAGAGATTTAAAGCCCAACAGCAAGCCACCGCCGGAAAAATGCAACCCTCCGTCGTGTACCGTCCTTGGGAAACTATTAGTACCGATTTAGTCGGACCCTTGCCGAGATCTTCAAAGGGAAACACATGTCTAGTCGTGTTTCAAGACCGTTTTTCTAAATGGGTTCATTGTAAACCGTTGGCTAAAGCTACTGCCGGTAACGTCGCCAAAGCTTTGTTTGACGAAGTTATCACCCGTTTCGGATGCCCGGATATGGTCATCAGCGATAACGGCACCCAGTTTAACAGTAAGACGTTCAGGACGCTGCTAAAAGACTTGGAAATCCGTCATCGTTTTACTCCTCCGTATACACCGCAAGCCAATCCCGTGGAACGGGCGAACCGTACCCTGAAAACCATGATTGCCCAGATTTGCAACCAGGAACACCGGAAGTGGGATCAGCAATTACCGTCGTTGATGATGGCCATAAATAGTGCGAAGCAAGACTCCACCGGTTTTACTCCCGCGTTTCTCAATTTTGGTAGAGAGTTAAATTTGCCCCATGCGTTACACCGAACTCCTGCACCTGTTAACGAGGAAGAAGATGCCGCCGACGTTACCGAACCAAATGTGCTTCCGCACACTCGGCGCCTGGCCGAGTTGCAAGATGTGTTCAAGTTAGTACGCCTTAATCTTGATCGGGCGTTTACCCAGCAGAGTCGCAACTACAACCTTCGCCGAAGGGACTGGCGTTGTCATGTAGGTGATCAAGTAATGAAAAGAGAACATCACCTGTCCGATGCTCATCAGGGTTTTACCGCCAAGCTTGCTCCTAAATATTCCGGTCCTTACACCGTGGTGAAAGTTTGGTCTCCTGTTGTCTACTCCCTTAAAGATGCCCAAGGCAAACGGTTGCCTCGTGTACATGTGAAAGACCTTAAACCCGCGGTCAATAGCTCGGACTAGCTAATGATCCAAACCCACTTTGTTTCAGGGCAACATTTTCCGCAACCCCTAAAAAGCGCCATCCGTTACGGGGACGTTTCCTTCCGGTCCACGACATTGGGCGTTATTTGGGCCGCCGGTTTATCCGCCAAACACGCGGCAAACACTCCGGGTACAGGTGGTCCGGGACCCAAAAGCTGAGTCTATGGCCCACCGTCTGCAGGTGGGGACGAACCGGATGGGGTGAACGCAATCCCCGTACCGCGATGTCGCCAAGAGGAGTCGGCCCGGATTATTATCCTCCTGTCCGCCGAGGCCGACAAGGAAACCCGGGGAGGGAGAAACCATTGAGGACATTTTTTTTGATGGTGACCCTTCTGAACTCTCCGGTCCCGGAAGAAAGGGACGAGGAGACCCCGATGGAAGAGGTGGCTGACGATGTACCGTCCCCGGACATCTGGGTTCCCACCCGTAAGGACCTGCTGCAGCTCTGCGCGAACACGCCACAGCCCTGGTCGCCAGAGATGTTGTCTGCCGCCTTACGGTTACGTCCCGTTGGATGTCCGCGGCATCAGCCGTACCGCTTCCGCGACGCCACCGGAAGGCGTCGCATTTCCGTTCCGGGGTATCCGACATAAGGTGTTTGAAACCGTATTTGTGCTTGTTGTGGCCGTATCCGTATGTTCTGTGTCCGTCCTTTTCCCGATAAAGATTTTTCTCCGAGGTAGTCTATGTTTCAATGTTTTGTTTCAGGACTTCCGGGGATAATTATAATGAGGCCGAGGACATCCTGACGTTGGACTCCCCTGACTTGGAGTCCCTTTCCTCGAGTGGGGAAAGGGCCGCCAAAACCAACGTGGAATCAGGAAGCCCCGAGCCTGGTCCTTCTACGGCGTCACCCGCTGCCACGCCACCGCAGCCCACTGGTGCCGCCAAACCTAAAACAGAGTTTGATTTCCGCCTTCCAAAGCCCACAGGGATAGCCGAGGTAGACGGACATACCTATCCGGAGTACTGGAGGTACCTGGACAACCCCGAGTCAGTTCCAGCCCCAATCGACGGGGTGTTTCGACCAAAGTCTCCGCCCTACACACCGGAGTATCTGCATTCACGGAGATATGCTCCACCGGATTTCCCGCCGGCGCATCAGACCCTGTGGCGACTGCTGTGCCATACACGAACCCCTACGGCTTGCCAGCTTCCACGGTATTACGTACCGTTTCCAGACGCCAAGCCGGCGCAGTTTCGGGAAATCGCCATCGCCCTGAAGGTGATGGGTTTTCCTCCTCGGGACGTAAGCTGTCTGATGCACCGCCAGAAGCTTTGTTTCGAGCGAACTCCGTTGCCCGTGGATCGGTCCGACCTCAGCTGGCGATGCGGGGAGATAGGCCACCGACGTACGCATTATACCGCCCCCCGATAGTCTTCTGCTCGAAGTGTGGGCGTCAGGAAATGTTGTCTAGCAAATGTCGGTGCTATCCGTTTACCGTGTGGTACGAATAGTCGAGCCGCAAATCCGATTAATTTACCGTTATTTACTTAGTTTTAGTTGACTGATAAAGTTAGAAGTTGTTATTATTTTTTTTGATTTACCGTTGTTTACTTAGATTTAGTTGACCGATAAAGTTAGAAGTTGTTATTATTTTGTTTTTATTTACCGTTGTTATTAGGGGGTGCTGTTTAATAAATTTGGGGCTTATAGAATCTATTACATTTATTTTGTTTTTTCCGAACACCGCTTTATGATGTTTCCTTAAGTTTTCCTTGGATAGATTCTCGCTTGTTTTTGTTTTCCGAAGTAAGAGGGGGATGTAACGAAGCGTTTTCGTTACGCCGGTCTTTGCGCTGTTTTCCCTGAAACAAACACTTAAATTAGGTTTTACCACGGTACTACTACTTTACATACTCACCGTAACTGGTAGGGCTGCCTGTCTTAGCCCATATTTATGACAAATCCGTACGAAGGCCCGAGGAATTGTTTCGAGGTGGATTCCCGCAAACACCTAAAATGTTTGAGGTTAGGTGCGAATCACTGCTACAAACGACTATGTTACCATACTTACCCCATTAGAGGGTGTTTCCTGCAGGAGTTGGGCGGCGTCCACATCGTTTTGTTGCACTTTCCTTGCACTTACCACTACACTTAACTGCCGACCTAACTGCCTCGTTTTGTTTACGTTTGAACGGTCAACTGTATGCACCGGCCGGTTCACGAGTCAGCTGTTGCGTTTAAACTACGCGTTAATCGACCGAATCCGAATCGCTTTTAATTAGCTGTAGTAATTAAACCGACTTGCAAATATTGCATCGATTTATCCGTTTGTTTTGTCTGAAGCAAGTTCTGGTCGAGACAATTGGAATTTCTTCGTTTCGTAATGAGGTTTGGAACAACATCCTGACGTATGTGCACCGCAGAGGTTAATGGGATTGTTTACAACGTGTGCTACCGCGGAAGTGCAGTTAAATAGTGCATCATGGGTAATTTTGTGTTTAAATGTGCGCCAGTGTCGGTTGTGTTTGTTCGCGCAGAAATTCGAATTGTCTTCGAATTTGGGGTAGCAGATTCGGCACCAGAAGTTTGGGATCGGTTTCTCCTTCTCATCCACCGAAGAACAATGAGTTTTTGCATGTATTTTATTCAATAAATAGGTCAGGAGCTCATTATTTCAGTCTCTTTTCCTGTGCCACTGAAGCAATCCAGTAGTTTCGCGTAGTACTAGTTCGAACCGTTTTTTACCAACAACTTCAATAAATTATGCAGTAAGTCTTTGTTAATTTTATTTTGGTGCAAGTTTCTTGTGTTTTTGTCATTCCGGTACCGCAGTTTTCTGCACAAAGGTCTTCTGGGGATTGGGTCGAGTGCAAACCGGCAATTTTCCGTCGACCTCGTTTAGGCTTAGCGTGTCACGTAAATGGTGGCTGGGTTCTATGAGACAGTTTCTGATCTTTTGGCTCGAGTGCAAACCGCCAAATTTTCTAGCGAACACGTTTCTAACGAATCCCAGCTATTCCTGGTGCACGCCGCCGTTTGATTTAAAGTAACGACAATAGTCCGAATTAGAGACCACACTTTCACCAAAGTAAAATAGCCGTTCTGTTGTGTAAACCGTTTTTCCGCTCGTTGTCGTGAGCATTATTATTAACTGTAAACCGTTCATTTCTATGTAATAAAGTTTATTTAACCGAATTTTCTGTGTGCGTTTCCAAATTTTACCTGTTACTCCGACTGAATCCGCTACCCAATCGAGAGCAAACTCGTTAAAAACTGGCGCCCGAGCAATTTTCAGAAATTCCGGAAAACAGCGTCACAAACTTTAAAATTGTAAAAGTAGGATTTTGATTCTGTAAATTTTATATTCTGTAAATGTTGACTCTTGATTTTATTTAAACTATGAATAACCTTTTCCTGTATGTCGTGGTTAAAATAAATAAGGGGGAAAACCCGCGACAATATTATATCATTATAAATATATTAAATATATAAATATTATTATCTCTAATAATATTATCTAAAAGGTATATAATCTCTTCAATGGGCTCATTTGACTTGTTTTTTTTTAATGTGATAATTTGAAACATTATCATTTAAACAGATGTTCTGCAAAATATTAAATTTTTATTTCATTTCCTTCATACTAAAATTAATTATTAAATGTAGCTTAATCTAAAAAGTGGCGTGGTCAAACGTGAAGTAGCTTCAGTCGATACAAAACTATAATGCAGAACACGACTGCATCGTGCACCGTAATAAGTTGCGTTTATTAAGTGTGCGTAAGTTTTTTACAAACATGAGTGACAAAAGAGGACGTTACAAGTATTGCATTGTTCCACATTGCCAAAGTACAACAATAACTACACCAAACAAACTTTTTATTTCTCTGCCAAGTAACTTAAAAACCCGAAAATTATGACAGCAGGCTATGCAAAGAAGTACCTTTGTATCTTCTACAGGAGCCCACTTCTGTTGTGAAGATTCCATTTTCCACTGAATACATAACTAAGTTGTTAGTCCTTAAGTGACCAAAATATACCAAAACTCAAACAAGGAAATGTTTTTTTTTTACAAGAAATTGCGATATAAACAATATCCTACTTGCAACAACGAGCCAATCGGGTATTAAGACAGAGTGTACGAGAAGCCTCGCCTGTAGTGACGTCACGCCACGTTCAGTTGATTTCAAATTTTAAAGTGCTATAGCACAGTTAATAATTAAAAATTAGATTTAAAATTTTTGTGGGATATTAAGGAGATAATCTAATTTTAAAATAATGTGCTTATATAGCAAAATAAAATTTCATCTAATGAGCCCATTCAAATTCACATTAGAGCATCCAGAATTGGCAGTTTTTAGTAAAGAGGAGACTTGTTGCTGGTGTTTAAAGTTTGAAGTTTTGAAAGCTATTTTTCTGTTTATTGATTGGTGGTATTTACAGCGGAGTAGTGACAGCAAATTCATCATATTGTATTACGGATCCTTAATTAAAACGAAGTTGTTAGCGAACTATATTAGAAATCAAGGCGGATAAGTATTTAATTATTAGATTTATTATCCAAATTATAGTGCAGATTAAAATACGACAAACATATGATATGAAATTTAAAGTATGATGGTATATGTTACTTGAAAGTTATATAACTTCTGTCCAAAATTTTTCAATTCTTCATAAACTTAAATTTTTATTTTAGTAAAGCTTTTGTTTGTGCAGAGATGAGCTTTTGAAATGTATAACTAACCTGGCGAGCTAGTAATTACATTTATTGTAGGTATTTAAACATAAGTTGGAGTGATGTTGAGAGCTTTTTAAGATCAGAGCTTAACTATTAAAATTATGAATTGATTACTGAACGAGTATTTTTGGTTCTATTTTATATTTAATTGCGTTATTTGCAACGCCAATTTTGAATACCAATTTTTGAAATATATGTTAAAACTTGTCGGCAAAGTAAACTCTCATTTTGGAATTATAAACTAAATTATTAATAGTATTTTATTACATTAGCTTAAATAATTTATTTTATACTTTTTTTTATTTTATACTTCACTTGGCAAAGATGTAAAGTATATTGTTTTTAAAACTAGTCAGTCGATTTATTTGAAGAAATGTAAGAAGGCAAATATGTGGGATATACACTGCACTCTAGAGAATCAACCCACAAAGAAAGTATCGTTCTCTGTCAGTGGAGAATGCAAATTTAATGCTATGCATTATCTATAAGCCCAGAATAAATAACAAAACCACATTACTTACTGGGTATTTTCAATGATTATCAATTGGCCACATATGGAAAAGAAGCAATTCGCTTAGTAAGAGTTCGCAATGATACCAACTGCTATATAGTTTCAGGTACTGGTGCCACTACAAAAATTCAGCCTGCAGTAAATAACATTAACATTTTTTTCCAAAAAAAATATCAATTAGCGACTGCTATGAAATAAATACTTACTTCCCTTGGTAAAATAGTAGGATTTTCCAATCGAATATTAGAACCAAATACAATGCATGCTTCAAATCTTCCAGTAAACATTAATACAGTGCGAACAATTCACATTAATACAAATATTACAACTGGTGCCTACAACAATGGCGATGAATCGCACACGATTTACATGTTTGCTGTAAGTGTTGACACCAGGTTATGCTATAGATGAAATTCCTCCCACGCCCATATATCTACCGATAAATTGCAATCCTGAAATACATAATATTACTATAAATATTCGTAATCAAAATTTTGAGCTGGTCGATTTTATAGGGGAACAAATTATCATCCAATTAGAATTGAAAAGACTCGCTTAAAAAATGGGGTTAGTATTTTTTAATTACCCCTATAAAGAGAGTAGTACAACAAGTGTTTCTTCAGTATTGACAAAGTCAGCCTCTAACGATAACGTTAACGATAATAAAATACTGATTAACAAGAAACTTGCTCTATCACCATTAAATCTCATATTTCTACAGTCTCTCGGCTACAATGTTATCAACTGATGTTTTTAATATTTACAGAAGACCAATCATTGACGATTCTATCCGTCCCGTAGAGTCTAGAACCTATTATCCATATATTAAATCGTTTAACAACAATGAATACATCGAAATTTCAATTAATCAAGCCGATGCATGGCTACTTATATACGATGCAGCCCTATAAATTAAAGGAATTAAAAAAAAAATCTGTTGGCCCAGGCACTTTGGAACACATTAACAATAGTGGAGCTTTTTTTTCGATTCAATATCTTATGAGATTAATGGAAAAGAAGTTGATAGTGTCCGAGATCCTGGATTAGTTAGTCACATAAGAGGCTTATTATGCTGTACCCAAACAGACTGGAATTATTTGGATGTCGCAGGATGGAATTATCCAAAAGTTGATGAGCCATATTATAGTGCCAACGCTGACGGATGCAATTTAAAATATTTATTGGGAATTTTCCTATGCCTTTAAAATATTTATTGGGAATTTTCAATGACTACAAATTAGCTACATACGGAAAGCAGACTATTCACTTAGTTAGAGCTCGCACCGATAATAATTGCTACAGAATTTCCGGTATGGTTAAAATAATATTATTTATATTTCCGGTTAAAATGATATGGGCAATAATCAGCAAATTCGAGAATGGATGCGACTCAATTATCGACACCTCAACAAGTGCCGGTACCGAGGCAGGTGCAGGAGCCGCAACCGGTCCCGCAACCGACCCCGCACCCAAACCCGCTCCCATTTCTGTTCCCGCCCCCGCAACCACACCCTCACCCGATGCAGGGGCAGGATCCGATACCGGGACACCAGCAAGTAATACCGAATTACTGGTGGTATTACCCATATTACCTGGATTATAAGCAGGTGCCCCACCAGAACTAGGGGCCCCTTCGGCAACCGCTGCAAGCCGAATGGCGTCGTAATATCGCTCGGCACCTGGAACACAGTCGAGGATTTGCATCATTCGCCCTAATGCAAGAGATGTCGGTGGAAAACAGAAACTTGTGTGAGGAAAATGTCCGACTACGGCATAGAATAGAGGCCATCGAACTGTAAATTTAACTAGAATTAATTGTAGTATATTAATTTTTTTCGGGTTTTTTTTTGCTCTATTTCAGTTGAATGAATCAGATTGAGCTGGACTACTATTGTCTAGTTCGTGACCCATCGCCGCCAATCATTGTTAGCGATGATGATGGTGGCGAATTCAACTTCGAGGCCAACATCCAGATGTAAAGTTTCTATTTTTCTTATATTATTACTGTTACCATTATTATTATTATTATAATAGTATTATTATTATTATTATTATTATTATTATTATTATTATTATTATTATTATTATTATTATTATTATTATTATTATTATTATTATTATTATTATTATTATTATTATTATTATTATTATTATTATTATTATTATTATTATTATTATTATTATTATTATTATTATTATTATTATTATTATTATTATTATTATTATTATCATTATTATTATTAGTCATATTATCTTTTGAAAACTGAGATAATAGATAGTAATAGTAGCGGGGGGTACAAAGAAAACCATGCCATTTTAGATTTTTAATAATTGTTATTTAAAGTAAATCTTTAATCAACCTATCCTTAAGACAATAGAAACATACATTTATATAAGCCATAGCATTGCAAAGTACCCTTAGGAATTCTACAAATTTCTTTATATAAAAAGTCGAATATTTGTTGTTCAACTTGACCCTCAAAATAGGAGTTTATTAATAAATTTCTAGTACATTCCAAAAAATTGTAGTAATAGTAATTGAAGTTTAGTTTGTTTAAAAGTTCAAACTTTCTGGAAATAATATAATCCAGTGTCCAAATACTATAGATATCAGATTTAGTTAAATATATATTCATTGTATTTTTTGTTAACACAAATAGCATAATTCCATTTATTACTTCCACACAATGCAAAAGCGTCACATGCAATGAATAAAAATCACTTATTACATTAGTAATATAATTGATGGTGTTTATTAGTGGTGGGAGGATGAGGAGAATCTTCCACATATAACATATGAATTAAATTAAAATGTTTTTATTTAAATTAAATTTTATATTTACAAACGGTTTGAGGATTTTATCCAGCTATTGTGCGAACTATCGAAACCTAACCATTTGACTAACACTTGATCGCTTTTTTTCTAATAACTTTCTCAATCAAATACACATCAGGACAATTCGTTTTCGGCAATTCTTCTTCATAAAATGCTCCTTTAATTGGATTATCATGTAAATCTTTTAATAAATAAGTAGTCGGCTGCGATATTTTTACTTCAACAATTTTAAATAACTCATTTGACCAATTCGGAGTGAAACCTTTTTCAAATACATGTTTTTATTTTGATACGTTTTTCAAATACATTTTTTATTGAAACGTCACATGGACGCATTTTTATTTTTCGATGTTTTGTGTTATTATATTGATTAAGTATTTGAGGTCAAATATCAATCCATTTGTATGATCCATATAAACTGAAATATTTAAATAGCATTTCCTTCAATGTCCTTATAACGCGCTCGGCAATTGCAGCTTTTTTAATGGTATATGTACTGTAGTGATTTATTCGATACCTTTTCATTAAATTCTTAAATTGACCGTTATAGAATTCTGTACCCTGGTCTGTTTGCAAATTCTTAGGACATATAGGTGTACAATTTTCAAGAATTGCACTGAACGTTTTCGTCACTTCATCACCAGATTTTGACTTTAACGCCTTACACCATACGAAAAACAATCTATGACTACCAATATAAATGTACAGTTTTTATTATATTTTGCATACTGATTTAACTGAGCTAAATCAGCTTGTCAAAGATCATCAAACCCTTTAATAATGATTCGTCTTCTTTTGAAATTTTTTTCGCTTTGATCGGTGAAGTTCATTCACAAGTTACATTTTTTCGTTTGACATTGTTGTTTAGCTCTGTGTAACTGAGTTACTTCAGTTACTTACTGGTGTTCAATAGAGGATTTTGGTCATGTAATTGATGTTTTGGATGTTGTTGTTGTTGGTGTTGTTTGTCAATAATTAATTTTCTAAGTAGTAAATGGCCAACCAGCATTGGTATTATTTGTCGGGTTTAGTTCTACATAGTAAGATCTTGGAAGCCGAGGCGGAAATATAATTATAAGATCAAACAAACTTACCTAAAGTGAAGTTCGATCTTAATTATACGAACGCCTCGCTTGAAAAGTTTACTCCCGCCCATCCCGCGGGTACCCACGATTTTACCCACATAGTAGCAATACGATAAGACTTTCAAGTAATGAAGAGCGTTGGGCGTTGGCACACGGGTTGAAGAAGAGATATCTGTTTGACTTTAAAAATTGTGTGACATCTAGCAGATAGTACAGGTACTACATAGTAAGATCCTTTCAGGCGAGGCGTTCGTATAATTAAGATCAAACTTCACTTTAGGTAAGTTCGTTTGATCTTATAATTATTGCACATTAGCCGACGGGTATTAAAAATTAATAAAAGGAATGAACGCAAGTCTAAATCGTTTTTTATTTTTTAAAAATAGATTCAGCAAAAAATGTTACTAAAGTCGCGCTTAATTTTAAAAGTAGGCTTGAGAGAAGCATTTTTAGTTGTTATTAATGATTTTGATTATGGATCCTTGATTGCATCTTGTGCTATTTCCCCTGGCAACGCTGCTTAGTCATTATTGACAAAGATATCTATAAAAATCGAAAAAATTTCCTATGCAGTTTCCTATGCAATAATTTGAAGCGCCGCCATATATTAAATAAGGGTTTACTTTAATCTTAAGTGTAAGAGTAGCCCTCAGCCAAATTTCAATCAAGTCACTTTAGTATAAACTCTAGTTAATTTGTATTTAGAATACTGTACTTTTGATAATAAAGACAATTAAATAAATAAATAAATGTCCTCCATTTAAATGTATTTAAAACAGCCAAAAATGCATTCAAAATAATTTTAAATGCCCAAGTATTTTTGGTGTAAATCAAAAGATAATATCAACTTTGTTATTAATGAACAGACCGTATGAGTCAATCATACGTAAGTAAGTTGTAGTGGCGTTAGTAAAATATATTTCAAATTAAATGTAGATTAAAGGCGGCATTTTCTCGACTGCAACTTCAGGTTTAAACCTATACTATGTTACTACTATCTACATAATATTATTTTACTTTAAACTTTTTCTCTTTATAGTCTCTATAAAAGTAACATTTAATTACCCGCAGCGATGAATTTATTTGTCAAAAAACATCCTAACAGCAATTTAATGGAAGTAAATTGTTCATATTATTTTCACATTTTAAGGTATATTAAATTGTTATTGTAAACATAACAAGAAAAATATTATCCCTAGTTTAAGCTATGTATTATTTATAAAGACAAACATTTGATAAGAATATTAAATGTTCTATCGACTTTCTTTTGGAATGCCTGAAGTGTGTCAATATATTATTTTTCAACGATTGTGAAACACTTTGCTACATTAATTATTTATTTGGAATAATTGGAGAGTCGGTTTGGTATTGATTTACAATAACTATAATTAATGTCCTTTAGATCCAATAGTTTTGATGAATCTATTTCGTAGATTCACTAAGAATCTATTAATATATGGCTTATAAAGATTATATAAAAAAAAAGTAAGATGAAATTGTAAGGTTCCGTGATATTTAGCAAGACCATTTCCTAAACTAATTAACCAATATTTGGTTATGCTTCTTTTGGATTGATTTAAATTTTGACATTTTATACGTTAAAATTATATTTTTTAAACAAAAGATTTGAAACAAAAGAGATTTTGCGGGGTATTGTCGCTGAGGTACACAGTTTCCTTGCATTTCAGATTCAAGAAAACGTTGGTGTAGGAAATTGTCAAAATAAATTACAAAATATAAATTACAATTACATTTTAGGACGTGGTAGAATTAATCTGTATTATTTGCAAACACTAGTTATAAAACAAAAAGCCCTATAAATTAATTTGACATTTGATAAAATTTAAACTTAAATCTTAAATAATTGTGAGAAGCAGAAGAGACTCAACAATAAATTGAAAACAAAATGTCAATTGTTCTAGTGACATAGAATTTTAGATTTTCTAAAGGAAGCTTTTTTGCGAAGTTACCACTAATAACGAAGTTACCACTAAGTTATCACTAATAATATAAATGGTTTGTCATCAATGTTAATTTTAATACTCGCACCAACAATTGGGGGCACCTCGCGGCATTTTTTGCAAATCTGCTTCGAAAAGCCAAATCCCGGGCTTTTGATAAATTAAGTCAAAATAAAAGACCCACATTAGATTTGATCCTGAAAATACATGGCTGGATTCTTATCTAAAAAATAAAAAAACTTTAACTTTTTAGACTAAAAAAAATAAATTTTTGCATTGCATAATGATTTGTTAGAAATGGATGAGTTCCACGTATTAAAAAAGAGGTGGCGTGACAAAAACTTTCTGTCAGAACTGAATAACGCATTTGTTACCGGGTATAAGTGGTACCTTCGCAAAAAACAGCCTCACGTTTCAAGAAAGCAACAATATCAAAATTCATGAAATTTAGATGAAAGTGTCAAATTACCTTGCTTTCCTCTATAACGTGTGCAATCACAATATTTCAGTAACGATTGTGAATAAAGACTTTTTATACAGTATTTGTTTTAAACTTCAGTAGTTCTTGGTTCATCTCTAATTAGTAGTGAATATTCAGTATTATTATGACTAGTGATTATTCATTCATTAGTATTGATTAGTACATTTGTATTTGTTTTAGCTAAGAACTTAAAAAGTACTTATATCTCACAATGAAAGCAAAAAAATAGCACATTTTATTATCAGCCGCCGACTTTTTTTGTGTGTAAACGCGCAAAGCTAACATTAAGTACATATTTGAAAAGTCGTGGTATAATTTTGGGTGATTTAATTGCTTTAATCAGCCTAAATTGGACTCACATGACAACACCGTTGAGAATTAGAATTGGTAGTTTTTATTAAGGGTTTAATAGATGAAGTTCATTATGTTATTAAAATTTCAACCACCTCTTATTAAATATATATATATTATGTTATAGAATTTGTTCTTTCTCTATTCACAAGTTTTCTGAACCAATTAATGTATCACACATCAAAATCGGATAAAAAATAAAAGTGAAAGAAAGAGTGATGAATTTCTAGCGAAATGAAAATTCCTCACCCCTGCATGCGATAAACTATAATGGAGATTTTCAACAGGTTGCACTGATGCGCACTACGTATATATTTAATTTTTTCAACATGTTTTGATAACAATAGATCGACAAACGCTAACATAAAGTTATTTCACATTACATTTTTTGGTGCATTACTGGTTGCAAAGTCTCGACTAAGGGAGCTTTAAGATAACTGTCATAGTATAAAATGCGATTTCAATTTTTAATTTTTATTTAATAGTATTTTTTTTAAATTATTATTAAAAATACTAGTAAAAAAATTTGGTGTTCTACTTAAATTCACTATTTTTAAAACCATAACCATAACATGTAGGTTAAGTTAGGTTCGAAAAACGTTTTACATTGACAATTCAATTTTATTGAAATATTCATTTATTGACAACTTTTTAACCATTCACTTCCGGACATTGAAAGTAATCTAGATCGACTCAAACGGCCCAGTATCTTTGGAAAAACATAAAGCTTTATAGACATGCCCGCTAAGCTGTATTTTTGTATAATATAATACATTATTAAGATAAAATAAAATAAAATAATATATTGCTAAAAGAATTTATAACTAAACTAGTCTTTAATTCAATCGTGTAGTTTTAGTTCATATAGTCTCCAAACAACAGAGAAAAGACAAAGAGCTTGTGCTCCGGATATACAAACAACAGACAGGGCTAATTTCGACCATTGATTGGGAGATTTTCCGGGCGGAAATTGGGTCGAAGTATTCAGCACACATACCGTGAGCCACACAGCCACACCTAAACGAGTTACACTCTCTGATATAGTTCAATGAGTATATTTGTAACATGCTTTGATGCCAGTCAAAAATAATTTGCAGGAACACATTAATGAAAGCTTTCAAGATTAATATAAGTATTTATTGCCGTAGGGTGATAATAGGTATTTATGATACAGTGTGTAGAACAATATTAGGATCTCACTCGTTTATAACATTGACAATTTTACTCATGTATATATTATGACATATGAGTCAATGTTTTTCTCGGTTTTTGTCAATGTATGAGCGGATAAAATGAAACAAAATTTTTAGTGGATATTTAGTGGATATTGTAATGTGATACCTCGTTCTCCATGACTACATGCACATAAAACTTAAAAATTAAAGTAGTCTGACAATACTTGTCAAATTTTATTAATTAACATAAAATACAAAATTAGTCGATTGATTTCGATTTTTTCATTCGCAAAATTGTCTTGTTAAATTGCACTTGAACTTGTTTTTTATATCGGATATTTTTTGATTTTATTACTCAAACGAGTTTTCCTTTTGGCAATTTGCCTCATCATGGCAGCTTGATCCGTCAAATTTCCAGGCAACCTCGTTTTCGTATAAACTAAAAAAATATCCGATAAAAAAACAAGTTCTTGTGCAATTGCATACGAATATTATTCAGTCTTACAAATTTACTGACACTCTTGTGACCAGATGGATCTACTATCTAATTTGACAGCCAAGGCATGTTGATGCCTTGAACGAGAGCGATTATTCACAGTCAAGTGCGAGAAACTGTTTATAATTTATACAAATTTACGGAGAAAGAACCATTTAATGTTTTATTTAAATTATTACTATCCGCTGAATTTGTTAATCCGCTGTATTTGTTAATCCGCTGTATCATAATTTTATTTTTAATCAGGTAAAATAAAAATATCAAAATTTTTGTAGCCAGCACTGGCCTGAAAATTGTTCAACGTTTTTAGATTGCGATAAACCATGAGACTCTACACACTTTTCCCAAAGAGACACAAGTTTATTTATTCCGGTAGCATAGAATTCCGGAGTTCTGGAAGCGACGAATTCTTCGATAGCATTTTTTGCTGCTGCTTGATCAATAAATATTTTGTTTTTCAAAAAGTTGTTTAAATATTTAAAAAAATAAAAGTCAGTTGGCGAAAAATCCGGTGACTATGGAGGATGAGGAAGAGTTTCGTACCTCATTTCGTTTAACTTCTGGAGCGTTAGTTGTGCGACATGAGGTCGAGCGTTATCGTGCAAAAGAATAGGACCTTTTCTATTCACCAATGCCGGATACATTCGCTGCAGATTTCTATGCATTTCGTCAATTTGAATACAGTATTCTGTAATGCCAGGATTCAAAAAGCTGTAGTGGATTAATCCAGCTGCAGACCACCAAGCAGTCACCATTGTTTTCTTTTTGTGCAAATCTGGCTTTGCAAAGTGTTTTAGAGCTTCCTTTCGATCCAACCACTGACCTGATCATCGGCGGTTGTCATACAGAATCCACTTTTCATCGCAAGTGATAATTCGATTGAGAAAGGGGTCGTTATTGTTAAGCAAAAGCAGTGCAGAACTGACTTCAAAACGTCGACTTTTTTTATTTTCATTCAAATCATGGGGAACACATTTGTCCAGCTTCTTGGACTTTCCAATTGATTTTAATTGTTCGGAAATTGTTGCCGCACTCACATTTAGCATTTAGCTAACAGTAACGCGGGGATTTGCTTCAACCAAAACCTCTAATTCAACGTCTTCAATGACAGAAGGACGCCCGCGACCTTTCCCATCTTGAAGGCAAAATTCTCTACGTCGAAATTTTTGGTACCAACGTTGCACCGAGCGCTCGTTGATGCTTTCTTGGCCCCAAACATTGTTAATCTTCAGCCGTTTGTGCTGCACTATTCCCGAGTTTAAATTCATAATGGAAAATTTGACGATATTCTTGTTTCGACATCTTAACTTGACATGTGAATAATTAAACTAAAATACGATTTTGATTGAAGATTTGTTGCATAAAAAAGTAGAGCATAAAAAATACTTTCAAAAGACATACAATGCTACATGTTTGGTGTAGTTTTTTTTATAGAAAATATTTGTAAAAATAATTGTTGAAATAAATAAAATCATAAAACCTGCATTAATTTCTGAACAACCTAATACAAGCATTATTAAAAAACGATTGTAAAAATTGTGCAATTACGTTTTGATTTTAATCAGAGTAGCTGTGATATTTTAATAATATTCTAATAGCATTTTAGGATCGAGTACTCGGACTTAAACCCCCTAGATTTTTTCTTATGGGGCCATTTAAAGTCATTAGTTTATTCTAGTCCATTGGAAAATGTACAAGATTTGAGAAATCGTATAATTGGTGGTTGTAATTCAATTAGAGACCACCCTGGTATTTTTGGAAGGGTTCGAAGGAGTGAAGAGAAGATTGAATTCGTGCATTCTAGCTGGTGAAAGTCATTTTCAACAGTCCTTGTAGTTTAAGAAGCTTTACATGTATTACGTTTAGGTAATCCAATATAGTTATTGTAAATTGATGTTAATTTCTATGTCTGGTGCTATTATAATAGTCAAGGATCTGATAATGTGAACGGACGCTGAATAAATAAATTCGGTCAGATTTGAAATTGCGTTACGTGATTTATTAAAAAAAAATCATTTTGCGTTACTATTGAATCCACTATAATACGAACACAATAATTTTGTAACTTAAAAGCAATTGTTTTTAACTTTGTAACAAAAATAAATATTCATGTAAATCAAATTTTGTTTGCGCGAAATTATACAGGTATAAAGTCTTGCGGCTACGAGAATTTACGATAAATTCACCACAAAGTGTATTACATTTTAGTTTTGTGCTTCATTTACAAACACATTTTACATATTTATTAGATATAAAAATATATAATTTTACATATAATTTTAATAAAATATATAATTTTACATATTAGATATTCTAACCGTATCTAAAAAATAAAAAACCAAGAACATTGTACCTTTTACATGAGCGTGGTTCAAATACAACCAGTGCGATAACAGATAGCACAAACTGGGGTGGTTTTCCATTTTCATTTTTGTTATATCACATACACGAAGTCAGATTCTGGTTGCTCCCTCATACATAAAATACATACAAATTTTAAACAATTAATATCACACGTTTTATCTACATTTAGGATAAATGAAATTTGGTAAAATATATTATTAATTTTCCTAACTAAAATATACATGCAATAGTCTTTAGATACAGTTGCAACCAGGGTGCGAGTCATATAAAGTCCAACAAATGTTGACCCAACTTCAATTCCCAAGACGCCAATTATTGTTGATGGGATTTCAGAAATCTAGTCAAATTTACAACAGTTTGGTTTAAATTATGGTACGTTCAATTTAACTTTTATTACTTACGGATTATAGCTGCATCTAAACTGATAAACAATGTATAAGGTTGAATTTATTAAAACTTACCCGCAACATATTTTCAAGTCCAATCTGGATAAATATTGATTAATTCTGTTAAAAAGACTAAATCAAAATTATTTCGCATAACAATGAATCGGTTTTAATTTATTTAGCATTCAGCCTTCTGTTTTAAAAAATTAAGAGTCGCCAGGAAAATAAATCTGATATGTAAAGAGTTAATGCTAATACAGTAATTAAAAGTAGGTTTTTATGTGGAATTATTGACTCCGGATTTTTTTAGACAATACAATAATACAGTTTTGTTATAACAGAGTTCTTGTGTACTTTAAATCCACTGAACTAGTAAATAATTTGAGCAAATGATGTTTCGGAGTGAAGCATTGTACGCGATGATTGAGCATTTAAATTCGTAATTGAGTTGTGCGCTGTGATCGTTTTTGGAACTGATTTCTTCCACTCAAGTGCATTGTTTACATTTCATTACATCACAATTTACTATATCTTTCTACTTGAACTTACCAACTTTAATCACGTGGTCGGAGTTGATTTGAAACAGTTGATGAGTTTATTAGTCCGTTAATTGTATTAGTAAACAATACATAAGCAACAAATTGTTATTATCGTTGGAGCAGATATTCTATGTGGATAATTTAGAAGCCGTCAGTCAACTAGGTGTGATATACTCGTAGTACATAGCGTAAAGCTTACAGTAAATAAATTACATTTAAAAGTGAGCGCATATTTATTGTGGATTTTTTTTTCAAATTATTACTCACTTGTAATATTATAACATGCACACAAATATTAAATTGTTTATATTTGATATTACAAAAAATATTAGTACAAAATTCTTTTATTTTATGTGATACTTCTACTGATGTAATTTTTAATAATACGTATGTCTATAGACTCGATTTCGGAATAGATTTTTAGCATTTTATATGAATAATTGATGCGCTGTATTTACTTCTATAACAAATTTAAATTCTAAAGTTTTGAATGAAAATGGGCCATGCAATGATGCAATGACTCGCCAAGTGTGTGAATAGGGCTTGAAAAATAATTATTGTTTCTTCGCGTTTATTTTATCTTTAAAAAATTAAATAAAGAATTCTGCTTTAAACCGAACGCACTCAAAAATGTGTATGAGATTTTAGTATTCTTAGGATATTCCCAAGTCCAACTTATTTGTAATTTATTATTATTTATTGATGGAAAATGGTCGGTAATGTGGTTACCGACCATTACAATTCATTTAAAAGGCAAACGCGCCACAAGGACTTATTTTTAAGGGATTAAACTTTTACTAGCATTTTCTACAACGTGTCCCTTATAAGTATTTAAAGTTTGTTTTAAATCAAGCATTCTTTCTGACAGGTATTCACGTTACAAATTATGCATTTTTTACCACTTTTTGACCATTCTCTCTTCAATAAAAATTTAACTCTTTATAAAATTACAGTGGTAACTTTGGGGGTACACGAAACATATGTTCAATATTTGGTTAAAATCGATGGGCAACTTTAGAAGATTAAGGGATGCACCGATTTTGCCATTTTTGGCATGTGTTTGGCTTATAATGCGAATATTTTTTCTTTGGTATCCATGAACAGGAAAAAAAGAATGCAAATTATGTTTAATATATTTTTGGGCCCGTAGATTCCTATTAATAATGGTTTAAAATAATGAACAGACCAACAGACAGATGGAAATTAGTTAATATGATTTTCAGTGTACGCCTTTTATAAAGCAAAAATTAGTGAAGTTTGGAAAAAAAAATTACGAATAGAATACTTACTCTACGAGAGAATTAATAAAGTAACGTGGAATGGCATTGAGGTGTTTAATTTAATATCAGATTTAAAATGTATCACATGTTTCTTAAATTAGCTCTTAGTAAACGTATCAAATCAAAATTAATTATTAAAACCTAATGTCATTGTTAGTTCTTAATGATTCGGTCAAAGTAGTTTAAGTCAATGAGTATCTGGAAAATGGCGTTTGAAACAAGTTTCCAAACGCAAGTTGCCATAATAAGTAGAGTAGATCACTAATGCATACTGTATGGAAGCGATGCCCTACAAAGCGTTGGAATTATTTGACTTAATAAGAGCCAATGTAGCGTCAGAGCGAGGGTGGTTAGACTCATGAAATAACTGAAGCTAGAATCAGTTTGACGTGTAATTATGGAAGATGCTGTAAAGTGTAAACATTGTGGGAAGCACTTTTTTACTCTGCAGGCGAGAACAATGAACAAGGTCTGCTACTACCAGTGAAATGAAATACCTCTCGTGTTTCTGTAACAATTAAAAACACTTGGGATACTTTACTTAGAAAGCATGTGTCTTCCACTAAGGATGTCTAACTAGATGTTACCGTTATTTATTTTTATTCACGATTTACGTTTTTTTTTGTTTCTTGGATTTTTTTTTAAATTTAATTACAGTATGGCAGAAAGCACAGATGATGGTTACTAATATTATTCGTGACTTATTTTTAAAATTGCTACAAATCCAAGAGCGTGTGAAAACCTATTTACTACTCCGGAGATACTGAACCAAAAGAGTGGAAACATTGTTCTTATAAACAGAGTGATTTTTTAATTTTTTGTACTTTTTGTTTATAAAAGGATTAAATAGTTTATGGACATTAGGAAATAAACAAGATAACGCCTTCCTTGACGGCGTAGGTATTTCTTTACAAAAATTGTTAAATTTACACCGTTTTTACTCTTGATGTAGATCTAATAATAATCTGTATTAGAGGTTACTGTAATGCGCCGGTACATTGTAGCAATATAAAGCCAACGTTTGAGCTACATCTATATAAGAGATATATTAGATATGGGGTGAACATTTTTCTAATTATATAAACACTTATATATCCCCCAACGTGGAAATTAAAGATATCTCTAAAGGCATAGATAATTTTGATTTATAATTTTGATTTTGGTACAAAATTTAAATAATTGGAGTTTTATCTATTAATATTCTGGCAAATATTATAACGCACGGGTTTTGTCTGATTACCTTCGTGCACTCGGTTCTTGGACGTATTCCATTGGAGTAGAGTAGTGAAGCAGTTGTGACTAATTTAATTCATTGAATTGGCATATGGAATTCAAATATTGGATTAGCAACTTTTATATGTAGAAAATTAATATTTTTTACGCCAATGACAAGAGGTGTGGGGAACCTACTGAGTGGACGCCAACAAGAGTAGTTTTTGCTAAAGAATGGATTTTTCCTTGTGACTTTAATGATTGGACCACCAAAGATAGATAACAAAAAGGAGTTAAAGTATATCGATAATTTGAGAAAATTTTTGTTTGACACTCATGGACTTTTTGGAAAGAGAATTCCACGAAGGCAGTGAACTCGGTAGTAATCGATGTAAAGCTAAGTACGATTCAACGGTACATTTAAGAAGTTATGAAGTGGAAGATCTGTTATGGTTTTGCAGTGCTCGACACAAGAAGGGGCTTCATGGTTGTTTCCATTATGGAAGGGTATTTGCACACTGTTGGGACAAATTGATAATGTGATGGACTGAATACTACAAGCCCGATCTGAATTGGGGTAGTTCTTTTGGATCGACTAGTGGAAGCTTAATAAAAATGGAACAGTAAAATCTGATCCGGGATATTCGAATTAGAAGGGGGACAAGGTAACGAATTATGCCTAATGTGATACGCTTATATGCCTACCTAGAATGCTTAAGGTAATCAGTACTACTCGTACACAGATTACGCTCCGCGAATCATCTGGAACACACCTAGAATGTTCTGCGTGTACCTAAAGCGTCAATAGCCACGCAATAAAACAGTCAGTCGGCCAGTCAGTTTAGATATAGTAAGTGATATGACAAACTAAACGGGAAACAAAATATGTCTGGCATTCAATATTTGTTTGAAATTAAACTTAAGTACATATTCCAGGACATGAGTTTTGTATTTTATTTTCAGCTGAGTTTTTATTTAACTTATTTATTTACAGATTGGAAACGTGCTCAATGAATGAATAAATATATACAAAGTATTTTTTTGGACTACTCGTATAATGACAATTTTTTTACTAAACTTATAAAATTTTATTTAAATTTTTATAAAGCTTGATTAAAATATTTAAATTTCAAAATTATTTTTTCTATTGGTAGTAGCAAGTGTCGCAAATTTAGCGCTAATAAAAAGATTAATGTTAAAATTTAATTTTAATTTTTTTGCAGCGAGTGTTATGGACCTCTTTAGATGAAATATTTTTATTGCCAAAGAAAAATTACAAGAAAGAATTACAAAATCTCAATTGAAAATAAAGTTAAATTTTCCACTATCGGGCAGAATAATTTTGAAGACAAAACAAAACAACAAATTCATGTAGCAGGCAGTGGACCAATAGAAAATCAAAATCAAGACGACAACCAATTGAAAATCGTTTTCCCCGAAACGCTTTCAACAGAATTTAATTGGAGCGAAGAAGTGGAGCAAGACTACCAACTTGAAAATGAAAGTGTTGCTTTAACAAAAAGTTCTTCAGTAAAAAGTTTTGTTGATATCAGCACTAAATATATGCCCTCAACTACACCTACAACTTCTACCAATTTTGATTCCCATCCAAAAAGTTCCAAAAAGAGATGAAATTGCAGAAATAGCAGACAAAGGAACTACGAGAAAAACAAATTTTAATTCGTTTTACTAAGGTGCAGTTTTCTTTAAAAAAAAAATTAATTTATGTTTTTAATAGTGACTATGTTTATTTTTTTTTTTTTGTATTTACGTTATAATAAATATTACATTCATATTTAACATGTTATTTCATGTTGAAGTAAACTTGAATTAAAATATAATCCAGACACCGTGTTTCCAGCTTTAATTATTACAGTTGGCAAGAAAACACACACCGAGTGACCCATAAAATTTAACAAGTTTTAAATAGAATATTATTATGCATATTAGCTTACAACGAATAGTTTTGCCAACAATACATGTTTTATGAATTCAATAACAATTGAATACATTCTACGCCAGGGAATTTTTCAGTTTTTTTATTAAATACTTATATAAGTACTTAATAAATCTGGTTTTAGATGCAACTTTTGACATTATTTTTGATAAGTGATATACATTTTGCCAGCTAAATTTTATATGAGAATGAAAAGCCGAGAATGGAACAAGTACATTGGCGGTGGCGCATATAAGGTAAATAGTTCTTAACAACAAGGGAAGTGCGGGAAAGGGGTTGGTGAAATAATGGGAACTGTCACGATACCTGTTGGTCTACTCTCGAGGTCTCTCTGCCCCTCTCACCAATTGATCTACTTTTGCCTCAACAGGAACAAGGTGTATAAGAAAGGTTTCAAGGCTTTACTATAAAGTTGCAGGTGGGTATGTTTCGCTGATATCTACAAATATTGGTATATACTTTTCCGAGGATTTCGCCTTTGTTATTTATCCTTTCCAAAGCACTCTTGAGCGAGTATTTTCTAATAACCACAATTAATTGCGCACAATTAATTGCACCTGTCACTTTCGATAATGGACATATTAATCCTACTCAATGAGAAATTTACTTTCAAACTAATTTTTCAAATCATTTTTAATGCTTCGAATTCTTGATACGGTTCGGTTTCTGTTAGCATAAATTGAAGCTGAAAAATTATAGCTGGGGACTAGAGGTGCGTTTATATGCGTCTTCATTTAGAATCTAGATTTTTCGCATTTTAGAAGCCAATTTTTAGTACACCAAAGTTTTCAACCAAATATATATTTCGGGGTTCAAATTAACTTTTTGTTTATGGATACTTGTTTAAATAAACAGACACGATTTTCCACTAAAAACTTTCGACGATTTTATTAGATTTCTAATTTTCACTTATTAGATTTCTAAGTTTCTTTGAAAACCAACCTAGAGTTTAAGAAGCTTTACTCAAAATTATTTAAAAAAATTCCATCGTTCCAAACTAAAATATTATTTAATTTGTAATTCATCACCTAAGAAAACTTTGCGGTCACTGTTTATTCAAAGTGTAATGTTACAAAAATCATGAAACTAAGAACTAAACTTTTTAAACACTTAAAAAACGCTCAACAATAAATGTTTATTTTGCTTAGTACACCATTCATCTCATAAAAATAAAAAATTACATTTTTCTTTTAACACAAACTTTTTCTACAGCTCAATGTAATAAACAATAAAAAATGTTATTAAATAAATAACAATAGTGGTGTGTATTTATACATAATACTTAGATCACATTTAACTAACAGTGATATTTTCCAGCAGGATTAATCACATTCATAAGTCACATTTAGATGGTGTATATAAAAATAATCTTAAGGCTAAACGAGAGATACAAATTTACCATTGTTTTTTATTGTATACCTTAGATGTGTGTAGGCCTCGCCCGTTAAGCATGTCAAAAGTGCCCCCGGCTCAATTTAATTTACCAAACAGTTTTTTTGTAGGGCACGTAGAAAATTTTTTTTCCTAAATATTTGGACCGCAACCCCCACTACTATAGCCGTGAGGGCTAAATACGTGTTTTTTTGTTTTCATTTTTTTCTGATACTATCGTAAGATTATAAAATCTGAAAAAATTCACCAATGTGTATTTTTTTATAATCTACAAATAAAAAAAATTTAAAAAAAAAATCGCCAAAAATTCAAATTTTTTTTAAAAGGTACAAATTTTGATTTTTTTTTTCATATTTTGAGTTGGCGTACTGATTCAATTTATTTTTTAAATCAAACTATACACCATTTTTGAGTTTCTTGGTTTTTTTTCAGAATTTTTAAAGCTTGCGCGGTAGTTAAAAAAAATATTTATGATATATCGAATTTTAAGAAGGATATAACGAGTTTTTCTGGATTGCAAGGAGTGCACTAAAACACATTTGATTTCTTTGAAGTATGACTTTTATTATTGAAAAAAAACTCTGTTATAGGTTTTGTCGATCAGTCTTCGTCACTGTCCTCGTTGATAACAGGCACGTATTGATTAACGTTAAAAAGACTATTTAAGATCTCAGCTGGTTTGACGATTTTTGACAAATAACGACCGTGAGTTAGGTAGTAAATTACTGAAGCAACATGAGAGCAACATCCAATGGTTCTGTTCCGATTGGCACAGTCGCAACAATGTCTTTTAACACCAGCCACACCAATCGAGTCAGGAACGTAGTCGATGAAGCATTTATACGTCTTATTGTTAATGTGACGGGATTTTACTTCAACTTTCAAAATATTTGTTTGAACTTTCACGCAGCTCATCTGAATTTGGTCATTTTCATCCATCAATTCGGCTATGTATGATATTGCCTGACTCAATTGATAGCTACCGGTAAAAAAAATCCGCAAATCGTTTTCCGTCATTTCTGGAAAATCCAACCCATCTGAAGAAGAAACTGGTTGAAATGGAACTTTTCTTTAGTTCCAACGCTCATTTTCAGCATCAGCAGCCAAAGTATTCTCAACAGACTTTTGAGTGAAAATTCGATCTAATACAAGGTCACAAAGTTCAACGTCCGAGTCGAGTCGTTTACCGAATTTATTGTTCAAAAAACAAGCGATCCGAATGTAAGATCTAATGCTTGGAAACAACTTGTTATCCACCTGCTGATCAAGAAGCTGGTACTTCTTTCCGAGAATGCCATGAACAGCTTCAACTACCTAGCGTATTTTCGTAACAAGTCGAGAATTGTTGGCTTCGACAGTGGTCAGTTGCTTACGCTTACCTTTGAGGGCTGGCATGAGAACTTTGAAGCCTAGAGTGAGTACAATTCATTGTTACATGAATCAGAGGACAAAAAAAATGTGCTTTTTCTCTCACCATGATTGGTCAGTTGGTCTTTTCAAATATCTCCTTCAAATATCTCCTTCCTGAAGAAGTTGTCGAAGTCCAGATGGATCTTGAAAGACGTCCTGGAGAATTTTTGCATTATTTTGATTTGCTGAAAAAGGTCCGAGAGTATCAACGATGTAACCGGAAGTTGTGACGATAGTGAATGGTTTGCATAGGTGCTTCTTCTTCTGGCCTGAATAAGATCTCCTCTGAAACGCGTTGTTGGTACTTTTCTCGTGGTGGACATAAGTTCCATCGAAGATGAGAACCAACTGAGTTGTGATGTCATAAAGTTTGCGAGCAGTGTGGGAAGTTTCATTCTTGATGAGATCAGCACGTGAAAAAGCTTCAAACCCAAAGTATTTGGGCAATACATCTCTTTCAAATGAGTTTATTATAGCGTGACAGCATTTAGAAACTTGCTGCTCATGTTCGAGTCCAAAAACAGAAGAAATTAATTTATTCTAATTTTCCGAACGCCAATTTGAACAAAAAAACTATATGAGCCTGAGTAATATTCCGGACTGCAGAATTTCGCTTACAAGTCAACATATTACGAATCTCAGTCAACTGGTCCCATTCTAATCCAGTGAACACGCGAAGACGCTCTTCTGATAGCGTGTAATCTCCAACATGGCCCAAAATGGTAGATTCTGTTCGAATCGCCAGAGCATCTGTTAAACGGCACAAATCAGCAACTGAGATGTCGCTTTCATGAGAAAAGACTTAAAGACGTTTTAGATCTTCGATGTAAAATCGTTTCTTCAAAAGGTGATTGTTGCAGCAACGATTTCCACACGGGATAAAGATTCGTACTTGAGAAAACGCTTGGAGTCGAGCTTCAAAAGGAATGCTTATAATCTTTGAAGTTGATCCACAAATGCAACAATACTTGTGACTTGATGCCACTCTTGAAAACGGGAGTCGAACAAATTCTTCACTTTTCGAGTCACATGCATTTTCTTGGACGACTTAAGATGGATCAGCCATTGATGAGGAACCGGACTCTTGCGAAGATGACATTAACGAAAATGGTGACGTCGACGTCTGAGATAAAACTTTCGTTGTCGCAGGAGTCAGAGCTGTAGTGAGACTATCGAGATTTTCATCTTTTTGTAACGGATATGCAATTTGTCGACATGCATTGCATAAAATATCTCGGACAGCCACATTCTTTTGTAAAATCTCAGCAATTCTGACTTCTTCTATGTCGTTGTTAATCGTTTTCAACTGACCTGATGATTGCCATGTATATTTATTTCACCTAATGCATTGACGTTTCGACATCTTGGTGCTGAAACGAAAATTACCATTTTATTATTTCCTTACCTCCGATATATCAAAGAATGTTTATTAAATATAGGTCAATATTTGACGCAATTTGGATTTTAATGGCTAATTCGAAAACGCTCGGGCGCCAAAACGATCTACGTATGAAAAGTAGTGGGACCGGCAAAAGTACGGTTAGGTTTTCGGCTTCAATTGAACGGTAAGTGCAATATGGATACTTACAATTGTCTTTTTTTCGGTGGTGTTCCCAGAAAATGAAGCGGCATACGTCGAGTAGCACAAGCACAAAATTCTCGTCAAAAAAATCGCAACACACTTTTCAGGTTCAAAAATCGTGTTGTTCAATTTTGAGGTTAGGTTTATATATTATATAGTGTAAAATATCGTAACTATTTATTTCGTAACTATTCTCAAAAATGATGTATAGTTTGATATAAAAAATAAATTAAAACAGTACGCTAACGCAAAATAGGAAATTTTTTTTTTAAAATTCAAACCTTTTAAAAAAAATTGAATTTTTGACGAAATTTTTTTTCGATTTTTTTTGTTTGTAGATTATAAAAAAGTACACCTTGGTGAATTTTTTCGGATTTTTTATTTTTACGATAGTGTCAGAAAAAAATGAAAACCAAAAAACACGTTTTTTAACCACCATGGCTATGGGGGTGGGGGTTGCGGTCTAAATATTTGGGGAAAAAGTTATTTCTACGTGTCCTACAAAAGGACTCTTTGGTAAATTAAATTGAACCGGGGGCACTTTTGACATGCTTAACGGGCGAGGCCTTTTTTAGTTTCAATATTTTTATCTGTCTCAAAGATGAGATATTCGTTAAAAATGTAAATAAAATAATGCGTTTCAAATTATTAAGTTTTGTTCAATTTCGAGTCCTCGCTCCCTAACAATAACGAACATTAATAAAGTCCATTGTTTTTTTTTTTGCAATATAAATGTCTTATTGGTAACTAGAATAACATACAACATTTGGTCAAGATGGGTTATCGACAAATAAAGACAAATCGTCATTTTTGACATGTTTCTGGCACACGGTCTCTAGAAAATCCAATAAAATGTTTAGATTGAAATTGCAGAAGCAGCGCAACAACTAAACAGCTAACATGTTAAAGCTCTGACATAATTTTTATATAGCAGAGCCACAAAACGAGTTGCATAGCGATGGCAAATAAACTCGTTATCGTAAAGATGTCATAAAATAAATAAACTATATCACAGGTAATTTGCGCTTTGTTTTTCGAATTCAATTAAAATTCAAATGTGAGTTTGAATATCTGGATTTGCATTTTATTGCATTATATATTATTTAAATAAATATGCACGTTAAATGGTTCTACTTTTTTCCATTTCCATTATTAATAAGCATATATCCATATTCATTATTAATCAGATTACAAATTTTTGTCAAGAGTATATAATAATCAAGTACATGAAAATGTTCCATTTTAAAGGAAGCATTTAGTACAGATCAACTGCATCCTACTAATATATGCTTCGGAAATGAAAGGCACTTTTTTACATTAACAATTAATTTAAGTATTATAAAAATAAATTAAATTTATTCAAAAGAAATCTGTGTCCGGTTTATATTTATTTATAATTAGACAATATTTTTCTTTGATCCACTGTATAGTTATCGTGCTAATCTAGTGCACTGATTACACCATGCACTAAAGTCAGGTTTCCTGCAACTTTTTGCATTTGCGTGATGCACAAGACAAGAAAACATTCTCCTACACCTTTCCGCTTTATTTTATTATTTGAATCTTTATACTACTCTCTCTAGGGCCTTTTTTATTACTGTTTTGCTCCATTTTACTGTATATACAAAAAATAACTACAGCACAATTTGCAAAATGCAAACTAAACACACAAAAATGATCGTGACAATTAGGTAGCTGATAAAAAGAAAAAAATAATAAGAAGCAGAAATAATGTGTGGTTTGTTGCCAGCTGATCTTCACTGTTTTCCTAAATTTACTCTCCGGTTTCCATAACTCAACTTTTCAAAGGATCTTCAATACAAAGATTAATCTTCTTAATCTCGAGTTTCCGAAGTGACATCTTAAACTCAAAGGATACTAATAATACTTATATACGAGTTTAATGCATCTAAATAATTATTGGAGCCAAATCTATAATTTTGCTCGTCAACTGATATAACAAAAACCCGCCTATACAACCATCATACGAGTATTTTGCTCAATTTCAAAGCAGAATTGAAAATAATCTAGACCGAATTTAACGGAATTCCTACTGGAACAGGTTTGTCGTAAGCACTTTCGTGTCTTCAAACCTATTCCAGTTTGTCACCCGCAATTCTTATACAAACAGACCTTTGGAACTCAGCGTTCACTCTCCTTTTGTTTATAAATCATTGTATACTTACTAAAACCCAACTGGCACCACTGAATTGAACAAACGCCTTTGTTTTGTTTTGTTTTTTTTTTTTTTGAAGTCATTATAAATATATATTTGTTGTTGTTAATGAATGCTTTATTTGACATTACAGTTTGCCTTTCAGCCGGTAAGCATGTTCGTTCTTCGGTTCGTTCATACCCTGCTAAAAGCAAATGTTTTTAAATTCAATATTAAAAAGTAATTTTGGCAGCCTTTCAAAAATTTTCGCTGTAATAAAGTGTCGTGAAAGTTTTTCTGTCTTCTGCCAAATGAAAATTATTAATTTATTAAATTTATTCACTTCTAAATTTATACCAAAGTTACAATGATTCATAAATTACTGTTCCAGAAACTTATAATAAATCAAGCAAAAGTTGAAAGTTGATCTGGGTGCAAATTTCTTTATTTTTTCATCTTCAATTCATTTTTTTTTACCAAGATGGAATTATATTTTAGATACACAGAGAATGTGGACAGTGCGAGAAGTTAAATATAATTTATTTGAAATAATCTGGTCATATGGTTGTGAGAATTTTTACGATTTCCTTCTCAAAGCATTTTTATGTTTGAAATGTTGTTATAAGAAAAACCTTTTAGTTCAGACGAAGTATTTTTTTATGGCTTTAATAAAAAATATAATACAACTTACTTAATCAATATTTTAACTAAATTATCTACTAACGAGATATTCTCACTTTTATTCTCAAATAAGAAAATCAATGTATACTTTATGGTAAATTATTTCAACCACATCAATTAATTCCCAAGAGCAATCGGCTATGGACTCTCGCCTTTCTGCCCACAAAAAACACTTTTTACAAAATATAAATTTCTTTTTTGTTACTCAATTCACAGAATATATTATATGTTTGGATGTACTTCAATCAAACACTTATTCGTCCATTAGTGGATTGTTTTATTTATATTATTGAAGAAAAAATTGTGACTGCACCAAATTACCGACGCTTACACCAAAATTTGTAGCTTTCCAAGATTATTTTTTAAAAATAATTTATTTTTTCCACGATTTTCAAAAATGTTAACATTTTCCAACTCAAAAGAGTGAGCAAAGTGTACTTTTTATTAACAAGTGAGAAAAAAACATGTATATTGTGTAGAATAATTATTATTGGTGATAATTAAACGCATAAGAAGGCCTCGTTAATTAAAGGCATATGAAAAATGCATTCGCATGTCTTTTCTGCTCGAAATAGTTCAACATTCGTTCATAAATTAATAGTTGATATGAACTAATAATATAAATTGGTTTTTCTAATACTATTTTAGAATAATAACATTCTTGAACTAATTTTAATTTGAGAATGTACTCATTCTGCAACAAGTGCGAGAATATTCATTCTTACACAAGTGATAGAATGACCACATGTGGCGCCATCTCATGGAAGTTGAAGCAACATTAAGCTATTGTATTTTGATTAATGAATTATTCATTTAACTTATTAATTGTTGATATTAGTAATATTATAAGTCAATTAACTAAATCATTCATATTTAGAACATTCTTTATGACATTTTATAACTAATTTTGTTTATTAATACATATATTATAGCAGCGACATCTGTGAACTAATTGCCTAAAAGCGATAGGTACTTGACAGCGACTGAAACTGACATATTTTAATTGACGATAGTATTAGAAAAAGTATAGTCTGAAACTCGTCGGAATGAATATTCAGCCCTCGTGAAAACCGTCAAACTCGCCTTCGGCTCGTGTGTCAAATTTTCACTCGGGCTGAATATTCTCATTCCGCACTCGTTGCAGAATATACTATTTCGTAATTTCTCATGTGAGCAGCAATAATATGATTGCCTAGCGAACACTTTGTATTGCCGACTTTCTGCTACCTTTAGAAGGCATATTAAATAATGAAGAAATCTTTTCTGACTGATTTACATAGCAAACATTTCCGATCTGATATATTTAATATAAAAGCAAAGAAAAAGAAATAAACTGAAGCAAGAGATGCAGCTAGAATAAAAAAATAATGTACTTGAGAATTCAAGGAGCGTTGCAACATCGCCAGGTCTGTGTAGTGTCGAAAAAGTATTAAGGGTTAATCCCTTACATTTTCCACTGAAAACAGTTTATGTATACTTGTTTTAGGTGTCAAACTCAATAATACTTACATTATTGAGTTTGACACCTAAAACAAGTACACTGAAAGTTTTTTCAGTCAGATTTTTTTAATCCAAAATTAAACGTTGAATCAGCAGAGAAGTTATTACAAAAAAGAAAACCTTGCAATTGGAAAATAATTTACTTTGAGATGGTTGTAACTGTAGATGCTGCAAAATGGTATTAACTCATCTTGTTGAAAGATTCAATAGGTTTGAAGCAAAAATTGATCAGCTGACTAATCAATTGAACATAGTTGATTCTCAATTGATGATAATAAAATTTCCACTGACTCCGAGATTGCTAAGCTCAAATCTTCCGTTGATTCCTCTAATATACATAACAGTAAAAGTACTAATAATAATGTTCAATTAGTCACTGAAATACTGGATGAATTGAATATTTAATAATATTGTCATTATCAATTCCAAAATATCAATAAATATCTTAATGAATCAAAATTTAATATTAAATAATTTCAAATCTTTAACCAATCTGCTTTAATCTAATTACTTGCCTTGCCATATAATTAGGGCGGAGTTCAAACAAACTGTGTGTTTGTTAATTTGAAATCAATAGATGCGAGGTTTTTGTTATTATACTCTACTTACTTACTTTATAAATAGAACCATCAGTTTGTTCGCCTAATTTAATATCCACTTCAATTATTTAGTTGGAACACTTCCTCTATTCAAAAATTTATGTAAACATACTAGAGTCTGCAATTCATCCATGGAATCATCTTGGAGTTTCTATAGGTTTCTATAGGCTACTTGTCAAATTACTTCAAAGAACTGGAGTTTTTTTTTGTTGGTCCTTGCCATAAATTTCGAGGTCCACAGTATAAAAGCCTATTAAATATAACATTTTCTACCTAATTTCCAAGCTAAAAGTATACCAACTAAATTTATAAATCACTAAACAAAATCCTAAAAGTACATAATTTAAAAATAGATGACTTTTTATCGAGGTTCTCGTTTCTAAGTTCACAATTGATTCTATCTAATCGATTGATTCAACCATTTATTTTAAAACTTTTAAAAGTTTAATAAAGAAACGTTAACAAAAAAAAAACGTTATACAATAATACGCTTTTGATGTGGGCGAATGAAGAATGCATTTTAATTAACACTATTAAAATTAATTTTATGTGAAACAAGTTGAAAATTACTTTACAGTCGAATACGATTAGTTGCATAACTAAAAACACAAGCTTCAAACACAGGCCAGTTTCACTTAATCTTCTAAACCAATTAAATTTTTTATAAAGCTTCATTTTTATTAATGGAAAAGTGATAAAATAGGAGAACCAAGCTTAGAAAATTTAAATATTTATATTTATTCTTGGGTTTAGTTTATTTTTTTAGAGGATGAAAGAGGATATTTATACCATTTGATGGCATCAATCTTTAGGTTCTTTTATACATGTTTTAAGTGTGTTTAGATAAATTTACAAATCATGAAACAAAATCCTTAAAGACATAATATAAAAATGAGTTCTCTTTTGTGTTCCTTTTTTTCTTAGTTCATAATTAAAGGTGGCTAATTGATTTAACAAATAAGTTCATATATAGTGTTTCTCATCTTTTGATTACAATAACGAAATGGTTGAGGACTTTAGTCACTTGAACTATTGATGTGTATATTAAGTTAATTTTAGAATTGATCGACAAGGCATAGCCAACAACATATCATGTAAAGCCACAATCATATCCTCATTAATTACGTCTGCTACACTGGATTTTGCATGGATGTTCACACATGCAATCTCTTGTCATTTACAGAAGCTGTCAAGTGAAAGGACACAAATGGTTAAATAAATTTATATTATGCACTTTTTACCCATTTAATATTACGAATAATATTATTAGATCCTAGAAATATAAAAAAACATTATTACCAAAAAGTGCTTTTATAGTGGAGTAAAATCGCTGCCGTATCTCGCTTATTTCTGAAGATAAGTGATTACAAAGTATAACCAAATGAAACCTATACCATCTTGTAGGGCACGTTATTGTCCATAATAAATCATGAATAAAAACTTTTTTTAGTAGTACCGAACTTCAAAAATCACGAAAAACCATCATGGCGGCGAGTATTGTAAATTCAGGTTTTTGGTAACTTCGATCTTCACAAAAAATAAACGAATAAAGTTATCGTCTCGAATTTTTGCATTTTTGATGAATAAACTACAGCGCTTGTAATGGTGCAATTAGTTTTTTCACTCAAAAAACATTTCCTAAAATGAATTAAAGTATTAGCACTTTTCATAAAATCTTGCAGCGGAAACTTCGACATGCGGTGAAGTACTTAAAATATAAATAATTTGTATATACATAATTGACGTAAAATGTAACTAATAGATCACAAAAGTTTTAAAAAAAAACAATCAAACCGATATCTGCAATAGCTATTAAGATATTGAATTTTTAATTTGAGCGCCGCAGGCTGAATATGCCGCATTAACGCTCTACCCGACACCTACCTAGATGGTTTTTATATTTTGTATTATTCAGTGTAAATTTGCTTTGTTTATTGTTATTATTAAATAATTTAAAGTATATTTATATAAAAATATAAATATTTAGTAACAAAATAATTAAGTTATCCATTTAAATATCGTTGTTTGTCTCTGCCTCGTCTCCATCGTCTAATTCTTGAAGAGTTTTTTTGCAATTGCTGCATGTACGATGGCGGCCAAAAAAAACGCAACACCTAATATTTCCCTTTGTAAATACAACTTTTTAGCATACATGATATTAGTCACATATTTATTGTCAGTGTCAAAATAATTTTGTAATAAATCATCACAAAAGACTTAAATCCTTCAAATAAATGCCTCAATTAAACACATTTCAAAAATCCAGAGCCATTGCTGAATTAGAAAACGGTTGGTTATTGCGAGAAGTTGCTGCAGGAAAAAAATATATTTTTTTTAAATATCAATTTTTTTTATTTTTATTTTTTTTTCAATTTTATTAAAAAGTCATTTTACAACACTAAAACTTTCGTTTAAAGGTGTTGCGGTTTTTTGGCCGCCAATGTACCATCTAGGCAGCATTTAAGCCCTTCTTTCAAACATACACATTTATTGTTTTGACAGACTTTATCGTTGCAAAATATTGTTAGCAGTTTTCGAATATTACTAGGAATAGGATCTTTAATGCTAATTACTGGCTCCAATATTCCTGAGCTTTTTGTCCATCCATAATCTGTAGGATCTACATAGGGCATCTCATTTATGTGACTGGAAGTCCATATCTTCAATTGACAGATGCATCTAAAATGACAATCGATGTTGTTCATTTTATTTAAATAACTGTTCTGCTTAGTGCTTACCTTAGAATATGCTGCTTAAATAAATCATCGGTGGGTGGTAACTGAGAAGCCGATTTATTTGTGGACATAGTTTGGGAATATCTTAATTCATTTAAACATTTAATTTCGGTGTTTCTGTTTCTAAAAAGAGCTAGTGTGCATTTGACAGATATGTCAAAAGCATCGGTTGTGGGAACATTCAAAATTTCCGACAATCTTTTAAACATTTCAAGATTTTTAAGTGCGATATCAAATGCTGTTTTCTTGCCTATTTTAAAAAACGAGCTCGTCGTATCACACCCCGTCAGTGCATGTAGTGAAAGCAAACATTTGCAAAAGTCTTCTTCAAATTTTTGCACTATCTTTGAAACGCAGACGACTCTTTTCTTAGTTCCATGTCCTAATTCAATTAAAAGCAACTTTTCCTTGAGGTTTCAGAAAATGCCAAAAGAGCAAGCAAACCTTTTTTGGTGGGCTTCTGAATGAATTTTTTCTGGGTATCGCATTTTTTATCACATATTATGCAAAGAACCTCACTCATATTTTCCAAAGAAATTGCAAATATTTGTTACAATTTAACCTCGAATTTAACCAACCGACAATTGAAAGTAATGAAAGGTTTACTTACCTTACTTTTAGTCAACTACTAAGAAATCAACATTCGTACTTCAGCAAATTTACTAAGTTTTCTTTCTTTGTGTATATTATTATGTATATACCTAATAAACAATATAAACGTCGTGATAGTACAAGTGAGTGCAGTCTTAGCAGGAGCAGCCGTCGTATCAACTAGAGTAGACTTGGGGTATGTACCGTAAATCAACTTAAATAACCACAAGTTACCACACTCACCAACCACTGGTTAACGATATTTTTAGATTCATTCGGAACGCCGTGGCCTTGATATTAGTCGCTTTCCTTTTACACCAAGTATTGAATATTTTTACATGTGTTTTTCTCGGTGTTTTCGGGCTCCACAATATTAATTTTAGAAGTATTCCCTAATACAGCATATTCTTCGGAATTTGCCATTGTTTATATTGATAAACTTTGGTCTCGTAAAAACAAGAGTAGCGGGTCGACTAGGTACATGTACTCGCGGCGCGTGTAAAGCGAAAGTCAGCTGATGTCGGCCATTTTAAACCACATTTACCATGCATTTCAATTGGTGACTTTGGTTAGGGCTTGGTTAACCAAAAGTTGAGATACCGCATCCCATAAATGTACAAATTAGATAAAAGTATATTTACGGAACGACTTACCACACTTTTGGTTAACCAAGTTGATTTACGGTACATACCCTTGGTGTAGCAAAACGGGGCCGCTACGACCAATTGTTCGTGTAGCGCTCAAATTAAAAATTCAATATCTTAATAACTATTGCAGGTATCGGTTTGATTGTTTTTTTAAAAACTTTTGTGATCTATTAGTTACGTTTTACGTCAATTATGTATATACAAAATATTTATATTTTAAATACTTCACCGCATGTCGAAGTTTCCGCTGCAAGATTTTATGAAGTGCTAATATTTTAATTCATTTTAGGAAATGTTTTTGCTGAATGAAAAAACTAATTGCACCATTAGAAGCGCTGTAGTTTATTTATCAAAAATGCAAAAATTCGAGTCGATAACTTTATTCGTTTATTTTTTGTGAAGATCGAAGTTACCAAAAACATGAATTTACAATACCCGCCGCCATGATGGTTTTTCGTGATTTTTGAAGTTCGGTACTACTAAAAAAAGTTTTTATTCATGATTTATTATGGACAATAACGTGCCCTACAAGATGGTAGAGGTTTCATTTGGTTATACTTTGTAATCACTCAAATGCATAATTTCGGAACGATTTTACTCCACTATTAATGACAATATAATAATACATATTAAAAGGTAATTCCATTCTCTAATATACTTCAGTGAAAAATATTTTTAATATAATATGGTCTTGCCTTTACTCGCACATGGAATACATTACAGGATTGTTATTTATCATTCAATCGCATTGGAATACATTCTTATATCTAAAGAATCCCTTTCTGAGTTTTATATATTTATTTATATTAAAACAGTAACAACTTAAGATTTTATATCATTCATGTACTCCTAGATAAATTTAGGAGTACAAGAATGAGCTTTATTTTCTTTAGCTAACCTTGACACTAGCTAAATATCGATGAAATAGTAATCAATTGAAAATTAAAAAAAATCCTTTTTGACACTAATTTTGCTTTAAAATAATTAGGAACAAAATCAATTAAATTAACTTGTTACCTTTATAAAGCTAAACAAATTTGCTTTTACAGCTTTAACTTTTCTGGTGAATGCGAAGGGAAAATGGGTCATCAAAAAGAAAATGTTTATAGTCACTAGTTGAGTTTTAATTTAGTAAAAAAATGCAATTATGTCGGTTGAAATCTAAATAAGTTGGGTCATGGACACGGATTTATTAAATGTTTGTTTTTGAAAACTTTTGAATCTAAATTTTTCAAATGTAACGTACCTATTTGGAATTCTAATCTTTCAAAGTTATTTCCTAAACTATGCAAATGGCAGTAATGACGAAAATAAACTTAAATATTTTAGTGTATTATATCGTATTTTTGCTATTTTGAGCTATTTTTTTGCACGATTGAACTCGTAATATTAAGTAAGTTTACTAAATTGAATAATAATCATTTATAGTTATTTTTAAAAACTAAAGTGCGTTAAATAATTACTTAACGCACTGGGATTCGGTAAAAGAACGTACAGTCGCGGCCAGAAAGTTCCGCACGATTTTTAATCAAGTGGTTAGGTTTTTGAAAAAATTTCCTATAGTGAATCGAACTTTAAAAAATATTCAGAAATTCAGTGGCGTACAATTTATTTTCCAATTATAAAATAAATAAGAAATTAACAATTTTATTTTAAAGTTTAACATTAATGAATATTATTAGGTTAATTAATTTAATTAGATATACAAATAACATAAATGAATCACATTCGAACAAGACAACAAATAAAATATTTTTTTTTTTAAATCAAAAATTGTGCTTTTTTTGCACTGAACTTCATCTAATTTTGCTATTGCAAAACCTTTTTCAGCTTCGGTTAACGTATGATACGGCATATGAAATTTGTAAAAGTAAGAATTAAACTGACAACTCTGCTAGTTTTTAAATTAAACTGACATATTAGAAATAGAAAAATAGGCGGCTGTGCTTTAAAAACCACAATTACAAGCGAAAAACACACCGTGCGGAATTTTCTGGCCGTGACTGTACACGTGTAATTGAATATGTGTATCATACTAGCGAAATCTTACAATCAAATCATATGCTATATTTAAGATTGGAAATGTTAGTTGTGACTTAATTTGATAATCGATTTAATAAGAGTGAAAATAAGCACCAACAAATTTAGTTCTAATAATTTAAAAAAATCTCAAATCCATATTTTATTTAAATTAGTATAATTGGGTGCTGTAATTAATACATAATTTTAAGTCGATTTTAAGAACTTCATAGAATCAACTGGTTATACACTCAGAACAGAAAATCCCTCTCAATTACTAAATATAAAGTATAAAGAATACTGACAACTCACAAGAAATAGAACGAATTGTAAGGAACTCGCCTACACATTTAGCGATAAAAACCATCAAGATTTTTTCACGCTTATCTAACATGAGGCGTCAAAAAAAAACCGACAATGTTTACGATTTTATCAGCCGAGTGAAGTGCAAAAAATTCCAGGCAACATAGAGCGAGGCGGAATTTTAAAATAAAGTGTAGTAAATTTCAACTAATGAGTTTCTTGGATGGTTTCTGAGAGGAAACTCGTACACATATCTTGTTCACTGTATAATGATACTATTTGGGTTTACGATGTTAGAAACGCCATTTCTACACTTATAACTAGATGAAGTTACGCGCCCCTGTAAATTGCAAGAGAGTAAAACAGATTAATCTTTACGCACGTGGAAATGTGCAAAAAGTGTCAGCGAAAATGCTACATGCATACCCTCACGTTTTTGGACACACTCACTTTATATCAATTTCATGTCTAAATTAAGCTTGTTTTGATTTTCAGTAGTACCTAATATATATCACAAGGGAGTGAAAATAAATTTACAATTTCGTACACCTACGAGTAACTGAATTTGAGATGCAAGGAAGCGTTGTTGTATTAGAGCTTAGTTGTATTAAAGTTGTATTACAGCTTAGATACATTATAAACTAATCACACTTGAATGTTTTCTAACATTCTTGTAAGTTTAACCAATGAGATCAAACTTACATCGAAATATGGGTGCGTTGATTTAGAAAATGAATTTGATGAGTCAAGTTATCTATTTTTTTGCTGCTTTCTTGTGTTTGGCCTTTATAGGGCGTATGTTCTGAAAATAGTTTTTATTTTTTTGGCATTGTCGTGCTTACGTGGCAACAAATATTAGAATTTGTTTTTTTTTCGTGTTGTAGTTTTCGAAGTAAACTAGCAACTGCTGGCTTTACTGCATACTCATTTTCACATTATATATAAATCAAAAATCGAGTTAGACATTCTTGTCTAACAATTTCATTTCTTTTGCGTTAGCAGTTTGGGGGCACATGAACCGTGTGGCACATAACGCCTTAAGATACTTGTACATCGATTTAATAATATCGTTAATATACTGCAGTTGTAAAAAAATTAAAAACTCAATTACTTAAAAAAATTACTCGTTCTTAAAACAAACGAAAATAAAATTAACACCCATTAAAACAAAGCAAAAACTAAAATATAAAAATAGTTATTTATACAACAAGTAGCAAAATGTAAGTTATTTTTTCACGAGTCGTAAATTTGTCCAAGGAGGCGTCAGCCGAGTTGGACAATACGACAAGTGAAAATATAACTAATTTTGCTCGTGTTGTATACACTATTTTTTGCAATTTTTAATTAAAATAAAAAATATTAAATACTAATTAATAATCAGACGAAAAACGATTGCTTGATTCAAGCTTGATTTGTTATTAATTAAGAGCAAGCATTGATAAAACAATTGAAATTGCCCTTAGAAACAAAAAACCAAACAGTTTCATTCCATAATTCAAATTTGATAGAAGTGTTTGCTAACCTGGGCTCGCATTTTACATTATTTAACCAGTAATAATATAAAAAGAAACTGTGTTCTCGAGTTGGGTATTTTGAATCTGATATACATAAATTCAGAGTTTAAAAATGAGCGATTCTGAAGAAAGTATACCGTCAGATGTGGAAGCAGCTGCACAAGTTGCAATTTCAACTCTGCTTCCAGCAAAATCAAAACATTTGTACGAGTCTTCATACAAAAAATTCGATAAATGGTGCATTGAACATAAAGTTAAGACGCTCAAGGAAAAAGTTTTGCTTAATTTCTCAGATGAAATGAAAAATCTAAAAGCTTCTACTTCATGGTCGCATTACTCGATGTTAAGGGATGTTCATATTCACTAAATATGAAGAAAAACATAGGCATAGGCAAATTTACAAATTTGGTAGCATTCTTGAAGCGGAAATCTGAAGGATACAGGGCCAAAAAATCAAAAAATTTTACTAAAGAGCAAATTGACACTTTTTTAAAAGAAGCAGACGACCAAAAATATTTACCATTAAAAGTAAAAAAATATTATTTGATTAACAGTATTTATAATTTTTAAAATTAAATAGGTAGCATGGTGCATGTCGTCGAGATGAATTGGTTAAAATGGCTGTATCGGATATTGAAGACATAGAAGCGTGCATAAAAATTTCTGTACCTGATACTAAAACAAAGGTTTCGAGATCGTTTGTCGTACCAGAAGGAAATATCCTTGGAGTCAACATGCTGGAAATTATTAGGAAGTACTCCAAATTACGACCAATAACCTGTACCAATTTTCGCTTCTTTGTTGGTTATCGAAATGGTAAATGTATTAACCAACCAATAGGAATAAATACTATTGGAAATTATCCAAAAAGGATTGCTAAATTTCTGGGTTTAGCAAATAGCGAACCGTTTACTGGCCATTGTTTTAGAAGGTCTTCAGCTTCACTGTTAGCTGATTCCGGTGTAGATACGTCCATTCTTAAACGCTATGGTGGATGGAAATTTGGTACCGTTGCTGAAGGCTATGTTGAAAACTCACTTGAAAATAAAAAAGAAATTGCGTCTAAAATATTAGGCAAAACATCTACTTCCTCGGCTATTTCAAAAACAACGAATATTTTAGTAGAGAACACCTTACAGAATCAATTGCCGGTAGCTTCTACAAGTTTTAATTTTGCATCTACAGAAGTTAATAAAATAAATAGTAATGATGATACCCGTTTATATGTTCCAGTTCAACTAAATCACCTTACTAATTGTACAATAAATATAGTTAATAAATAAGACATTGTTTTATAACTTTTAGCCACGTTTTTAGCATTTTTTTAAATTAATGAAAAAAAGTAAAAAGAATGAAAAAAAGTAGAAAAAGAGTGAAAAATAGTTATTTTTGCAATTTGCGATTAAAATGACATCTTTTTAGTTGCCACTTTTGATATTGAAACAGCCTTCTTTTTTTTATTCTTCTAAAAAAAGCGTGAAAAAAAGACTTTTTCTAATTTTGGCATGTAAAATGTGACTTTTCAAAATCGATTGTAGTTGGCAAACGGCACATTTTACGCAACTGGTGATGTAATGAAAAATATTTCACAACTGGTGATGAAAAGTTCCGAATAAAGCCTACTTGTTTTGATAAAATTCACTAAATTATTAATATCATAAGTTTAAAAAACTCTTTTTTGAGAAGGTTCTTGTAAAAATTAGAAAAAATCTTGTATGCAACATGTTAGGAAATGCTATTTTGTGTAACTCGCGTTATTTTGCAGAACTCGCTGCGCTCGTCCCGCAGAAATCCGCTCGTTACACAAAAAAATGCATTTCCTAACTGGTTGCATAAATAGCTATTTTTTCACTCTTTTTCTACTTTTTTTCATTATTTTTACTTTTTTTCATTATTTTAAAAATTGCTAAAAGCGTGGCAGAAAGTTATAAAACCGCAATGTTTTATTTATTAACAATATTAATTGTACAATTAGTAAGATTATTTAACTGAACAAGAACATATAAGCCACATTTCCGTTAAATTTGAGTTAGCAAACACTTCTATTCGATTTGAATTATGTGAAGGAAGCTGTTTGATTTTTCGTTCCTAGGGGCGATTTCAATTGTTTTATCAATGTTTGCTCTAATTAATAACAAATTAAGCTTGAATCAAGCAACCGATTGTTATCTGATTATTAACTAATCTTTAATATTTTTATATTTTAATTAAAAATTGCAAAAAATAGTGTATACAACACGAGCAAAATTAGTTATTTTTTCACTTGTCGTATTGTCCAACTCGGCTGACGCCTCGTTGGACAAATTTACGACTTGTGAAAAAATAACTTACATTTTGCTACTTGTTGTATAAATAACTATTATACAACAAGTAGCAAAATGTAAGTTATTTTTTCACGAGTCGTAAATTTGTCCAACGAGGCGTCAGCCGAGTTGGACAATACGAGAAGTGAAAAAATAACTGATTTTGCTCGTGTTGTATACACTATTTTTTGCAATTTTTAATTAAAATAAAAAATATTAAATATTAGTTAATAATCAGATGACAATCGGTTGCTTGATTCAAGCTTAATTTGTTATTAATTAAAGCAAGCATTGATAAAACAATTGAAATCGCCCCTAGGAACGAAACATCAAACAGCTTCCTTCACATAATTCAAATCGAACAGAAGTGTTTGCTAACTCAAATTTAATGGAAATCTTGCTTATATGTTTCTGTTTAGTTAAATATTCTTACTAATTGTACAATTAATATTGTTAATAAATAAAACATTGCGGTTTTATAACTTTTTGCCACGTTTTTAGCAATTTTTAAAATAATGAAAAAAAGTAAAAAGAGTGAAAAAAAGTAGAAAAAGAGTGAAAAATAGCTATTTGTGTATTAAGAGCGCAAAGTGATACTTTGTCGCGCGAGCCAGAATGTTGTCGTGCGACGCGATAGCGGAGCACGACAATCTGGCGAGAGCGACAAAGACACTTTGCGCTCGAAATACACACAAGATTTTTCCTACAATCGATTTTAAATTAAATTTTTGTTGCAAAAATGTAAAATTAATATTTTGACAACAAATAAAAATGTGATTATATCATCGGTAACCAAGAAACGCTCATTTCTAAAAACAAAAACTATTGTTTTACTGCATTGTTTTGATTTAGCGAGCGGGAAAATCAGCAAAAAGATCTAGAGCGGGAAAGTGACAACTCCTCGGAAAACGCCAACTTTTCGTTGTCAAATGGAAGCATAAAGGCCTACTTTGATATGCGATTGTAGGAAAAAGTCTTTTTTTCACGCTTTTTTTAGAACAATAAAAAAAAGAAGGCTGTTTCAACATCAAAAATGGCAACTAAAAAGATGTCATTTTAATCGCAAATTGCAAAATAGTATATTCTGCAACGAGTGCGGAATGAGAATATCCAGTCCGAGTGGAAATTTGTCACACGAGCCGACCCCGAGTGTCACGGTTCCACGAGGGCTGAATATTCATTCCGACGAGTTTCAGACTATACTTTTTCTAATACTATCGTCAATTAAAATACGTCAGTTTTTACGTTTTTAGGCAATTAGTCGCTTTTGGCAATTAGTTCACAGTTGTCGCCGCTATAATATATGTATTAATAAACAAAATTAGTTATAAAATATCATAAAGAATGTTCTAAATATGAATGATTTAGTTGATTGAATTATAATATTACTAACATCAACAATTAATAAGTTAAATGAATAATTCATTAAACAAAATACAATAGCTTAATGCTGCGTCAACTTCCATGAGATGGCGCCACATGTGGTCATTCTATCACTTGTATAAGAATGAACATTCTTGCACTTGTTGCAGAATGAGTACATTCTCAAATTAAAATAAATTCAAGAACGTTATTATTCTAAAATAGTATTAGAAAATAGTTATTTGTATATCTAGGCTGCGAAATGACTGTTTAACGTCCGAGAGATATGTTTCTGGAGGAAAAATCTGGAGGACGTGAAACACATTTCTCAGACGAGATATACACAACATTTTTTGTGCAACCGCATTACAAATATTAATAAATACGCAATAAATTTTTAATTATGGTGTTTGGTTTTTTTATCGTATAATCTAGTTCCATAGTATGTTTTCGTAACTATGGAAACGGATCGGGAAAGAGAAAACGTAACTTGATTTTGAACAAACAAATGTTGCAATTATGTCATTTAAAAGTAAAATGGAGAGCGATAGTGATGTTTCTTGTACTCCTCCAGAATTAAAAGATATTGCAGCTTCTGCAATTAAAAATTTAGTGCCGGAGAAGTCTAAGAGACAATACCAAAAAACTTATGTTAGCCACCATGTCAAAATGACGTTTATTTTGCAGGACGCGAAATGACAGATGCAGTACGCGAAAAATTTTGGCGTCCGCTTCTAATGACAGCGGACACGAAATCGAATTTCGCGGTCGCTATGGAGTCTGTAATTACTAACATTTTAGAACGGTTGCACAAAAAAGTCTTTTTTTCACGCTTTTTTTAGAACAATAAAAAAAGAAGGCTGTTTCAATATCAAAAATGGCAACTAAAAAGACGTCATTTTGATCGAAAATTGCAAAAAAATAATTATGCCACTCCAGTTGAAAAAAAAAAACATATAAATAATAATTTTGAACACACTTTCTTATGTGTTTTAAGGTTTTATTGTATATTATATTTATTTCACATTTTCAAATTATGTTGCAACTTAACCTATGAAGAAAAGTTATTTATTAATATATTATTGCCTACACTTAAACGTTGACTGAATAATATGTTATTTAGTTATATATTTCTCGGCACAAGAAGTTTTCTAATAATGAAAATCTTGTCATACTGAAGTTTTATTATCGCAACGGAAAGGGCCAGCTAGTTTAACTAAAATTTCATGAGACTCTAGAAAATGCTGGGCCTGTGATTTTACCTGTTCTGATACTCTTCCTACAAGCTATCTTTCCAAAGTTTCAAAACCGACAGAAAAAGCAGGAGAGTTTGCGGAAGCTTTAAAGAAACGGAAGTATAAAAATTTTGCATATTTTTATTTGTTTATTTCACTAGCTATCGAAATATTCACTAGCTATTAGGTCCTATCAGTTTTTAAGGCCAAGGATTATTAAGCCAACTTGGTCGTAGGTTGAATAAAACTTCTAGTGACGTGCAGTCGATTTTACATCTATTGCAACAAATAAATGTATTAAAAGAAGAAATGTTTTTTCAATTATGTGCTTCTTTGCTTGAACATACTTTTTGCAAATGTTTATGTTGTTTTTTAATTAATGTATATTTTCTTCAAATTTTTATTTTAAATTTCACTCAAATACACTCATATATTTTTTAAAATTTCAATGAAACTACACTAAAATATTCAAAACAAAGTAAAATACTAATTTACAAAGGACTGTAAGTTATATAATAGCATAATATATTTTCTCACACTAAATTACTTGAAGAAGCAGAATTCGATTCCCATGGAATCTTATTGCATTTTCTGATATGCTGATGTTATGTATTTTTATTTTACCTCATAGTTATGAGAATATTATTTTTCAGTCTAAGATTTGCTGTCCTATAGATAACTTGTAATTTTAAATCTTAATAAAAACTTTTTAAAAAGAAGTTATTTGAAACGAAATATATTTTTGGCGCAGTCGGTAGGATTTAGCGTGTTGCTCATATCGGTTTTGGTTGACACAAGTGCCATTAACTAATTGTGCAATTCGATATTAATCGTTAAACGCTTTTCCGAACAATTGTATGGTGAAACGGGAATCGGACTGACCAATTAGTGTCCCGAAAGAAGTGAACCACAATTCAACACCTCCAGACAGCACTAGACTCCCTTTGGAAATCCACCAGCGGTCTCAAGACAAGAGTGTGTGAGTACAAGGCATTTCTTTAAACCAATCCTAATATTAATTAATGCTAATATGAAAAAGTACACTCCATTTTTAACTAAATTAATATTGGATAATTGAATAATTATAGAATTGAAAATAAATGATATGTTGAATTACATTTAATTATTTTATGAATGACGCAATAGAAGAGTTAGCTGCAAATTTAGAGTTAGCATTAAATTTTGAAGAAAGAGAACCTATAAATATAGAAATGGCAGTAAATTACCACTTGTTAAGATTAACTATTGACACGGTCCCAAATTATTCTGGGGACCCTCATACATTAGAAATTTTTATAAACAGTTGCGATAACCTAGTTGAGCAATATAGTAATAGGCAACAAAGAGCAGATCCTATTAATACATTTTTATTAAAAGCAGTAATCGCTAAACTGACAGGTAGAGCCTTGATATTGGTAGGAAATCGAACTGAGTTACAGACATGGAATCAGATCAAAGAAACATTACGTTTAACATTTGGCGATAAGAGAAATCTAGAATGTTTAGCTCAAGACTTGTTAATTTTGAAATCATTTCGGAATGAATCACCGCAAAATTTCGGCGCTAGAATCCAAGATATTCGTAGTCTTATTATGTCTAAAGTAAATGCAAGTGATGCCCTTGATCAACAACAAAAGGAGCATTATATTTTAAACTACAATAATTTAGCATTGACCACCTTTATAAGAGGACTCTTTGGTAGAGTGCAGGATATCGTTAGGCTAAGAAACCCAGCGACTTTAGAAAACGCTATAGCTATAGTTATAGAGGAGGAAAATTTTATGTATGGACAGAAACAAATAACTTTTTCGCAATCAAGTAATAATGTTCGCTCATACAATTCAGATAGAAACACCCCTCGTAATAATGTACACAGAAATAGCGAGAACACCTCCCCAAATAATTTTCAACCAAATTCTCAAATTGGCGGTGCTTATTCTCCAAGATACAATCAGTATAGACCCCTTTACTACAATCAGAATCAACCATCAAATTACGCCATAAGAAATCAGTTTCCTTCGCAGCCCATAAATATACAACCTCGTCCGCCTAGACACAATCACTTTCCCACTAACCGTCAAACATTTGGTCCTCCTAGAAATGTTTTCAGACCCACTGGCAGAACACCAAATAATAGACCAGAACCTATGTCAACAGTATCACGAAATCCAGCGAGTACTGTTAACCGTAGCAGTCAAAATTTTGTGCCAAACAATCAATATAATCAAAGATTTCAACAATCAACCCCTAGATATACCGTTGAAGAACTAAATTATACAGAGGAAATAAATAATGAAGCTGAGGAAAATTTTCATGTGCCAGGGCCAAGCAACCTAAAACCGTAATCGAACTAAACAACCTTATAAGCAAAAATGACTTACCATACATCGAAATAAAATACCCACCAATGAAATTACTAATTGATACGGGATCAGCTATTTCAATTATAAAACCTTCTATTATAGAACGATATTTTCCGCATACTATTTATCATGATCCTTTTACTATTAGAACGTGTTTAGGACAAAAAGAATTTAGATTCAGAGCCAATGTCCCGATCCTTAAAGAATTTAGAATAAACAGCTTATTAGAAGTTCATCTTTTTGACTTCCACGAATTCTTTGATGGAATATTACCAATTTGATCGATACTAATCATATGAATGCAGAAAAAAAACAACAAATTTTAAAATTGTGCAATGAATTTAGTAGTATATTTTATGACGAGTCAAAAGACCAATTAAGCTTCACAAACAAAGTTAAACATGAAATTAAAACTAAAGACGAACTCCCAGTATATACAAAATCGTATAGGTACCCTTTCATTCACAAAGAAGAGGTGCAGAGGCAAATAAATAAAATGTTGGAAGACGAAATTATTAGACCCAGCGCTAGCCCTTGGTCCTCCCCAATTTGGGTTGTACCAAAAAAGTTAGATAATAGCGGAAAACAAAAGTGGAGAATCGTAGTAGACTACCGAAAAGTAAACGAGAAAACGATTGACGACAGATATCCTCTACCCAATATAACAGATATATTGGACAAGTTAGGAAGATGTCAGTATTTTACAACAGTCGACCTCGCTTCCGGGTTTCATCAAATTGAAATGTCACCGGAAAGCATAGAGAAAACGGCATTTAATGTAGAAAATGGCCATTACGAGTATGTAAGAATGCCATTTGGTTTGAAAAACGCCCCCGCAACCTTCCAACGCGTAATGGACAATGTTTTAAAAGAATTACAAAACAAAGTTTGTCTCGTATATATGGATGACATAATCATTTTTTCAACTTCTCTTCAAGAACACATTTCAAACTTAAGATTAGTATTTCAAAAATTAGCTGAAGCGCAACTAAAAATACAACCAGACAAATCCAATTTCTTGCGTAAAGAAGTAGAGTTTTTAGGACACGTAGTTACTCCAGAAGGCGTACTACCAAACCCTCGTAAAATTGAAGCCATAAAGAAATTCCCACTTCCTAAAACAGTAAAAGAAATCAAATCATTTTTAGGTCTTGTCGGATACTATAGAAAATTTATCAAAAATTTTGCGAAAATTACTAAGCCATTTACTCAATGCCTTAAGAAAGGAGAAAAAATTGTTCATAATAGTGAATTTATTAAAACGTTTAATTTATGCAAAGATATCTTGACTAATTCACCTATACTTCAGTATCCCGATTTAGAAAAACCATTTATTCTTACCACAGACGCTTCAAACGTAGCATTAGGTGCGGTATTATCCCAAGGTCCAATAGGAAATGATTTACCCGTAGCTTATGCATCCCGAACATTGAATCCTGCGGAAATGAATTATCCAACCATCGAAAAGGAATTGCTTGCTATCATTTGGGCAACGCAATACTTTAGGCCATACTTATTTGGAAGAAAATTTAAAATTATAACAGATCACAAGCCATTAGAATGGTTAGCAAGTTTGAAAATTCAAAATTCGCGATTAGTTAGATGGAGATTAAAACTTGAAGAATTTGATTATAAAATCGAATATAAGAAAGGTAAATTAAATACGAACGCTGATGCCCTTTCCAGAATAGAACTTAACGCACTCGAAACACAATCAAATACAGCAGATCCTGGAGAAATTGACATAGACATTGAACAATACCTATTGAATGAAAATTCAGACCATATCGATATATCAGAAAGTGATTTAGATCAATACTTAAAATCCTTACCAAGTAAGGACAAAATTCAAATAATATCAGATATACAAATTAAGGGTCCAAATAACGATACAGAGTTAAAAACCAATCATACATCAATAGAAGATCCAATAATGTCAATGAAAATATCAGAACGTTGCGTTAACCAATATAATAATCAAATTCTAGTTGATACTAATAAAATTGTTAAAAATATGAGAGTGGAAATAACAAAGCCATTTAATACCAAAAATAGATTAACTATTACATTCCCCGAAGAAAACATTGAAGACAATATAATTAAACTTTTTAAAGAATATATTGATCCTAAAACGCCTTATTGTATTCATTTTAAAAATATAGAAATAGTATCTATATTCTGTAACACTATTAGGAGAATCTTTAAAAATAATGCATTTAATATAATCCAAAGTACCAATTTTGTCGATGATGTAGAAAATGTAAATGATAGAAATGAAAGAATTAAATTTCAACATGAGACCAAATCAATTCATAGAGGAATCAATGAAACCGAATTAGCAATCAAAAGGAAATATTTTTGGCCATCAATGTATGATGATATTTGCAAATATATGCACAATTGCGAAATTTGTTTAAAATCAAAATACGAACGACACCCTCACGAAATAAAATACGAACTAACCGAAAATAGTAAAGCCCCTTTCGAACACATACACTTAGATACTTTCCAAATCAATAAAGAAAAATTTCTTACAATAATAGATACATTTTCGAGATATGGTCAAGCCTATTATATGGGATCCAATACAGTGATAAACGTAATTGATAATCTTATACTGTTTGCAACTCATCATGGTATTCCAAGAAAAATAACAACAGATCAAGGAGTAGAATTTAATAATTTTATGTTAAAAGACTTTTGCAATTTGTACAATATAAAATTACATTATACGTCTGTTGGAAATTCAAACGGCAATAGCCCTGTCGAACGAATGCATTCCAGTATAATAGAACATATTCGGTGTTTAAAAATTAAAAGTCACGAGAAGTCGGTAATTCAATTAATGCCTATCGCAATTCTAGGTTACAATAACTCAATACATTCGGTAACAAAATATACACCGTTCGAAATTCTAAACGGAACAAATTCGGTAAATAATCCCCTCGAAATGACCGAAGAAATGCTAATGAACGAATATATAATAGAATATAGAGAAAACGTTAAAGCAATTCATGAAATAGTTAAAAGGAATAATGGGGAAGCAAAAACAAAGCTAATCACCAAACTCAACACTGACCGAAAAGATTCCCCAATTTATAAAAAAAATAAACCAGTATATTTACAAACCAAACCCCGAAATAAACTATTACCCAAATTTTCAAAACATAAATTAACAAAGAATGACGAGATTCACGTTAAACTAGATAAGAAAACCGTTCATAAGAAATTCCTTAAACCAACAAGAAATCTAACAAATCAAATTCCTGTTTCAGATAATAATGAAGTCATTCCTACTACTTCTGCTTATAAAAATCCTTCCAATTATTCATAGTCAAAAAATCTCAATAACACCCCTACCAGACGATACAGGTATCTTACCATTTAAGTTAGGTCAAGCTTTTATTATTAATTATAACCATGTATTACTACACTTTATAGACTTAGGCCCACTAATAGATAGTTTTAATACACTTAAGGAAACTAATATGAGGGTAATAAATAAAAACTTAGCTAATGAAGCAATAATAAATAAGTATTTAGAAAATAATTCTGAAATTCATATTATTACTAAAAACATAGAAAATAAGCTAGATAACATATTAAATTCTAATAACCACATAATACATAAGAGAGGACTCTTTAATATTGTAGGGTCAGCAAACAAATTTTTATTTGGTTCTTTAGATGCCAACGATGGGGAAAAAATTAATGAAATGATTTTAACGTTACAAAGAAATCAGGATAAAATAATTCAAAAAGCAAACGTACAGATTTCTCTATCGCAACATTTAGTTGACAACTTTAATGAAACCATAACCAAATTAAATCAAAATCAAATAATAGCTATTTTTAGTACAAGTGAGTAAAGTGCGTCATTTAATCACTAGTCTGAATGTTGGGCGCCCGAGCCGTAGGCGAGGGCCCCAATCAGACGTGTGATTAAATGACTTTGCTCACGTGTGCTAAACCTGATTTTATCCACTTTTGTAGAAAATAAAACCATACATATTAACAAAATTCTTGAATTAATTAATATTGCAATGGAAATACAGTAATATAGCAAATTAGATATTGCAATGGAAATACAGTAATATATTATAATATATTACAATAAGTGGATAATAATTCTTAGCACAATGCTAATTAACATGAAAAAAAAAAGTTATTAGGTCATTTCTGCCAAAAAATAGGTTTTATCTAATTAAACTAATACATTTTTTATAGTTTTTGCACCATATAAGTTATATACCAAATTAAAATTAATTAAAATATATGTCACTGTAATAGATTTAGAATATTTGCAATTGCACTTTAATATGCTAGTGAATGCTTTTAAGCTGTAATTTAAATAATTAATGTCATTGGGAATAGATTACTAGATAATATGTCAAACGTCAATGCATGAGTGATTAAATATTTTTTAATCACTAGTGATTAAAAGTAGTACTTTACTCACTCATTTTGGTGACCAAAAGTAGTCGATATTCAACGAAAGTGGATAAAATTAATTAATGAATTCGAAATACTACAAAAAGATACGCAAAACCGCCTCAATTGGATTTATTTTCATGTACTGTTCTCCCAAATGGCTGCTAATTTAAGGCTTATCGATCAGTTTCTCGAACAAATAGAAAATGCTATTACTTTTGCAAAATTAGGAACATTGCATCCAGATATTATCTCAATCGGTGATTTAAAAGACATATTTAAATTATTAGGACATTTTCATGATGAAAATGAATTAATTCAAACAGATTTTTCAGACCTCTATTCTATAATTAAAACCGAATCACATTTGTTAAATACTAAACTGATATTTGCATTAAGTATTCCTATCGTTCACCCACATATATTAGACTACTATCACTTAATACCCATTCCAACAAATTTAAATCAAACACTTATACCACCCCTTCCTTACCTTGTACTCAACGAGAAGACATACCAATACCAAGAAAACGAGTGTCAGAAGCTATCAAAAAATTTCATATGCAACAAAGAAGAACACATAATTCAAGAAAGTTGTATTACTTCAATAATTCGAAATCAACCACCGTTTTGTTCATTCACCCTAATTGAAATCAATGAACCCATCATAGAAAGAGTCACATCAGACAACATCATTATTCTAACAAAAAGAAGAATACAAATTAAAGAAAAATGCAATGATGATGAAGTCCAATTTAAAACCATCATCGGAAATCAACTACTCGAATTACCAGCAAACTGCCAAATCGAGCTCAACGGAGAAAAAATTGCAAACTATGAAACAAAACATTTTGGTCGTCCTTTGTTTCTCCCAAAAATTAATGAAAATATTTCACTTCCAAAAACTTCACATAGAATAAAGATAGAAGAAGTTTCGCTGTCCAATCTTCATCAAATCCAGAAACAAATTAAATCACTACAGCCAATAACAGTCGAAAAATATCAGGAAACTTTCGATTGGTCCCGAATCACTACAATCAGTATTTTGATAGTCATCTGCATTTATGGATTATTTAAAATCTATCAGAAGATCATCAAAATCAAACAGAACCACTCCGAGAAAACCAGAGTTGCCATCTCCGATGTCGATGCCAGTCTTGATGATGGAGGAGTTATATATTAGCATAATATATTTTCTCACACTAAATTACTTGAAGAAGCAGAATTCGATTCCGATGGAATCTTATTGCATTTTCTGATATGCTGATGTTATGTATTTTTATTTTACCTCATAGTTATGAGAATATTATTTTTCAGTCTAAGATTTGCTGTCCTATAGATAACTTGTAATTTTAAATCTTAATAAAAACTTTTTAAAAAGAAGTTATTTGAAACGAAATATATTTTTTGTATATAGTTTTTATCGTTTTGTTTGTTTTGTTTCATGGTATACAAATCTGTGTGCTATTGAATAAATTAAAGCGACACAAAATGTACATACAGATTTATGGTGAACATAAAAAGTTTTTCGTCATCCAGTTACAAATAAATTTGGAAAGTTGGGAAGAAAAGTCGAGTGTGATTAGTTTGGGTTATAAATATATTAAATATCATATAAAGGCGCCCATCTTCCATTACATGCTATAGAATGGTGATTGTTAACTAAATTTAAGGGCACATCTTTATCTTTTCCTGCTAGAAAACTTTATGTACCTACTATTATACTATATACTGACGCTCTAAGATTAAACAAATTTAATCTACAAAGCCAACTATCCTTTAAATAGCAAGTTTTTGATCAAGCCTACGATTTTTAGTCTCAATGTTTTTTTTTAGTTATTTTTTCAATAATTTTATTCTCTCCTGAAATTGAATATTTACGACGCGTACTGATACGAAAATATGAGCTATAATCTTTGACCAATTTTTTCTAGATTAATTTAAAAATGCTTCACCGTGAGATATTTCCAGGCTTTCTTCTGGTACAGAATAACAATAGAAATGGAGTACATCATTAACATTAATATTGTCTTTATTAATATTACTATTAATAGCATAAGTTTTTTAGAATGAACACTTATTTGATCTTGTTTACATTTAATTTATTCTGACTCTATAGTTTCATTGTTGGTAACAGCATTTATACCATCATAGTCGATGACAAAAAATATAGCCCGGTCAAATTAGATCAAAAAATGGCAATCGAGAAAAAAAAATGGAAGAGTTTTGAAAATTGGTATGGTTGTTCGTTGGTATCCACAGTACATGTGTGATGTCTTATTTGCGTATAGACTTTTAAAATGGATTTTGACGAAGACGAAGAACTAGCTGTGATTATGTTTTATTATACGCTATTATTAGCTGCAAAAATAAAAATTGCAAATTCAAAAACTACTCAACTGTCAACTGAAAATGTAACATTAGATTAAAGTAAGGAGATAAGATTAAATCGTCGCAGCTATGAAAAATTACTGTCGCTAACGTCAAATTATAGATTTAATCTATAGATTTAGTCTCTAATGTTGAATGTTCACACCCATTTTATTAACGACTAAATCTAAAGTTAAAACTAAATCTGCATAAATAGTTTCTTTGTTTTGTTTGTGTTGAACTATTAAGAACTAAAAACTAAATCTAAATCTAAAGTTAAATCTTGTGCATAAATCAGGCATTAATTTGTATGGACAATTGTTACGGTTGCATTTTGCGCGGTAGCTGAAAATGTTCGATTAGTAAAGTCTCGTATTGAATTGGGAACACTCACCGAAATCGTACCGTCTCCTCGCTGCCAGCAACGTCGGGGATCGTGAATAGTATCGTGGTTTAGTTCGAGCAAATGGTGATTGGAACCGATTTCGCGGTTTGTTGTTGTTGGGAACTGTCACTTCACACATACGACCGACGGTAGAGGTCATTGGGTCGAGGCGGTCGCGTCATCAGCGCGCAGTGTGCCCGCAGTGCGGTCAACCTGAAATGTCCCGAGGCGTGTGACGGACTTGGAGATCACGTGGTGACGCGAGACCTTCCTTTTCTGTTCGGTTCTTTGTGGAGTAAAGTCGCAATTGCGGATTCCCGAGCAGAACAAGCAAGCCTTGATTAAAAGGTTGTGCCGCATCGTTCGTTGCGCTGGTTATGTGGAATCGTTGATGCCCCATAATTTGGGTTGTTGGTCGTTGGTTGTTGGTGGTGTCGACCCATGAAGGTGCACTTTCGGGCACAATTCGTTTAACTCACGCCACTGCCGACACGTGTTCGAGTAAGTAGCGTTTTGATTAGTTTTCCCGTTACTAACGTCCTACCACGCTTTAATAGCGGTGGCAAGTCTGACTGGGTGCCAAACCAGCACTGTCGGACCCATCTAACATACTTCAGCCCGACCGAAGGCCTCCTGGGTAAAGAACGAGTTGAGGCAAACTACGCTCTCCTTCATGCAGGCAGAAAGGACAGCCGCCTGAAGCGGATTCGGGAAGTTCGGAAGCTCCGGAAGCCACCCACGTGCTGACGAGGGATTAGACAGCTAAGTGGTCAAAACCAGCTATTAATACTTGACGTGACGCGTTTATGTACCTAGCCTGTAACTTAAGTTAGAAGTGTAATTGTGTTTTTATTTGGTTTTTGCTGATGTGATGCGGGTGATGTGGTTTTGATGATTGGCGTTATGCCATAAGTTTACATGCGCGTTGGTTTCCAGCTTCTGGAACGTGACAAATTTTTTTTTTTGGCTGTTCTTCCTGCCTGTAGGGGGGGGGGGGTTGTATTCGGTTCTCATTTGGCTTCGCTGCTGTGCCAGTGGTTGTGGCTTGTTTATTCGTTTCTCGTCCACTATTTATAGTTACCTTTTTTTTTCTTTTTTTTCTCCACTTTTTGGTGGGGTCGGGTTTGGTTAAGTCATGGAGGTGAATCGTCTGCTAGGGGATGAAATTTCTTACGAGTTGCTCGTACGCGGAGTACCAGCGGAAGGTACGGTAGCTGAAAAACGGGTAATTTTACGTAGAATAATGAGATACGAGAGAGAGGACGGAATGATGTCAAGACCTCAAATTGTGCTAGATGAGGCAACCGAGTTTCAAATATGTTCAGAAAAATTACTTAGCTTAGCTCAAGAATTAGAATCAGTCGATCAGGGTAATTTAGTTAATGAACAAAAGCGGATTTCGAGTAGGTTAACACATTTACGAGGCCGGATCGCGCGAATTACCAGCCCGGAATTGACGGAAAAGAAGAATCAACTCATGATAGATTGCTTGAAGATTAGCGAGGAGGCGTCGAAATTACGACTTCATTTAGACGTATTTGAACAGCCGAACGTTGTCGAAGGATCGTTGATAGACGATTTGATTTCGTTAGCTCCTGAACGAGCTCCGGGGCGAGTTTCTGAAGTCCCACAGGGTACAGTACGAGATCGCATTCAACAATTCGATGCGTATCGCGAGCCGGATGTGCGTTCCGATATTCGAACGGGTAATGTAACGGGCGGCGCGGACAATTTAGTTCCTCGACGATTGTCGTTTCATCCTAATACCGATAATCACGGTACAGCTAGTCACAATCCGTTCTTCGGAGGACAATCGGGGATATCTCCTTTGCAAACGTATGCACACCAGTACGTTAACGACACTCTAGCGAACAACGTTCGTAGCACTCACCTCGGGGTTGAATCTCGCCGATACCCGGAAATTCACAAATGGCGCGTTAATTTTGTTGGAGACTTGAGTGTCTCAAATTTTTTAGAACGAATAGAAGAACTGCGTATCTCGAGAGGTGTCAGTAAAGCTAGGTTATTGCAGGCCGCTCCCGAATTGTTCACGAAGGACGCGCTGAATTGGTATAGAACCAACACTTTCGATTCGTGGGACGAGTTAGTTGATCAGTTGAAAGATGCCTTCCAACCCCCGGATTATCACTATGCTCTTTGGGACGAAATTAGACGACGGACACAGGGCGAGCGAGAAAAAGTTGTCACATTTATCGCGGCGGTGCGGAATCTGTTTCGTAAATTGGGTGGGGGTGAGCCTACGGAAACCGCGCAGGTGCAAATGATTCAACGTAATTTGTTGCCGTATTTACAAACACAAATTGCTTTGAAACAATATTTTTCGGTCGCGGAACTTTCTCGTGTCGCTCGGATTGTGGAAGACGCACATTGGCGGGGTCAACAATTCAATCCTCCGCCGACTAACTACAATCGCTTACTTGAACCCGAACTCGCGTACCATAAACCTAATCGCGCGCCAACGGTCGCTTTTGTTGAGGAAATCGCGACAACGAGCAACACCAACCCTTTTCTGGCTGGTGACTCTCCGGATAGTCCCGGTCAAGCTCGGGCAATAGTCGCTCCCGAGAACGCGACTCGGAGCCAAACGACGTCGGAGTCGGGATACGATGTTTCACGGAATACCGGGCTTAGAGATAATCGAAATAATCGAGATTATCGGAATGCTAATTCCGGGAATGATAATTCCAGAAACGCCGGGTCGAGGAATAATAACACCAGAAACAACGCGTGTTGGAACTGTAACGAGCCGGGACATCGTTTTAATGATTGTCGTCAACGGAGACGCAGATTCTGCTATGGGTGTGGGGCAAATAATGTATTAATAGCCAATTGTTCAACCTGTTCAAAAAACGGACCACGGGGTCCACGGTAAGCCGGACGTGTGGCTCTAACAATTCGGTACCCTCTTTTGCATCAGCGGAATTAGATTATATTTTGGCTCAGGCACCTCAGGATCGTCGGCCGTACCTCAACGTGTCGATTTATGGGAAAGATCTGTTGGGATTGTTGGATTCGGGGGCGTCGCGTACGTTATTAGGTAGTTCAGGGTGGGATATATTGAAAACGAGTTGTAAACTATTGAAAGATTCAGGGGTTCGATATTGCAAAACGGCCAACGGGGAGCTATGCCCCGTTAGAGGGGTGGTATGCGTGCCAATGCGCGTAAGTGATCGCGTTCGTGTCGTTGAGGTGTTGGTGGTACCTAGTCTTCCACATAGTTTGATTTTAGGGGTTGATTTTTGGCGAACAATGGGGATAGTCCCTGACCTGTGTTCGGGGCAATGGTCGTTTCGTGATTCGGGCGTACCCGCGTCAATTCATTGCGCTGCTCTTGAAGGGATCGATATTCTCACTAGCGAACAACACTTGGCCCTGAACCAAATGATTACGGAAAGTTTCTCGGGTGAGGCGACTTTGGGCTGCACCACTTTAGTTGAACATGTCATCACCGTCAATCCGGATCAACCACCCATCAAACAGCGACATTATCCGATTTCCCCAGCTCTCCAAGTACAGGTGTACACCGAACTAGACGAGATGTTACGCACGAATATTGTCGAACCTTCTTCGTCTCCGTGGGCCTCGCCCATTCTTTTGATTAAAAAGCCCGATGGTAAATATCGATTTTCCATCGATTTCAGAAAGCTGAATGAAGTCAGTAGGCCCGACGCGTATCCGTTACCGTTCGTGAATTCAACGCTCGACAAGCTTCGCGATGCACGTTACCTCACCACGCTTGATATTAAGTCCGCGTATTGGCAGATACCAATGGCCGAAGCGTCGAAACAATATACCGCTTTCGTCGTGCCTTTTAGGGGGCTCTTCCAATTTCGTCGAATGCCTTTCGGCCTACATAATGCACCTGCCACCTGGCAGCGACTTATTGATCGGGTTATCGGGTTTGACTTGGAACGGTACGTTTTCGTTTATTTGGACGATATCATTATCTGCACGGACGATTTCGATAAACACCTAGAAATATTGAAGGAGGTAATTGCGCGAGTCTCGGGAGCGGGTCTTACGTTGAATCGGGAGAAGTGTCATTTTTGCAAACCGGAATTGCGTTATCTAGGCTATGTGATCAATTCATCGGGTCTAATGGTCGATCCGGAGAAGGTCGAAGCGGTGGTTCAGATACCTACTCCACAATGCGTCGGGGATGTACGCCGGATCATTGGACTAGCATCCTGGTATCGGCGTTTCGTTCCAAATTTTTCGTCGGTAGTCGCGCCAATGACAAATCTTACACGCAAAAATCAACCATTCAAGTGGGACGGGAACTGTGAGAATGCGCTTCGTACCATCAAAAATTGTCTAGTTTGTGCACCTATTCTGTCGTGTCCCAATTTTGATCTCCCTTTTACGATCCAGGCCGACGCTTCTGATTTCGGGTTAGGGGCGGTCCTCACTCAGAGTCGGGACGGTACTGAGACGGTAGTTTGTTATCTGAGTAGATCCCTCAATCGAAATGAAAGAAGGTATAGTACGACCGAGAAAGAATGCTTAGCAGTGCTGTTCGCCATTGAGAAATTGAGACCGTATATCGAAGGTACAAAGTTCACGGTGATCACGGACCATTATAGTCTTAAATGGCTGAACAATATTAAGGATCCCGTTGGTCGGATTGCGCGTTGGGCAGTTCGGTTGCAGCAATACGATTTCGAGATTGTACATCGAAAGGGGAAAGATCACGTGGTACCAGATACATTGTCGAGAGCGGTCCCCGCTATAGAAACCTTGGATGAGATAGTAGATCCTTGGTATACGCGAATGCTTGAGAGAGTCAAAAGTCCAGAATAACGTATCCAACTCTTCAAGATGACGAACTTTGGCTTCGAGTGGTTCCAAAATCCCAACGATCTACTGTCATCACCTCGGCTCATGACCCGCCGCAATGTGGGCATTTAGGCACCTACAAGACTTTCGCGAGACTATCGAAACGGTATTATTGGCCTAAAATGAGGCAAGACGTGGCGCGATACATTAAACGGTGCGTCACATGTCTGCAAACAAAACCATTGCAGAAACGACCGGCTGGGTTGATGCTTAGCACTTCGTCCCAGGTCATTCGTCCATGGCAGCTTTTGAGCGCGGATTTAGTTGGTCCTTTACCCCGTTCCACTTCGGGGTATATGTACATCTTATCGGTTTCGGACACCTTTAGCAAATTTACGCTACTCTTTCCGCTGCGGCGCGATATAGCTAGTAAAGTCGTGTCGATCATGGAGGAACAGGTATTTTTAGTTTTCGGCGCCCCAAGTTCCATAATTGTCGATAATGGCGTACAGTTTCGCAGTAACGTATTTCGTGGAAAAATGGAGGGGTATGGGGTGAACATAAGGTATACGGCTAACTATCACCCTCAGTGTAATCCGGTGGAACGCGTACACCGGGTAATTAAGACGATGCTATCATCTTACGTCGGCGATAACCATCGGACGTGGGATAAATATTTGGCAAAAGTAGGGGCTGCCATTAGGAGCGCGCGGCATGAAGTAACGGGCCTTTCGCCAAATTTTATTGTCTTCGGTCGTAATGTTCCTTTGTCAGGGTCAGAGAACCTTTCGGTGGACGACGTAATTTCTTTCGCACGGGACGATGTAGGCGCGTCACGGGTAGAGGGTTTGCGACAATTGTACGTGGACGTTAATAGACGTTTGGTCGATGCGTACCGTAAAAGTAGTAAGGTGTATAACATGCGTCGCTGCGACGAACGTTTTCAGCTCAACCAAGCGATCTGGCGCAAGAACGTTCAATTGTCTGACGCAGCAACCTATTTTACCGCGAAACTAGCTCCGCGTTTTGTTGGTCCATTTTATGTGTCGGAGATACTCTCTCCTTGGACATACCGTTTGGTGGACGGGCAGGGTAAAGATTGTAACGTTTGGCATGCACAGGATCTGAAAGCGCATCCGCCCGATGAAGAAGGTTAAGGTTAGGTTTGAGGATGCTGTGTTTCGGTTTTTGACTGAATCGTTAGGGTGTGTCTGACATGGGAAGATATGTCGTCACACAATCGTCATCGAACGAATTTGGTTTCAGTTTTGAATGAAGCATGGGAGACAGACTCTAACCGAGAAAGAGTAAAAGGAGATGAACATGCCAGTATTTCAAGGGTAGTTAGATGGTGTAGGTTAGTTTATTTTTGGTGCGCTAGATGTTAGATTCTAGGCCCATATCCGCTTGTTGCGGGATTCGGTGTTCCTAACACTATCTAATTTGATAGGGTAGTGGCTATAAACGACTGTAGTTACGGTTTACGTCAGACGACGGATTTTCATTTGTTTGCTTTTGCGCTTACAAGGTCATCGGATTTATCTCCTTCTCTCTCTTTCGGGCTTTTACGTATCGGGTATTTCGGATTAATATAGGTAGATTCATGAGTGGTCGGTGGAAACGTATCCGTCGCGCCTTCAGCGTCCAGTTGATTTAGTATTAAGTTGAGTCTAGAGTGTTATCGAGCCTCTTTCGTGGGTTTTCTGTTGCCTTACTGTTGGAGGCCTCCTGGTGTGTCGGAGCACAGGAGAAGAATACCTCAGTGGCTAGCTGGTCAGGGGTAAGAGGCCCCTAACAGTCTGTTGTCTTGTGTTAGTTTGTTTGAATGGGCATGACTAGTGCCCGCAGGTTGTGGTGCTAGTCCCCCTAGGTCCTTTGTGCGTCCCTTCAGGACAGACTCTTTGGCGAGTTGGCTTGAGGCACCAACTCTAGGCCATTTATCGCCTTAGTGGCTCGGGGTACCGCGGCGTGTATCTCGGACACTTTAAACCACGTTATTGCTTAATCGGGTTGTTTGGCCTGGGTCTATTTCGGCTGCGCCGTTCTGGCGTGCCAGTCTTCGTTCAGTTTTTTTTTGTTTTTTTTTCCTTTCCTTCCATCTCCTCTGGTGGAGAATTTTATTTGGGCCGGGGGTCCTTAAGGTTTAGTTCACTTTTAGTTCGTGCGGCAGAGTTGCATATCGGTTTTTGGTTAAAAACCTCGTTGTAGGTAGGGAGGAGTTGTTACGGTTGCATTTTGCGCGGTAGCTGAAAATGTTCGATTAGTAAAGTCTCGTATTGAATTGGGAACACTCACCGAAATCGTACCGTCTCCTCGCTGTCAGCAACGTCGGGGATCGTGAATAGTATCGTGGTTTAGTTCGAGCAAATGGTGATTGGAACCGATTTCGCGGTTTGTTGTTGTTGGGAACTGTCACTTCACACATACGACCGACGGTAGAGGTCATTGGGTCGAGGCGGTCGCGTCATCAGCGCGCAGTGTGCCCGCAGTGCGGTCAACCTGAAATGTCCCGAGGCGTGTGACGGACTTGGAGATCACGTGGTGACGCGAGACCTTCCTTTTCTGTTCGGTTCTTTGTGGAGTAAAGTCGCAATTGCGGATTCCCGAGCAGAACAAGCAAGCCTTGATTAAAAGGTTGTGCCGCATCGTTCGTTGCGCTGGTTATGTGGAATCGTTGATGCCCCATAATTTGGGTTGTTGGTCGTTGGTTGTTGGTGGTGTCGACCCATGAAGGTGCACTTTCGGGCACAATTCGTTTAACTCACGCCACTGCCGACACGTGTTCGAGTAAGTAGCGTTTTGATTAGTTTTCCCGTTACTAACGTCCTACCACGCTTTAATAGCGGTGGCAAGTCTGACTGGGTGCCAAACCAGCACTGTCGGACCCATCTAACATACTTCAGCCCGACCGAAGGCCTCCTGGGTAAAGAACGAGTTGAGGCAAACTACGCTCTCCTTCATGCAGGCAGAAAGGACAGCCGCCTGAAGCGGATTCGGGAAGTTCGGAAGCTCCGGAAGCCACCCACGTGCTGACGAGGGATTAGACAGCTAAGTGGTCAAAACCAGCTATTAATACTTGACGTGACGCGTTTATGTACCTAGCCTGTAACTTAAGTTAGAAAAGTAGTTGTAAACGAAGGTAAGGTGCACTTTGTCCTCGTAGAGGCGACCTAACGGTCCTAAGCTTGTGTTGGTTGGCGGAGACATATTCGCAGTAATTATTGTCTAACGTTATCGACGCATACGATCGTCAAATCCACGCACATCTGTATCACATCTACTTCGACACTTGTACACATCAATAAAGCCATTGGGCGATTATCCATTACTTTAGTTGGATTTATTGTTCCCGTTTTCAGTCCGCCACGGGAAATAGTCAAGTTAAGGGGGGTCACAAAACGGGTGGCGCTTATATAAATTTAGACCCACACCACTCACCGCAGAGTAGCAGGGCACTTAACTTGGCTCATTCCCGGACCCCAAACCTTGCCACCTTCCAGACCACACATCTGGAACGTGACACAATATGTTCATACAAATTAAGGATTCCCGTCTTGAAACCGCCATGTAGTATCAAATATTAAACTGAATACTGATTTATCAAAAATGTAAATGAAATATTTAGGGTTTTTATTGAAAATTAGAAAACATTAACATTCGTATAATATTTTAATAAGTAATAACACAAAGAACTTTGGAATATAAAATTCTTGAGATACAAGTTCACTTTATTGAAGTTTATCCAAAATTTTTGCAAAAAATTGTTCTTTCTTTTTCTTTTTCAACTTCAAGACGCTCCAAGTGACGTAATCGTTTTGCCTCATCTTTTAATTTAAAAGTAAATTTTTGTTTTTGACTGTGTTGGGATGATTCAATAAGGTGTCCACCCATCATTCGACAAATCACTCAATATTTCAATTTTTGTGGATGTAATCAAAACTGCCACTGACTCCATTGTATGGTCACAATTATTAGTTGATGGTGCATAAAAGTTCATCTATTTGCTGATCAAAGGAAAATCTAATAGACAAATTACCAGTCTTATTTTTCTTGTCCTTCGACGACTTGTAGCTTCTCAAAAAACTACACCATTTATTATAATAAGACGTCGATGAAAAATTGAATTTATTACTAATTAAATCATTCGAAACATTTTCAAAACATGTTTTCATTTTTTAGGATGTTTTAGATCTTCATTATATGTCTGCATAGATAATATCAAACACAAAACTACCTCTTATTTATCTTCCTTGCTGTTAAGATTTTCTTTATTACCTGCGTAAGTGTCTGCATTCGAATTTGCATTATTCGTTACATTATTTGTACAGTGTGTCAATAGCTTTGACGAGTAAGTCATATCTAACAGAAAATTAATATTTTGCGTGTATTGCTTAAGCAAATTATTTTACCAAATTACCTGTTAATGATCTGTTAAAATCCTGATCATTTAACATGATTTGGTAAGTCCGATTAGTCTCAGGATCATGAAGGTTTAAAAGAATTTGTTTATAAAAACTTTTTTTTTAATTCAGTCAGTCAGTTGAAATGGAATTTACAAACGTAAACAATTTAAATAACAAACGATGGAGCAGCGAACGCTTGTCGCTAACCTAACTTTATAAAGTTGTCTTCTCAAATGTCAAGCACGTGCGTCAAGCCCATTGCGCTTGAAGCACATTTGGTTTATACATCTGGGTAGCAGCTTAGTGCTAAGAGAAAACACGTAGATTTGTTATTGTTTTGCATTGGGTTATTTTCGAAATTCTATGTTTACAGTTTTTTTTTTATTAATTTGTTTTCTCTAAGTACCTCTAGCCAAACGTTGTACCTGCCACCAGGCGCTTAAAATTTAGTTTGTACTACAGTCAATACAACCAACTATCTTACTACGAGTTATGCTCGATATATTAACAAAATATAAAAAAACTTATCTTTCTCATAAAACTTTAAAATTGATGTTTCATTCCTATATTACCGACAGTTACCGCAGCCAAAAATTAAATTAAGTAAGCTGGAAACCTCCTGGAATACGTATATAATGAATTTCAAAATTCAGGACACCCGAATTATCCGCTGCACCAATATCACCACTTTCATTATTTATTGGATTTATATACTTCATAGAGAAAATGAACAGCGATTTTATTTGAAAATTCTTTAGAGAATATAATGCACCATAATCAACTTAAAATTGTTTATGGTGTACCAACTTATATTTGCTTCATGTTTCAAAAATAATATTAAGTTTCAAGACAAATGAAAGTACATCAGTAAAATAAATAATTTATTAAACTTGTTTAATTGGTCCATTCTCAAATAGTAGTGTATTTATAGTAAAATAAACACTCAAAGTTCTACTATATTTTTTATTTAGAGCAGACTAGTTTCGACTATTTAAATACATAGTCATTATCAATGCCTTGAAACTGCCTTGAAAATTTGCAAATAAAATTAAATATTGCATTTAAATCAATATGTAAATTTATCACATTGATTTCGTTTTATTTAAAAAAATGGTTTACAGTTTTTTGTAAATATTTATTTAGCGAACATATAATAATTACGGTATTAATTTAGTAATTAATTAACTTATTAAAAAATATTTTTTTTTTCAGTCCGTCTTATAATAGCAAACAAGCCCTGACAAATATTTTTAATACAGAATCCATTCTGATTATTATGATTCCATTGCGCACTTACCTGAAGATACGTGAAATGAAGTGCAATCATCTCTAATAGAGGAAGTAACATCAACCTATACTCCATTTGGCGAACAAATGTACGTCAGAGACACCCCTAAAATTTAAACTTGGCATCGGGTAAACAATTGTTTGGATTGATTACCTGATGTATTGCAATTTGATCAATAATCTTGAAAAATGTTATTTTGAATTTAACAAAGAACACCCAAACCGCGAAAGTGTGGTGCACACCGAACCTATTAAACGTCTATAATTATTAAATTATAGGTATAATTAGTGTTTTGGGCTTTCAAAATATGATAAAAAAAATGTTTTTCAAATCTAATTAGTGGGGGTGGTTTACCTCCGTTTTTTTCCGAATATAGTATACTCGTAAACATATATTATAGACTGTTACATATATAAATATTTTGGAACGTTAACGATAATGCTCTTCAAGCAAGATATTTGTTTGTAAAATAAAACCAAAATTTATTTTTGGTCTTTTTATGCCAAAAACATAATTTCTTTAATAAGTAATTAGTTATTAAATTTAATTTCAACCAGTGAAACTATATTAATGTGAAAAACGTAGTCATTGAGAAACATATTTGCATTTTGCATTTTTATTATGAATTTGAATTTTGTCCATAATATATACTGTGTAAAAATTCACGCTAGTCACTTGTGTCACAACGGATATTTACTGAGCTTCAAGCTAACTGAAATATATAATCCTCCAAGGAATCACCTTTTCGGTCACAGCCCTCTATCCAAATTGATGCTACGTGAATCGTCCACTTCATGTGCAGTGAAGTCGAAAGATATGCTCGCCTAAAGCATATGAGTAAAGCTTAAACTCACTCCACCGGAAGAACACAATTAAACAAATACTACACAAAAGTATAATAGTAATACTACACATAAGTCAAACAAGAAAAGTTCAAATTTTTCATTAAATTATGTAGTTATTTCACTCTTTGAAACGCATCTGCATTGGATTATGAGTTGTATAACTGTTATATATTCTTTGCAGGGCAAAAATCATAATAAAAAATAAGTTTTAAATTGAAATACTTGCCGTCACTGTAACGTCACGATCGGCCATCCCAACTATTAAATTAGAATTATTTCTTATTAAATATATATTTTTTGAAAGTACTTTTTTTTCTATTTTTTTCAAGGTACATGTTTTCTGAACACATTAATGTATCACACACCAAAATTGATCAAGAAATAAAAGTAAACGAAATTATAGCAAGTTTCAAAAGGTTGCACTATTGCGCACTAAGTAAATCTTCGTTTTTTTTCAACATGTTTCGATAACAATATATCGATAATAGGTATCACAAATTTATGTAAGATTAATTTTTATGGTGCATTACTAGTTGCAAACACTCGAATAAACGAGTCTTATGAAAATACATTTCCAGATTTTTAATTTAGCAATTCAGCCAGTAGTATGCGCATTTTCATCGATTTAATCGATTATATTATTTAAATGTAATGGATTGACATTACATTGAGTTTGATTGATTAACTTTGAGTTTTTATATATACAAGATATAATAAATCTCATGTCATTTCATGTATGTGTGTTTGCTTTTGCTACATTTGTAATTTTGAGCTAACCGCTACTTGAAATAATTTAATTTTAGTTATAATGGAGTCTAAGTTTATGTATACATTTCTATTGAGCTCGTTTGTTATTTAATTCTTGCCGTATAGCCACAGTAGAAACTAGAACTACTCAATACGAAAATTTTTTGTTATTTTATTAGATTCTTTGTTGCAGAAAACCTACAGTAGTGAAAAACAAATTCAGTTGTCCAATTGGAGCACTTTTCAGCATCAGGTATGTACCTGATATGTACCTCTTGCATCGTCTCTACAGAGACACCCATATTTACCCAGGATTCGGAGCACAAAGATCTCATAGTTATTGGTAAGTACATAAAGCTCAATACCAGTTCAACGCTTAATTAATTTGTTAAATACATTTGAGTGGTGAATAATAATTTGAATTACCATTCATACTAAATGATTCCAAATAGTCCTTTTTACTGGGTTTGGATTAATTGGAAAAATTTAATTAATGCTAATTGGATAGTCAAGTTTTTTATGCAAAATATAGTATATTTTACCTTAGAGCTCCAAACCAGAGATCCAAAAATAACTTTTAACAAGGACACTTATGAAATCGGGGAAGTTTTGGAAGCAAATGGCAAGTTGGAAGTTTTGGAAGCAGTACAGCACCCGCAAAGCCGCCGCCTCATATCACATGGCTTATCAACGATGAAAAGGTAGGTAAACTAAACGACATAAAAAGCGATAATTTAGTGCATTTAGCGAACCTGTGGAATGCAAATAGCCTTAATCTTGGATATTATCATATATCAGCCATAGCCATATATACTCGTACCTAGCCATATATAGTCATATATACCTTATATTAATAATAAATATTAAATCTTCCGAGTCCTTTTTATGTCAATTCTACGTCCTAATACCCACATAAAACTATGTAGTAAATTTTACGTCATATCTCTTCATGAATTTGAATACCTTCTCAAAAAAATTGAAGAACAATTGACAGAATTTTAAAGATGCCTCGACTATGGAGCATTTGGATAAAATAATTGTAAATTAAACGAAAATTTCTTTGACCCGACATGCAAGCTATAATTCAGGCGAAATTGGATGAAAGAAATTAAGTTTTTCTAAGAAACCTTACTTTATTTAGAAAAACACTCGTTTATTATTTATTATTTTTATTTAGTAATTTCAACACTTAACAGAGCATGCCGTAATATAAGGTGAGGTTGACAAAAAACAAGTAACTGTAATAACAATACAACAATTCAACAATAAAGATTGTATTGTTATTACAGTGTTATTACAAAACAGTAAATGTAAGACAGATATAAAAAGAGATATTCAACTTAATAGTACGAGTAGTAAAATAAGATTAAAAATACAAAACACAATATAATAAAAATGTAAACAGTACAGTACATTTGCAATAAAGGAGATGCAATTAATGCGTTGGTTCTGGGTGTTAAAAAGTCCTTGGCGATCTATCTGAAGGTTTCGGTACATGAAATTTTATTCTGCTAAGTAGTTCAGGATAGTCAAAATTATTATTTATTAAATGAAACAAGAATCACACTAGTGCATATCTTTGACGATCCACGAAGCAATGTAATCTGAACTCTAGTAACATATTTGCCTGTGGAGTCTCTCTTGGATAAGTTCCAGTGTTGCAAAAAATTAAAAATTTCAAGAATCTGCGTTGAACCTTTTCAAGGATTGCAATATGCCCCTGGTAAACTAGAGACCAAACACAGCTAGCATACTCAAGCCTGGATCTAACAAATGCACAAAATAGCGTAAGCAATACCTCAGCTCCAACAAAATCACAAGCGTTAATAATATAATAATAAAACCCAATTGTTTAAACGCAGCAGAGTCAGTAGTTTGAGCATGTGACAAAAATGATAGCTTCGCATCAAAGGTAACACCCAAATCGACCGCATTATCAGGGCTGCTCAACATTACTCCATCTAGACTGTAGTCTTGAAGAATGGGATTTCGCGACCTAGAGTAACTCCTAACCTGACATTTCTTTGCATTTAATGAGAAGAAATTTGTATGCAAGCTATAGTTATTAAATGTTTCAACTGTAGACCGAAAAGGCCATTTCTATTTTTATTTTCTGTATTTTTGATTGTAGTAAATTTGTATTCGTTCTGTTTATAGTCACACAAATTTAGTTCGCTTACAACCTTGGCGTTCATTAATTCTCTTTTTCAGTTAAACCACAAAACACACTTAAATATTATAGAAACATCTAGTGAATAAATTACTCTCGTGTCAGACGAGTTTCTTCTGTTCTTGTAGTACATAAATACACATATATTGACCAATTCCTTTCCATTTGTCACTGTCTTTTCCAAGAAATTCAATATCTTTAAATGTTTTCCTGTAAATCTCCATTCCGATTCATTGCATTGGCTCAGTGACATTTGTCTCTCAGTGACACTCAAATAAACTTACTTTTAGGTCAGGGATAAGTTACCAAGATCGTACTCGATTGAACCAGTACATGGTCATGGATACTTTGAACAACGAGGGTCCTCAAAAAAACATTTGTCAATCGAATGTCCGATTTGTATGTAGGAGATGATGGAAAATTGCGATTAACTTGTATGGCTACGATTCCAGGTTTTATTGACAGTGGGCAAAACTATGCCGACATTAGGAACAAAACTATTAAAAGTACGTTTTCTAATAGTTTATTAATAATAATTGCACGAGTATTAGTTTTGAAGAGCGTTCTAAATGATGAGTTCAATAATTTTGCTTATAAAACCCGCTCTTTGCGGAGATTTTCCAATTTACGCCTCAACTAATAATTTTCACAACTAGTACTATTTGTATAACGATTGTTATATCATAAATGTTTATATCACAGAACATATACGTAAAATACAAATACTTATTTTTAAGTTAATTTATTTGAATATTTTCAGTTGAAATAGAAATGGCTGAAGGTTCTATAGATGTAGTTTCCAATATCAATAATAGCAACTCGTCAAGTTGTCATCGGTACTACCGGGAAGTAATGGTTTTGTCAGTTACAAGTCCGTTGTTGTTAATCACATTTCACTTGATTGAAGTTTTATATTATAATTAGTTTGCTATAGATCTATTGATTATGTATATTAAAAAGTAAGTCGATGAAGTAAATGTAAGAATCAAAATCGATTTCGTTACATTAAATCATAAATGAAAATCAATAATACGCTCGTCTCAATTTTAAGCTACAACTTAACTTGCAGAAAAGAAAAGCATAAAATTAATGTCAAGTTATCTGCATCTTAAAATTTCTACTAAAACAGTAAAAATGTGTAAATGAATTATTTTTAAAGTGCTTATAAAAATATGATATATAAAAAAATAGACAAATATATATTTTTGTATATTATAGTGTATTGGTGCTATAACTAATTTTACAAATTGAACATTCATTCTGTTTTTGACTTTCATTTATATTACGCAAAATTATAGGTGATTCAAATTAGGCGTCAATGTTTATGACATTATGTTTATTATTTTAGTTCCGCTAGGTTTTAATTTGAATCACCTATGGTCCCTACAAACAGGGTGAGATTTTTATTGTACTCTGTATGTTCCAAAATTAAATAATATGTAATTAGCTTCTAGCAGGGTAAATGTGAATTTATATAATTATAGTGTATTAATTTATAAAACAAATACATTCTTCTGATACAGTGATTTTTTAAACGTACGGTAGGTAGACAGTAAAAAAATATATTCAAAACGTGAGTTTCAGTTATTATGTTTTAAATGGTTAATTTTGTGAGTTAGTTTACGAATTATTCATTTTGTCCATGTACGAGTATACCAATTAAAATATATGAAAATCAAAAAAATATTTGCAGTTCAAGAATATTGTAAATGAAATACGTGTATAATGGTGTAGCGTACTTATATGTATGGAATAGAAAAATTTGTACTGTGATGGGCAAGTGTGCCTTAACAACAATTACACTAAAAGTGTTGATTCATTAGTCAAACAGGTCGTTTACCTAATGCCTACCACAGCACCTTGCATTATTGGTATCCGCCAATAATGCAGTAATAGCATAATAGGGAAAGAGGACATGAACCCACAAAAAGCTGGCGAGTACACTTTTTGTGTTTGGTTCAGTTGAATGGACAAATTAGTAATTTAGTTGTTTAGTATTATTCTGGATATGAAATAGAGTAGACATATTCAAGCGGGGCATGTAGTTTATCTTACCCTTAAAACCTCCAATATTCCTTCGGCATTACATGGCGATCTTGCCAGTGCAAATTCCATTTTGAATTTGATTTGATCGGAATAAGTTGTAAAACGCGTGTTGCATTAAAGCCGTGGGTGTTAGTGAGAACGTTAAAATGGGGAAAAATCAGAGCAAAGAAGAAAAGAAAGAAGAAGTCATCATCGCACAATCAGCGGGTGGCCAAGTGAACTTTGAGGTATCACATTTTGAAGTTATGGGCGTGCTTGCGTTCGGTCTAGTCTTGATTCTAAGTGTTTTCCTGATATACCGTTACATCCAAAGAAGTTTAAGAAAAATGGTACGCCGGGCAGCCAATGAAGAAGCCATCCGCATGTCGATGCTAAATCTCCAAAGCGTCTAGGCTCAAAGGCCGGGAACATCAGCAACTGTCGTAAATCAACCAAAAGGTAGTGACTGAACATTTACTAAAACTACACTAATGGACTAATATCAATAAACCAAAACGAGGTTAGCTAATAAATTCTGTTAGTATTAATATACAATAAATATTTAGGATGTAATGAGTAAAGACGCAGATAAATTTAACTTATTGTATGCACAAATTAAAAACTTTCAATGTAATTTAAATAAAGATGCAAAAGAAAGGCGGGTATGTTTAATTAAAACCAACAAGAAACTTGCCATTTTAGAAGACACGGTAGAAAAATTTAAAGCAGAGCAATATTCATTTTATGCGGAAGTAAAGAAAGGTGGAATTACATCTGAGGAAATAGAAGTAGTAAGAAATGTAATAGATAATATCGATAAAGTTATTGAGGATGTTAGATTAATATTAACAAGTAGAATAGATCATATTAACATATTAGAAGTAGCAAAATCTACTGCAACAAATAGTAACCAAAGTGGTGAAGTGTTCCACTCCCATATTCAAAAATTCGCGGTTTTAATGGCAGCAGTGCCTGCCATCTAGCGGAAGAGTTGCGAGTCGTGGTACCATAGGAGGAGTGGGATCGAGCACGGTCGGTTCCCCACTTTCGCACGAATCCCACTCTGCCGCATCGGTCTCCCACCTGTACCGTTCCCTTCCTTCGCTCTTTTAAATAGCGTGGAAGTGGTGAAATTTGGCAGATAGTCCGCGACCTGGCCAACTGGTAAGACCTACTAGCTCGGAGTCGGAGCGACGAACCACTCATCGATGCCTCGAATTCTCGAGTGGGTCTGAGTGAGTTGCTTCAATCGGGGTATACATCTTGACGCCTCGCGTTCGCGAGTGGGTCGATGTATTTCTTGATTGAACCTCCAGTATCAAGCAAGTGTTGGAGTTTTTTCCATCGACGCCTCGCATTACCGAGCGGGTCTGGACAAAATTATAAGTTGATGTAGGATGCCTCGAATTCTCGAGTGGGTCCATATCTGGCTTGTCCGACACTTCTTGAAACGTATCAGCAGGTGTTCGAACGGTAAACTCTATACATTGACGCCTTGAGTACTCGAGTGGGTCTGTATGGAGGCCACAGAGAGCGTCGGATGCCTCGAGCTTTCGAGTGGGTCGGTGCTTTTCTGTGGTACCGTCGATAAGGGTTGCGGGTTTCGAACTATTCAGGGTGCCTCTCGTTGGCGAGTGGGCCCGAGTAAGTCGAAGACCCGCTGCTCAACCAATGGCTAGTGGGATCTCGTTTGTAATCTATTAAATTTGTGATATTAGTTTTTCGCCGAATACCAAAACCTACATAGAAGCTAATGATGGATCACGTTGAGCATCCAACGAGTGACCCAATTATAGGTACGTTTGCGGTACATGCATGTGTTCCCCTAATTGTACTGATACATCGATCTTGTGCCTTTTGATCTTATTTATTTAATATTAATTTAATCGAGAGATTTATCCATACATCTGGTTTTCTTCGTACCTATCCAAGCGTTCAGATACTAATGCCTCAGACCTTTTAGGGTTAGCATGAGTATCTCTCAACGTGGGAATCTGTGTCACGCAGATAGTTGGTACTTAGCCGATGAGCTCTGTGCTTGCCTCCTCTTCGAACTCAAGGGGTGACTAGAGACCATTTTCGGATTGTAGTACTCTTTGCGCAGCGTAAGGCTCCATAGAGTATGTACAATCATTGTTTTTGTGTATGTATGATGTTATGTTACTAACCCTCTCTTCTAGCATACGGTCTAACCCCATGGGAGGAGTACCAACTGGAGATACGGGGTATGAAATATCTGAACGTGGCGATAGTACTCCCTAATGTTTAAATTTTGTGCATACATGTGTATCGGGAGGAGGGATCAAGTAGTCCCGTTTGTAGGTTTTACCATCGATACATGTATATACGCTATTTTTGTAATGTTGTGTACTTGAAGAACGATGTAATCAATAAACTTATTGTGCACCTATGTCCGTGTTTTATTCTCAACTCTCAAGAAACTTGAAAACGAACCTCGCACAACGTAGGCCATTTTTGAATAATTTAATTTGGTGCAAAAGCATGACAGACCCGGGTATGACAAGCTACAGTGGTGCCGTGACCAGGATATCGAGTCACTCAATTCTTGAGAGTTGGAATAAATCACATAGATCTATATTTATAAACATTATGACCCTCACTAATTACTTTACGAGTGACCCAATTATAGAGCCAATGGAAGAAATTACCATGAACGAGTGGACGGTTGAACATCTAAACCAACTAGAGAAGAACCAACAGGATATAATCAACGGATTAGGAAAAGTACAGGAGAAGACGGTAGACAATCAACAACGACTACTGCAACTGGGACAATCTATGTTGGCAATACACGAAAGTATGGTGCAACACGCTCAGAAAATTGAAACCCTTGTTCGGGAGGCGCAACAACAACCTTTGAACAATGCTGCCAGTACCTCCACCCTTGGATTGAACAATAGTACACAAAACCAGGGACTCGTGTACACCCAAAACGCAAAAATGCCGCACTTCAATGGTAGTAGCGAGAGGCACCCCGCAAGATTTCTAGAGGAACTAGAAACATACTTTCGAAAAATTGCAATGGAAGAGGGACGGAAGTTAGACACGGCACAAGAGTGCCTCAGAGGAGATGCAGTAAACTGGGGGATTATGTATCGCTGCAGCTGGACAAGTTATGCCGACTTTCGCGATAGCTTCCTAAAGACCTATTGGTCGGACATCCACCAAAACAACCTTCGCCAACAAATAAACTCCACCATTTGGAGTCCAGTGGGAGGCAGTGGCATGGTGAACCATTTCGCATATTACGTGGGAGTGGCGCGATACTTGTCAGAACCCTTTTCAGAAAATGCTTTGGTAGAACTCTTGATGAAGCACTTTCCTGCTCCGATACAATCGCTATGGTCTATTCACCCCTCTCGGACAATCCCTGCTGCGGCTGAATTCCTCTTACAACAAGAGAATATTATCCAATCAATTCCTATTGCTGCTCCGGTACTACCTTCGACCAGTACCCCGCAGAAACGGACTTCAGGCAATCACCTTAGCCCAGATGTTTCTCGAATCCAGAGGTCGGGAAACTCCAACGGACCAAATTCCCGTCGCTAAATTTGGTGTCCACAATCCAGAAGCGACGACCCTTAAACCATCCCGGAAAACAACTGCTCCTAAAAATGGGATGGATGGACGGAAAAGGAATTGGTAAAAGGCTTCAAGGACGAACAGAGCCTGTTTTCCTTCCGGGTCAAACCAACACTCGTGGATTCGCTTATAAGGGTTGCCAAACACCACCTACAACGCTCACACATTTAATCAATTTTGTGTCCGCTTCCACTTCCAACAGCTCTACTATTCAAAATCATTGCCCGGCAAAATTAAGTGCTCCAGAAATAGCTTTGCAAATCATGAACCTAGCCACTTTCGCCCTAGTTGATACAGGGAGCGAGGTCACGTGTATCTCCGAGGATTTCTGGTGTACTATAGCCAGCCAGAACAAAGGCATCCCAGTGTTACCACTTCGTGCCATACAAGTACAAGGGGCTTTCACTTCAAAAAGCCGTCGTATCAGCAAGCAAGTCCTTCTACCCATCAAAATCCAAGGACACAAGTTTGAACTCGTTGGATTAATCATCCCCAATTTAATTCGACCTTGCATTCTGGGAATCGACTGGATGTGGAACCATCAATGTCAGATATTTTTGGCTGACCAGAGGTTGACCTTGGTCAACAAGGATAATCTCACTATTGAAGTACCTTTTGTTGCTAATTCAACAGAGATTATGGAAGTAAAACAAATAGAGTTAATATCTTCCGAACAAATTGATACAGCCATCAAGGGAACAACTGAAGAGCCGCTTTTGGATTCGACACAACAGGAAACTCTTAAACAGCTATTACTTCGTTTTGATGACGTTTTTTCCAACAAACCTGGTTTGACACACTTATATTCACATGAAATCCAGCTACACCAACCCGAACCATTTGTAAAAAGAAGTTACCCCATCCCTTTCTCACTTAGAGAAGCTGTCGAAGCCAAATTAAGGGAAATGGAAGAAGATGGCATTATTCAACAGGCACCGTCGCCCTACTCCAGCCCTATGACGGTAGTCAAAAAGAAAAACGGATCCGTACGAATTTGCTTGGACGCCAGGGAGCTAAATCAACGAATGGTATCGGATCATGAGGCGCCTGGAATTATAGATGAAATCTTACAGAAGTTTCATGGACGAAAGTACTTATCGAGTATCGACTTGGTATCTTCATACTGGCAGATACCACTGCAGTTAAATAGTAGACCCTATACGGCTTTCTTGTATAATGGTAGAAGCTACGTATACAAGGTATTACCGTTTGGATTGAAAACAGCCGTCGCCAGTTTCACACGTTGTTTAAATAAAATTTTGGGACCCGAAGTCAGAGAATTTACCTTCAACTACATTGACGACATTGTTATCGCTTCCCAGTCCTTCGAAGAGCACCTATGCCATTTGGAAATGGTGTTCCAAAAATTACGCGATGCAGGAATGACCGTAAACTCGGAAAAGTCGTTCTTTGTCCGGAGACAAATCAATTTCCTGGGCCACATTTTATCTCCCGGAGGGATATCGACTGATCCCGAGAAGATCCAAGCAATTCAAGACTTCCCACCACCCAAGAAGTTGAAACACCTACGTTCCTTCTTAGGCCTCTGCAACTATTACCGAAAGTTTTGTCAAGACTATGGAGCCTTGGCGGCCGGATTTAGCCACTTGCTGAAGAAGTCAGCCAAATGGTCCTGGGGAGAGCAGGAACAAAAAGTATTCAACGAAATTAAAAAGAGGTTTCTACAAACTATCGTTCTAAAACACCCGGACTTCACTAAACCCTTCTACCTAGAAACCGATAGCTCACTTTACGGTATGGGTGCCGTATTGTTCCAGATAATCGAGGATGACGACCAGGGAGTCATTGGCTTTTACAGTAGAAGTTTGAAAGGGGCAGAGCTGAACTACACGACCACCGAAAAAGAACTGTTGGCCATTATCTGTGCGTTACGGAAATTTCGGGTCATTATAGGATCATCTCCCATCACCATCAAGACAGACCACCAGGCTTTAATATTTTTAAAACAATGTCGCTATCTAAACGAAAGAATCACCCGATGGTTGTTGTTTTTACAACAGTTTGACTACACCGTCCAGCATATTCCGGGCAGGGAAAATATTGTGGCCGATGTGCTATCGCGCTTCCCTTGCGATGACGGTACGGTAATTACGCCTCACCCACTAGTCGCCACTTTCCGGGTACCTAACACCCAAGAAGTTATTCACGATTTAGAAACACTACAGCAACACCAAGAAGAAGACGAATTTTTAAGGTCCATCAAAGAAAAAATCCAGGGTGCACCGACCAATCACTGGACCAAACAATACCGATTCGAAGGGAATATTGTATACCATTTTTGCAGTTTTTATAATCGGTCTACTATCGTCCTGCCGAAACAACTACAAGAAAAAGTGATTTGGCACTACCATTTTGAAATGGGACATTTCGGTGCCGCAAAGGTATTCAGCGTGATGAAGGAAAAATTTTATTGGCCCCGGATGTACAGAAGAATCCATGAAATACTGCGTGGCTGTGAACTGTGCCAAAAGACGAAAAAGCCGAACCAAAAGTTTATAGGACCCCTTCAACCTATACTGACAGAAGAAGTTGGACAAATCGTAGCAGTGGATTTTTTTGGACCGCTACCCCCTAGCAGGGGTGGTGTAAGCTACATTCTTGTGGCGGTAGACATCTTTTCTAAGTTCGTAAAATTATTCCCCATGAAGAAAGCAAACACCGTCGCAGCTTTAAACAGACTCGAGAAGGAACTACTCCCGATATATAAACCCCAAACGATACTCAGTGACCATGGCACACAATTCACCTCCAAACGTTGGAAGCAGCGCCTCCAGGAATTAAACATCCGCCCCACATTTTCTTCAATTCGCCACGCTAGCTCCAACCCGGCTGAACGATATATGAAGGAATTGGGGAGATTCTTTCGGACTTATTGTCACCAAGACCACCCATCTTGGGCCAAGTATATTCCCAACATCGAGAATTGTTTTAACCACCTGCCAAGTAGTAGTACCGGATATGCACCGTTCGAGATATTGACAGGGAAGAAACCACATCTGTCCCTTGATGACGCTATAAAAGAAGTCCTCCCCGAAGTGCCCGCCAAAGATTTGACCGAAATTAAAGCCGAAGTAAAAAACCAATTGATCAAGATGTCATTGAGAAGGTTGCGACAGCAGAAGAGACCCACCTACAAATTTGCCGTAGGCGATTTAGTTTTGCTAAAATTAAATCCTCAATCTAATGCAAGTAGTGACATCGCACAAAAGTTCAGTCTACTTTACGATGGTCCCTACCGAGTTCACGACGTCCCCCACCCTAACACCTACTCACTGCGTGACCTAAATCACACCGCACGAGGGAACTTCAATGCCGCCAATTTAGTGCCATACCATCCAGCACCCGAGCAAGATGCGGACCGCGACTCTGGACTTACCCGATCAAGGAAAGGATCCCAGACTGGCGGTTTATAAATTACTTTATGCCGCACAACCCGTCAAACAAATCCATCTGCTCAACCCCCACGGTTTTGCCCTTGATCGAGTGCCGAGGTCGAAATTTTACCGCTTCTACGAAGTGTTCACACTTTTTTCGGGTAGTCCAGGGAAGCCGTCCAGTCTCGCAGGCCATCAATCGGCTTCCTCCGCTAGTCAGCCGTCAGGAATTCAAGGGGCTGGCCCAACCCCGGATAAGGCCACCCCTTTGGCTGTGATAACCGAAAATGACATCTCGGAGCAGGGCCGCACAATCCCGCAACGCCACACCGGTAAGGGGCATCAACGCCGACGGGACCGGAACAAGCGACGCCGAAGGGTACATAACAAGCAACATCAAACCAGCAGGGAATAATCTGTGCGGTCTGTGAGTGAAGAGTGCGCGGTTGCGGAAGAGTGCGCGGTGTATGTTCGGTTGCAGTGTACGGTCGATCTCATTCTCTTCGATCTCATTCGTTTTAGAAGAAGAATTTTATTAGAGCGTTATGACAAAAAAAAAGTTTTATTTTCCCTTAGGTTTTCTTTGTAAATAGTTACCGTTTTGTTTATAGAATATTACTTTAAGTTTGATCTCATTTTGTACAAGGAAGTGTTTATTTTTCTTAGTTTTACGGTTGTTGATAGTTTCATCTATTCATCGATGTAGGAGTAGAATATTTTGTTCGTTTAGCGTGGTACAAACATATCTTTGTTTTATTTTGATTTTATTTTTGTGTAGAAGGAGGTTCTTGTTTATTTGATGTCTGTTGCTGTTGGAGAGTTTATTTTTTTTTTGTTGTTTATGTTAGTATTTTCAAATATGATTTGTTTCCCATAGCTCATAGCAACTATGTTTTATTCACCATGTGAGGAGGAGACTGAAGTGTTCCACTCCCATATTCAAAAATTCGCGGTTTTAATGGCAGCAGTGCCTGCCATCTAGCGGAAGAGTTGCGAGTCGTGGTACCATAGGAGGAGTGGGATCGAGCACGGTCGGTTCCCCACTTTCGCACGAATCCCACTCTGCCGCATCGGTCTCCCACCTGTACCGTTCCCTTCCTTCGCTCTTTTAAATAGCGTGGAAGTGGTGAAATTTGGCAGATAGTCCGCGACCTGGCCAACTGGTAAGACCTACTAGCTCGGAGTCGGAGCGACGAACCACTCATCGATGCCTCGAATTCTCGAGTGGGTCTGAGTGAGTTGCTTCAATCGGGGTATACATCTTGACGCCTCGCGTTCGCGAGTGGGTCGATGTATTTCTTGATTGAACCTCCAGTATCAAGCAAGTGTTGGAGTTTTTTCCATCGACGCCTCGCATTACCGAGCGGGTCTGGACAAAATTATAAGTTGATGTAGGATGCCTCGAATTCTCGAGTGGGTCCATATCTGGCTTGTCCGACACTTCTTGAAACGTATCAGCAGGTGTTCGAACGGTAAACTCTATACATTGACGCCTTGAGTACTCGAGTGGGTCTGTATGGAGGCCACAGAGAGCGTCGGATGCCTCGAGCTTTCGAGTGGGTCGGTGCTTTTCTGTGGTACCGTCGATAAGGGTTGCGGGTTTCGAACTATTCAGGGTGCCTCTCGTTGGCGAGTGGGCCCGAGTAAGTCGAAGACCCGCTGCTCAACCAATGGCTAGTGGGATCTCGTTTGTAATCTATTAAATTTGTGATATTAGTTTTTCGCCGAATACCAAAACCTACATAGAAGCTAATGATGGATCACGTTGAGCATCCAACGAGTGACCCAATTATAGGTACGTTTGCGGTACATGCATGTGTTCCCCTAATTGTACTGATACATCGATCTTGTGCCTTTTGATCTTATTTATTTAATATTAATTTAATCGAGAGATTTATCCATACATCTGGTTTTCTTCGTACCTATCCAAGCGTTCAGATACTAATGCCTCAGACCTTTTAGGGTTAGCATGAGTATCTCTCAACGTGGGAATCTGTGTCACGCAGATAGTTGGTACTTAGCCGATGAGCTCTGTGCTTGCCTCCTCTTCGAACTCAAGGGGTGACTAGAGACCATTTTCGGATTGTAGTACTCTTTGCGCAGCGTAAGGCTCCATAGAGTATGTACAATCATTGTTTTTGTGTATGTATGATGTTATGTTACTAACCCTCTCTTCTAGCATACGGTCTAACCCCATGGGAGGAGTACCAACTGGAGATACGGGGTATGAAATATCTGAACGTGGCGATAGTACTCCCTAATGTTTAAATTTTGTGCATACATGTGTATCGGGAGGAGGGATCAAGTAGTCCCGTTTGTAGGTTTTACCATCGATACATGTATATACGCTATTTTTGTAATGTTGTGTACTTGAAGAACGATGTAATCAATAAACTTATTGTGCACCTATGTCCGTGTTTTATTCTCAACTCTCAAGAAACTTGAAAACGAACCTCGCACAACGTAGGCCATTTTTGAATAATTTAATTTGGTGCAAAAGCATGACAGACCCGGGTATGACAAGCTACAGTGGTGCCGTGACCAGGATATCGAGTCACTCAATTCTTGAGAGTTGGAATAAATCACATAGATCTATATTTATAAACATTATGACCCTCACTAATTACTTTACGAGTGACCCAATTATAGAGCCAATGGAAGAAATTACCATGAACGAGTGGACGGTTGAACATCTAAACCAACTAGAGAAGAACCAACAGGATATAATCAACGGATTAGGAAAAGTACAGGAGAAGACGGTAGACAATCAACAACGACTACTGCAACTGGGACAATCTATGTTGGCAATACACGAAAGTATGGTGCAACACGCTCAGAAAATTGAAACCCTTGTTCGGGAGGCGCAACAACAACCTTTGAACAATGCTGCCAGTACCTCCACCCTTGGATTGAACAATAGTACACAAAACCAGGGACTCGTGTACACCCAAAACGCAAAAATGCCGCACTTCAATGGTAGTAGCGAGAGGCACCCCGCAAGATTTCTAGAGGAACTAGAAACATACTTTCGAAAAATTGCAATGGAAGAGGGACGGAAGTTAGACACGGCACAAGAGTGCCTCAGAGGAGATGCAGTAAACTGGGGGATTATGTATCGCTGCAGCTGGACAAGTTATGCCGACTTTCGCGATAGCTTCCTAAAGACCTATTGGTCGGACATCCACCAAAACAACCTTCGCCAACAAATAAACTCCACCATTTGGAGTCCAGTGGGAGGCAGTGGCATGGTGAACCATTTCGCATATTACGTGGGAGTGGCGCGATACTTGTCAGAACCCTTTTCAGAAAATGCTTTGGTAGAACTCTTGATGAAGCACTTTCCTGCTCCGATACAATCGCTATGGTCTATTCACCCCTCTCGGACAATCCCTGCTGCGGCTGAATTCCTCTTACAACAAGAGAATATTATCCAATCAATTCCTATTGCTGCTCCGGTACTACCTTCGACCAGTACCCCGCAGAAACGGACTTCAGGCAATCACCTTAGCCCAGATGTTTCTCGAATCCAGAGGTCGGGAAACTCCAACGGACCAAATTCCCGTCGCTAAATTTGGTGTCCACAATCCAGAAGCGACGACCCTTAAACCATCCCGGAAAACAACTGCTCCTAAAAATGGGATGGATGGACGGAAAAGGAATTGGTAAAAGGCTTCAAGGACGAACAGAGCCTGTTTTCCTTCCGGGTCAAACCAACACTCGTGGATTCGCTTATAAGGGTTGCCAAACACCACCTACAACGCTCACACATTTAATCAATTTTGTGTCCGCTTCCACTTCCAACAGCTCTACTATTCAAAATCATTGCCCGGCAAAATTAAGTGCTCCAGAAATAGCTTTGCAAATCATGAACCTAGCCACTTTCGCCCTAGTTGATACAGGGAGCGAGGTCACGTGTATCTCCGAGGATTTCTGGTGTACTATAGCCAGCCAGAACAAAGGCATCCCAGTGTTACCACTTCGTGCCATACAAGTACAAGGGGCTTTCACTTCAAAAAGCCGTCGTATCAGCAAGCAAGTCCTTCTACCCATCAAAATCCAAGGACACAAGTTTGAACTCGTTGGATTAATCATCCCCAATTTAATTCGACCTTGCATTCTGGGAATCGACTGGATGTGGAACCATCAATGTCAGATATTTTTGGCTGACCAGAGGTTGACCTTGGTCAACAAGGATAATCTCACTATTGAAGTACCTTTTGTTGCTAATTCAACAGAGATTATGGAAGTAAAACAAATAGAGTTAATATCTTCCGAACAAATTGATACAGCCATCAAGGGAACAACTGAAGAGCCGCTTTTGGATTCGACACAACAGGAAACTCTTAAACAGCTATTACTTCGTTTTGATGACGTTTTTTCCAACAAACCTGGTTTGACACACTTATATTCACATGAAATCCAGCTACACCAACCCGAACCATTTGTAAAAAGAAGTTACCCCATCCCTTTCTCACTTAGAGAAGCTGTCGAAGCCAAATTAAGGGAAATGGAAGAAGATGGCATTATTCAACAGGCACCGTCGCCCTACTCCAGCCCTATGACGGTAGTCAAAAAGAAAAACGGATCCGTACGAATTTGCTTGGACGCCAGGGAGCTAAATCAACGAATGGTATCGGATCATGAGGCGCCTGGAATTATAGATGAAATCTTACAGAAGTTTCATGGACGAAAGTACTTATCGAGTATCGACTTGGTATCTTCATACTGGCAGATACCACTGCAGTTAAATAGTAGACCCTATACGGCTTTCTTGTATAATGGTAGAAGCTACGTATACAAGGTATTACCGTTTGGATTGAAAACAGCCGTCGCCAGTTTCACACGTTGTTTAAATAAAATTTTGGGACCCGAAGTCAGAGAATTTACCTTCAACTACATTGACGACATTGTTATCGCTTCCCAGTCCTTCGAAGAGCACCTATGCCATTTGGAAATGGTGTTCCAAAAATTACGCGATGCAGGAATGACCGTAAACTCGGAAAAGTCGTTCTTTGTCCGGAGACAAATCAATTTCCTGGGCCACATTTTATCTCCCGGAGGGATATCGACTGATCCCGAGAAGATCCAAGCAATTCAAGACTTCCCACCACCCAAGAAGTTGAAACACCTACGTTCCTTCTTAGGCCTCTGCAACTATTACCGAAAGTTTTGTCAAGACTATGGAGCCTTGGCGGCCGGATTTAGCCACTTGCTGAAGAAGTCAGCCAAATGGTCCTGGGGAGAGCAGGAACAAAAAGTATTCAACGAAATTAAAAAGAGGTTTCTACAAACTATCGTTCTAAAACACCCGGACTTCACTAAACCCTTCTACCTAGAAACCGATAGCTCACTTTACGGTATGGGTGCCGTATTGTTCCAGATAATCGAGGATGACGACCAGGGAGTCATTGGCTTTTACAGTAGAAGTTTGAAAGGGGCAGAGCTGAACTACACGACCACCGAAAAAGAACTGTTGGCCATTATCTGTGCGTTACGGAAATTTCGGGTCATTATAGGATCATCTCCCATCACCATCAAGACAGACCACCAGGCTTTAATATTTTTAAAACAATGTCGCTATCTAAACGAAAGAATCACCCGATGGTTGTTGTTTTTACAACAGTTTGACTACACCGTCCAGCATATTCCGGGCAGGGAAAATATTGTGGCCGATGTGCTATCGCGCTTCCCTTGCGATGACGGTACGGTAATTACGCCTCACCCACTAGTCGCCACTTTCCGGGTACCTAACACCCAAGAAGTTATTCACGATTTAGAAACACTACAGCAACACCAAGAAGAAGACGAATTTTTAAGGTCCATCAAAGAAAAAATCCAGGGTGCACCGACCAATCACTGGACCAAACAATACCGATTCGAAGGGAATATTGTATACCATTTTTGCAGTTTTTATAATCGGTCTACTATCGTCCTGCCGAAACAACTACAAGAAAAAGTGATTTGGCACTACCATTTTGAAATGGGACATTTCGGTGCCGCAAAGGTATTCAGCGTGATGAAGGAAAAATTTTATTGGCCCCGGATGTACAGAAGAATCCATGAAATACTGCGTGGCTGTGAACTGTGCCAAAAGACGAAAAAGCCGAACCAAAAGTTTATAGGACCCCTTCAACCTATACTGACAGAAGAAGTTGGACAAATCGTAGCAGTGGATTTTTTTGGACCGCTACCCCCTAGCAGGGGTGGTGTAAGCTACATTCTTGTGGCGGTAGACATCTTTTCTAAGTTCGTAAAATTATTCCCCATGAAGAAAGCAAACACCGTCGCAGCTTTAAACAGACTCGAGAAGGAACTACTCCCGATATATAAACCCCAAACGATACTCAGTGACCATGGCACACAATTCACCTCCAAACGTTGGAAGCAGCGCCTCCAGGAATTAAACATCCGCCCCACATTTTCTTCAATTCGCCACGCTAGCTCCAACCCGGCTGAACGATATATGAAGGAATTGGGGAGATTCTTTCGGACTTATTGTCACCAAGACCACCCATCTTGGGCCAAGTATATTCCCAACATCGAGAATTGTTTTAACCACCTGCCAAGTAGTAGTACCGGATATGCACCGTTCGAGATATTGACAGGGAAGAAACCACATCTGTCCCTTGATGACGCTATAAAAGAAGTCCTCCCCGAAGTGCCCGCCAAAGATTTGACCGAAATTAAAGCCGAAGTAAAAAACCAATTGATCAAGATGTCATTGAGAAGGTTGCGACAGCAGAAGAGACCCACCTACAAATTTGCCGTAGGCGATTTAGTTTTGCTAAAATTAAATCCTCAATCTAATGCAAGTAGTGACATCGCACAAAAGTTCAGTCTACTTTACGATGGTCCCTACCGAGTTCACGACGTCCCCCACCCTAACACCTACTCACTGCGTGACCTAAATCACACCGCACGAGGGAACTTCAATGCCGCCAATTTAGTGCCATACCATCCAGCACCCGAGCAAGATGCGGACCGCGACTCTGGACTTACCCGATCAAGGAAAGGATCCCAGACTGGCGGTTTATAAATTACTTTATGCCGCACAACCCGTCAAACAAATCCATCTGCTCAACCCCCACGGTTTTGCCCTTGATCGAGTGCCGAGGTCGAAATTTTACCGCTTCTACGAAGTGTTCACACTTTTTTCGGGTAGTCCAGGGAAGCCGTCCAGTCTCGCAGGCCATCAATCGGCTTCCTCCGCTAGTCAGCCGTCAGGAATTCAAGGGGCTGGCCCAACCCCGGATAAGGCCACCCCTTTGGCTGTGATAACCGAAAATGACATCTCGGAGCAGGGCCGCACAATCCCGCAACGCCACACCGGTAAGGGGCATCAACGCCGACGGGACCGGAACAAGCGACGCCGAAGGGTACATAACAAGCAACATCAAACCAGCAGGGAATAATCTGTGCGGTCTGTGAGTGAAGAGTGCGCGGTTGCGGAAGAGTGCGCGGTGTATGTTCGGTTGCAGTGTACGGTCGATCTCATTCTCTTCGATCTCATTCGTTTTAGAAGAAGAATTTTATTAGAGCGTTATGACAAAAAAAAAGTTTTATTTTCCCTTAGGTTTTCTTTGTAAATAGTTACCGTTTTGTTTATAGAATATTACTTTAAGTTTGATCTCATTTTGTACAAGGAAGTGTTTATTTTTCTTAGTTTTACGGTTGTTGATAGTTTCATCTATTCATCGATGTAGGAGTAGAATATTTTGTTCGTTTAGCGTGGTACAAACATATCTTTGTTTTATTTTGATTTTATTTTTGTGTAGAAGGAGGTTCTTGTTTATTTGATGTCTGTTGCTGTTGGAGAGTTTATTTTTTTTTTGTTGTTTATGTTAGTATTTTCAAATATGATTTGTTTCCCATAGCTCATAGCAACTATGTTTTATTCACCATGTGAGGAGGAGACTGAAGTGTTCCACTCCCATATTCAAAAATTCGCGGTTTTAATGGCAGCAGTGCCTGCCATCTAGCGGAAGAGTTGCGAGTCGTGGTACCATAGGAGGAGTGGGATCGAGCACGGTCGGTTCCCCACTTTCGCACGAATCCCACTCTGCCGCATCGGTCTCCCACCTGTACCGTTCCCTTCCTTCGCTCTTTTAAATAGCGTGGAAGTGGTGAAATTTGGCAGATAGTCCGCGACCTGGCCAACTGGTAAGACCTACTAGCTCGGAGTCGGAGCGACGAACCACTCATCGATGCCTCGAATTCTCGAGTGGGTCTGAGTGAGTTGCTTCAATCGGGGTATACATCTTGACGCCTCGCGTTCGCGAGTGGGTCGATGTATTTCTTGATTGAACCTCCAGTATCAAGCAAGTGTTGGAGTTTTTTCCATCGACGCCTCGCATTACCGAGCGGGTCTGGACAAAATTATAAGTTGATGTAGGATGCCTCGAATTCTCGAGTGGGTCCATATCTGGCTTGTCCGACACTTCTTGAAACGTATCAGCAGGTGTTCGAACGGTAAACTCTATACATTGACGCCTTGAGTACTCGAGTGGGTCTGTATGGAGGCCACAGAGAGCGTCGGATGCCTCGAGCTTTCGAGTGGGTCGGTGCTTTTCTGTGGTACCGTCGATAAGGGTTGCGGGTTTCGAACTATTCAGGGTGCCTCTCGTTGGCGAGTGGGCCCGAGTAAGTCGAAGACCCGCTGCTCAACCAATGGCTAGTGGGATCTCGTTTGTAATCTATTAAATTTGTGATATTAGTTTTTCGCCGAATACCAAAACCTACATAGAAGCTAATGATGGATCACGTTGAGCATCCAACGAGTGACCCAATTATAGGTACGTTTGCGGTACATGCATGTGTTCCCCTAATTGTACTGATACATCGATCTTGTGCCTTTTGATCTTATTTATTTAATATTAATTTAATCGAGAGATTTATCCATACATCTGGTTTTCTTCGTACCTATCCAAGCGTTCAGATACTAATGCCTCAGACCTTTTAGGGTTAGCATGAGTATCTCTCAACGTGGGAATCTGTGTCACGCAGATAGTTGGTACTTAGCCGATGAGCTCTGTGCTTGCCTCCTCTTCGAACTCAAGGGGTGACTAGAGACCATTTTCGGATTGTAGTACTCTTTGCGCAGCGTAAGGCTCCATAGAGTATGTACAATCATTGTTTTTGTGTATGTATGATGTTATGTTACTAACCCTCTCTTCTAGCATACGGTCTAACCCCATGGGAGGAGTACCAACTGGAGATACGGGGTATGAAATATCTGAACGTGGCGATAGTACTCCCTAATGTTTAAATTTTGTGCATACATGTGTATCGGGAGGAGGGATCAAGTAGTCCCGTTTGTAGGTTTTACCATCGATACATGTATATACGCTATTTTTGTAATGTTGTGTACTTGAAGAACGATGTAATCAATAAACTTATTGTGCACCTATGTCCGTGTTTTATTCTCAACTCTCAAGAAACTTGAAAACGAACCTCGCACAACGTAGGCCATTTTTGAATAATTTAATTTGGTGCAAAAGCATGACAGACCCGGGTATGACAAGCTACAGTGGTAATTTAAATATAAATTTAGATAACAACATGGCTGAGAAATTTGATGTAAAAACTGCCGTAACCATGTTACCAAAAATGAATGGCACAGAGGATGTAACTACTCAACTTATCGAGGGTATTGAATTTTATGATAGTATGCTAGAGGAATCGGGAAAAAAATTGTTAACTACTTTTGTGTTAAAAATGAGGCTGTCTGCTAGTGCAAAAACGCGATTAGAAAAAACTTACAATTCAAATAGTGATCTAATAAAAGATATGAAAGCAAATCTTTTACAAAAACGATCAATTTCTTCACTTTGTGCAGAAATAAACACAAGTAAGCAAACTCATAAATCGGTTCAACAATATGGTGCTGGTATTGAGGAGTTAATGGAAAAGTTAACTTTAGCTCAAGCAAATGGTAATGATGTGGTTATGCGGGCTTTAGCAGAAGTTAATGAAAAAATGGCTTTAGAAGCATTTGCAAATGGGTTAAATGATAGTGAGATAAAAATAATTATTAAAAGCCGGAACCATTCCAAACTCAAAGATGCTATAAATAGTGCAGTAGAAGAAGAAAGGGTAAAAAATAATGATAGCAAAGAACAACTTTTTTATACTCGTGAACACAAACAAAATCAATTCAGTCACAGAGGTAACTTTAACGGGAATAGGTACCATAACAAAGGGAACAGTTTTCAAAATAATAAATACTTTCCGAGATATCAAAATAAAACGCGCGGGTCAAGTCGCGGTTATTATAATAATTCAAACCGTGGTGGAAACAATTACAGACGCGATGATACACCGAATAGTTATAATAATAGAAATAGTAATAGGAGACAAGAAGGGGTTCAATGTATGAATGCGGAAGTTGGGGAATCCTCACAGAATGTGGAGGAGCAGCACATTCTTGAAAATGCTGAGTGTGATAACAGTGAACCCGAGAAAGACGAGGTTCAAAAATTTTTTCGTGCCGATTACTAATATAATTAATAATAAAGTATTTGTTTTAAATATAAATGGCTTAAGTTACTTACGTATAAATTATAAAATGAAAGAATTGATATTTTTAATAGATACCGGGGCGTCAATTAGTGTAATTTCTAAGGACGTTCTGTTAGAGGGTGAAGTAGTGGATAATAATAGACTAATAATCATTAAAGGATTTACAGGTAGTACTAAGGCACTAGGAACAGTTAGTATTAAATTTAGATTGACAAATATGATGGCGCGAAATTCTGATTTAATTACACATGAATTTCATGTAGTGAATGAGTTGAATGATAATAGTATGCATGGGATAATAGGGTCAGATTTCTTTCATAAGAATAAGGTGCATATAAATTACGAAGCATTGCTTTTACAATTACAAATTAACAATAATCTAGTGACGGTTCCGTTAGAATCTAAATGCGATATATTAACCCTGATCCCACCAAGATGCGAAATTGTCAGATACCTTAGAGCAGATCTGGACGAAGAGTGTATTATCGTTTCTCAAGAAATTTGTGAAGGGGTTTATTCAGGGGGTGCAATAGCCAAACCAGACAAAAACAAGTTGATTCCTATTCGGTTATTAAATACTACTGATAGGGAAATCAAATTAAAAAACTTTAAGCCGTTAATAGAAAAACTTTCTGCATTCAATGTATTTAATTTTGGCAACGTTGAACCTTCAGTAAATAGAATTGATAAGTTATTAGATGAAATTAAACTACAGTCGTTAAACTCCGAAGAGAGAGATACGATTCAAAAAATCTGTGCTAAATATTGTGACGTGTTTTACTGCAAAAATGACCCATTTTCTGTTACAAATGTTTATAAACAAAACATCATGTTACAAAGCAATGCAGCGCCTGTATATATTAAACCGTACAGGCTGCCACAAGCACAGAAGCTTGAAATTTATAAGCAAATTGATACCATGCTGGGAGATAGAGTAATTGAACCTAGCAGTTCGGCATGGTCAGCTCCTCTTTTAATTGTGCCCAAAAAGACAGATAGTGAGGGTAATAACAAATGGAGAATAGTTATTGACTATCGTCAACTAAATAAAAAAGTAGTAGATGACAAGTTTCCCTTGCCATGTATAGAAGAGATCTTAGATGCACTTTCAGGAGCTGTATATTTTTCACACTTAGACTTGTATCAAGGTTATTATCAAATTGAATTAGAAAAAAAATCGCGACCGTGTACGGCATTCACAACGGGAAGAGGTCAATTTCAAATGACTAGATTGCCTATGGGTCTTAAAATAAGCCCAAATGCTTTTTCTAGAGCCATGACAGTTGCAATGTCTGGCCTAAACTATGAAAATTGTTTCATCTACCTTGACGATCTTATTGTTTTTGGCAATAACCTACAAACGCACAATAGAAATTTAATAAAAGTTTTTGAAAGATTAATCGAAATAAGCGATCGAATTAAGCGAATAAGCGAAAAGTTAATCTAAAATTAAATCCGAATAAATGTAATTTTTTAAGGAAAGAAATTTTGTATTTAGGTCACGTAATTTCTTCAAATGGCGTGTCACCTGATCCGGAAAAAATTAGAGTTATGCAAAATTATCCAACACCTAAAAATGCAGACGAAACAAAACGGTTTGTCGCTTTTGCCAATTACTATCGTAAGTTCATAAAAAACTTTGCGGAGATTGCAAATCCGTTAAATCACTTATCAAAGAAAAACGTAGAATTTAACTGGTCCGAAGAGTGTCAAAATTCATTTCATAAGCTAAAGCAAGCACTGCTTAACCCTCCAATACTACAATATCCTGATTTCTCAAAAGAAAATACGTTTATTTTGAGAACTGACGCGTCGGGCTATGCAGTAGGTGCAGTTCTATCGAATGCAAACGACAAACCTGTCGCGTATGCTAGTAGGAGTTTGGCGACCGGAGAAAAAAATTACTGTACTATTGAAAAGGAACTTTTAGCGATAGTATGGGCAGTAACGAAATTTAGACCATATTTATTTGGTCGCAAATTTGACATTTTTACAGATCACAGACCGTTAGTTTATTTATTTGGGATGGCTAACCCATCCAGTAGACTAACAAAATTTAGATTGCGGTTAGAAGAATACGATTTTACGATAACATATATCAAAGGTAAAGAAAATGTAACCGCGGATGCATTGTCAAGAATATCAATTGATTCAAATGAGTTAAAAGCAATGACTAAAAATATTGACAAACAGATACACGTTCTAACGAGAGCACAAACCAAAAAACTTAGTAATACAAGTGATGAAAGTTCATCAACTAAGGAAATACTAGGAAACAGAACTGGCCATCCGGGTATGATCGAACTTTTAAAACCACCTAACAATGGCACTGAAATCAGATTAGTTAATAAAAAAGAATTTGAAAAACTTCCAATTAATAAATCAAAGTCGGCTATAAGTTATGATAATAAAATAATAGTTATTTATCCAAAACTGTCAGATAATGTGTTTGTTATTGATTAGAATTTAAATTATAAAGTAGGCCATAACTCACTAGTGGACAAAAGTAGTGATTTAAAGTATACTTTATCTCACTAGTGAGTGAAAATGCACTGATACTCACTATTTATTAAAAGTTGTTTTAAAGGTACTTTTAGTTACTACAGAGATATTTATTTTTTTAAAACGTTT